>JAJJWW010002017.1:0-600000 GCA_023531295.1 Papaver armeniacum | reverse complement strand
TGCTAACTTCACAAAGAACCGCTAGCAACTCGGTCTTATTTCCATCTTGCCGAACCGTCATCAAAAATGTCTCTAGACAACCGAGAGCCAAAAATGCTGCAACATGAAGATCACTTTGCTTTTCTGCTCGGTTCCAACTCGTCCGAAACCACCGAGACATCCACCAGCTATAAAAGCACCTTTCATCCTCTTCCCATTTAATCCTTCGACTTCGCAGCGGAGTCTTTTTCGAGCGTAATCTCCCAACTTAGCGGCAAGGTCATCCCGCATCTTCACCTCACTTTCGAGATAATTGGATTTTAAGATTCCCGATTACTTAGGAAGATTGAAAGAAGAGAGCCACACTCTCCAAGGAGAAAGTTATCTCACCCCATCTACATATGATTGTATGGGTGTCCGAACACCATCCGGAGATGAAAGCAACCAATCCCGGATATCCTTCCTAACTGGAGGTTTACCGAAGCTCGACAAAGATCAATAATCTGTGCTCGAGTCGGGTTGGTGCTTATGCGCTCCTTACTCACCATGAACTCAACCCATCTACCAAAAGAACGCAATGGGCTTTGACACATCCTTAAATCAATGTTAGAAGAGGAGTATACCCCTTTTGAAGACAGAACCGTATAGTATTCTCTCCCCAGGCGAACCGAACGTTTCTTCCCCGTCATCTTCACCACCGGTTAACAAAATTGGCACGAAGCCCGGGTGATTTTTCCGAGCAGAGACGAGTTTTTTGGCGAAGAACTCATCATCCGTGTTTGGTTTGGGATTATGGACATCCTTTGAGGAAGCCAAATTTTGTGCAGGTAACATCTTTTAATAGCAACCTGGTAACAAGATACTTGCACACAAAAAAAAAAAAACAAACAAGATTATCTCCCTGACACATAACCGCGCCCAACAAAAGAAAACCCGAAATAATAAAAAAAGAGGAGGGCGTATTTTCTTCTAACTTCAAGACTGTATACGCAGAATTTTCTTCGGGTTCAAGACTATATACGCATAATTTTCTTCGGGTTCAAGACTATATACGCAGAATTTTCTTCGGGTTCAAGACTATATACGCGGTATTTTATATGGGTTCAAGTGTGCCTACAATATCCTTCTTCGGGTTCAAAATTATATAGAGCATTTTTCTACGAGTTCAAAACTGCACGCGCAGTATTTCTTTCAGGGACGAAAAATCATATATACAATATTTCCGCGGGTTCAAGTCGTATGGAGCATATATACGGTATTCTTCTTCGAGATTCATGTACGTATTTTTACGGGTTCAAGACCGCACACGCAGTATTTTCTTCGGGTTCAAAATTATATACGCGGTATTTTATACGGGTTAAAGTGCATCTACAGCATCCTTCTTCGGGTTCAAAATAATATATGGAGCGCTCTCCTACGGGTTCGAATAATATATGCAGTATTTCCCTTGGTTGCATACATACAATATTTTCTACAAGAGACACGCCAGGAAATTATATGCGCAAAGAAAAACGCCTAGGGTTTACACCTACATAAAAAAAAAAAAAAAAGAAATACTGGAAGACATACTGGAAATTGGTTCTCCCTTATGACTCTGTCGCTGGTAGGAAAGGATGAAAAGATGAAAGTACAAGATGGGAGAAAGGGACTTTATATACATAGGCGTGAGGATTCTGAAATAAGGAAGGATTTCCTTTCCAAAATCGTGCGTAAGAAACGGCCCCACCAATTGCGCCAACTTCTCAATGGACGCCCAAGTCACGCCTGCAAGCACGCACAGCTTCCACACCGTGCGCCGGTCCCACCCGCCTAGCACACTCAGTTTCCCCGCCACGCAACTTCCCAATGTCGCCCAAGTTCCACCGCCCCCACCAATTGCGCCAACTTCTCAATGGCCGCCCAAGTCACGCCTGCAAGCACGCACAACTTCCATACCTTGCGCCGGTCCCACCAGCTAGCACACTCAGTTTCCCAGTTTCACGCAACTTCCCAATGTCGCCCAAGTTCCACCGGCCCCACCAATTGCGCCAACTTCTCAATGGCCGCCCAAGTCATGCCTGCAAGCACGCACAGCTTCCACACCTTGCGCCGGTCCACCAGCCTAGCACACTCGCTTCCCAGGTTTCACGCAACTTCCCAACGTCGCCCAAGCCGCACCGGCCCCACCGACAGTGCCCACCTCCTATTTGTGCAAAACTCCTGGAGGCAAGGATCCCAAATCCTATTTATAAGAGGTCAGACAAGCCCCTCAATTCTCTTTATGGTTTGCTGTTGATAGTCTGTCACCATCTTATGCTTACCTCGCAACAAAGCCCCCATTCCGAGCTAAGCGGGGACTTAATGTTGATGGTGGTTTTTAAACAAGGGGTAAAATCGTAAAACCCCATGACCTAGTGTTACCCGCAACACATTAACTAAGAGCATTTAACTCAGTGTAAATAATTAATAGGGGTATTTTTTCAAAATACCAGATTAGGGTTTTCGACACAGAACCCTAATTCCAAAACTAAGCCGCACACTGCGCACCATGGCAACAATGCCAAACCAAACTAAGTCGCACACTGCGCACCATGGCAACAATGCCAAACCAAGCCGCACACTGCACACCACGGCAACCATGCCAAACAAAGCCGCACACTGCGCACCATGGCAACAATGCCAAACCAAGCCGCACACCGCGCCCACGGCAACCATGCCAAACCAAGCCGCACACCGCGCACCACGGCAACCATACCAAACCAAGCCGCACACTTTGCGCACCATGGCAACAATGCCAAACCAAGCCGCACACTGCGCACCACGGCAACCATGCCAAACCAAGCCGCACACTCACGCACCACGGCAACCATGCCAAACCAACCCGCACACCGCGCGCGCCATGGCAACAATACCAAACCAAGCCGCACCTCGCGCACCATGGCAACAATGCCAAACCAAGCCGCACCCTGCGCTCCACGCGCAACAACGCTAAAACCAAGCCGCACATCCAGCGCGCCATGGCAAAGAACGCCAAAACTAAACTACATATCACACTCATTGGCAACCATGCCAAACTAAGCCGCTACGCCATTGGCACGTGCCAAAGATAGCGCCCTAGGCTCGCAAAACGTGCAACTAGGTCAACATGGCCGTACGCCACGCTGCACACACAAGCCATATTTCCAAGCCGCTATGCCATTGGCACATGCCAAAGATAGCGCCCTAGGCTTGCAAAACGTGCAACTAGGTCAACATGACCGTACGTGCCATTGGCACATGCCAACACGCACCACAAGCCATATTTCCAAGCCGCTATGCCATTGGCACATGCCAAATATAGCGCCCTAGGCTTGCAAACCATGCAACCTAAGCCAAGTCGGCCACGCATGCCATTGGCACATGCCAACATGCTCACGCCGGTAGCTTTTCCTACCAAGGCCACGGCCCTAATGGCCACGCATGCCATTGGCACATGCCAAACACACACGCCTAGCCTAACTTGCAAACCGGCAACCTACCACCAAGGCATTCCGCACATGCCATTGGCACATGCCAAACACACACGCTGGTAGCCTAACTTGCAAACCATGCAACCTACCACCAAGGCATTCCGCACATGCCATTGGCACATGCCAAACACACACGCCGGTAGCCTAACTTGCAAACCGTGCAACCTACCACCAAGGCATTCTCGCACATGCCATTGGCACATGCCGCACACGCCACTAGCAGCTCGGCATTGCCACTTACACTCAACATACAACCTACCACCAAGGCATTCCGCACATGCCAATGGCACATGCCACACGCGCCACTAGCAATGGCCACTTGCACTTAAGGTGCAACCAACGAGATATCAACACAAACCGGGGGATGCTTTCCGGGGTTTTGGTTTGGCGGTCACAACTTGCGGCGTACACTACGCTCACATTAAGAAAGCGTGAAAAGGAATAAAGCGGTCAAATAAATGAGGAAATAATGGTGAAAACGTTTTCACCCAAGTAACATCATGCGGTTACCACCTCCTCCCATTATTTCACCCTTTACTCTCTTCCTTCATGAGACCAGGGTACGTTTCAATCTCGACTTGTATAAATAGGTCTTACCTATTTCCACCGCACAACAAGTCTCGGTCGGAGAAAAATACTACACTCTCGTAAAAGGCAACTTTGCAAGCTCTCCAAAAAGCTTTCATCTCTTGCAAGCTTCCTAAGCTTTCACTTTCGATACAAGTCGAGACACTACTTTCCCGTAACTATTCTGGTCTCAACACCTTTCTTTGCTTCCCTCCCAAATCAACCCTTCTCCTTCACTTTGTGACCGAAGCAAGTCCGGAACGGCCATTTCTTGGTTTAGGCCGGACTTGTACAGATTGATCTCTCGAATCTATAAAGCGCTCACGTGCAAGACATTTGTTTAGGGTTTAAACCAAGCCACTCACCCACCGAATTTACTGAAATCGGCAGAAACGATTTTCACCCATAAACAGTAGTGTTAGTGCTACAGTGGCGGTTGAGGGTGGCGTCAGAGACACTGCTATTTGTGGTGGTGGTGGTGGCGTCGGCGGATGGTTGATGTTGGTAGTGGCGGTGGTGGATGGAGACAACGGTAGTGGTGTGGTCGGCGGTAGCGGTGGTGGTGGTTGGCGGCGGTGGTGGTGGGAGGCGACGGTGGTTGGCGGCGGTGGTGTGGTTGGCGGTGGCGGTGGTCGGTGGTGGGCGGCAGTGGCGGTTGGAGGTGTCGGCGACGGATGACGGTGGTGGTTGGTGGCGGTGGTGGAGCGGTTGTGGTGTTGTTAGTGGTCGGCGGTGGCCAGTTGTCGGTGATGGTGGTAGGCGGCGGCGGTGGTGGCGACGCGGTGGTGGTGCTGCTGGTGGTGGTGCTGGTGGTGGATTGTTGTTGGTGGTGATAATATAATAAAATTTACGGAAAATGGGTCATTTGTCCAAATATTTTTAAAACATGGTTCAAATGGACGAGTAAAAATTAGTATGGGTGAAATGGACACAAAAAAAAATAGCAAGGATGAAACTGGATGCATCCTGATGTAAAAAAAAGAAAGAAAAAGTATTTGAAAATGGGTAGAATGAAACTGTTTACATCCTGACTATTTTTACATTTTTGTCCATTTAAGCAATATCAAAATCTAAATGTCTTTTTCACCCAGCAATTGTTGATTTTGGTCTTTTTAACCAAGTTTTTGTAAAATTTAAAGGTGGGATTGATTTTTGTTTTTGTTGGGGTGATTTAAACTACTAGATGGGTAATATATACAGTTTATGTTGGTTTTCCCTATTTCCCATCCCTATATTTCCTATTTCCCATCCCCTTCACAATTTCTAAAATCAATTTACTTTTCAATTTTGGTTTTTCCTATGTACCACCCATAAAGTCAAATTGACTTTGACTATCAATATTACCATTTTTATTTGTCTTCTTCTTCACTAAGCCGTCTTTATCATTAGAAAAAGGACATAGATTAATTAATCGGCGATTGATCGGTAAATGAAAGATTCCATCATTGGAAAACTAAGAAAATACATCTCAACTCTAGTTGAATTGGGTTATGTTAATTCTATTTAAAACTATTATTATTATTTTATTTTTTTTCATGATTGAAAACTATTTTCCAAACAAAGTTTAGAGGTGATTAATTAAGGTTTAAAAGTGATTAACTTTATTAATCACATGAGCAGTGTAGCCTTTAAAATTTGATCATCATTATTGTAATGGCAATAATCGCACTTGAACTGCTTGTGCATATGCCAAAAACAGACCAATCTAATCACATATACAATAGGGTTTCCTTATATGCCAAAACGTGTTAATCAAATCACACAAATTTTACCTAACTTAAAATTAGTGTATGATCCAATCAGTACATTGTATGTGTAATACAGTACCCATATGTTCCAATTAGTATTAAGTGATTTGGTGCCCTTGTCTCTCTTGTCCACCGTTTTTAATACCCAACGTAAGTGCACACCAAACTTTTTAATATCTTCACTCAAAGTGGTGATGAATTATGGAGATGGAGTGGAAGAAAAAGATAGTGGTCGGTGGTGGAGGTGGAGACCGAAAGCTGATCCGTTTCTTAGGATTTTTTGTTGTTGTTTTATTTAGTTGTATGGTAGATTTATTATTGGGTGTAAATAAAAGTCAAGAGATGGTATTTAGGACATACGAAATCTTATATGGGTGGTACTTAGGAGAATCGGGGATAGGAATTATGGGGATGGGAAAAAGGAAAAGTGGGGACGAGAAATAGGGAAAACCTTTATGTTAAAGGTTTTCCCTATTTCCCATCTCCATTTTTCCTATTTCCCATCTCCTCCACAATTTCTAAAGTCAATTCACTTTTCAATTCTAGTTTTTCCCATGTACCACCCATAGACGTCAAATTGACTCTGACCATAATTATTACCATTTTTATTTGTCTTCTTCTTCCCTAATCTCTCTTCTTTATCCAACAAAACCAAAAACTATCAAGTTAAAAACCCTAAGTTAAATTCTGATGAATAATTATAATACACATATTTCTTTATTTATTTATTTGTCTTTTTTGGATCGGTACACTATTATTATGGGAGATTTCATTATGAAAAATCTAGGGAAAAATATATAAACCCTAATTCCATTATCAATAGCACTAGATTTTACTTAAAATTCCAGTGAACTACTCACGCATCTACCAAAACATGTTAATTAAATCACACAGTTAATAGCACACAGTAGGTTTTACTTGAAATTAATGCAAAAGATCTTTTAAGGTGTTGGCTAAAGCTTGGATATCTCCAAGAGATAGGCGCTATCCTACAACGCAGTTGGATTCACGGCCATTGTTTTGAGATTGAGTTTTTTGGTTTTTCTAAACTCTAAAAAATTAATAGTAAAAATTATGGATGGCTAGGGAGTAAAAATGCGATCAAGAAGATGAGTTGCGGGTTAGCTGGAAGCCTAGAAGCACATGCTTCCAAATTCGCTTCTAAATTCTACCTTACGAGAAAACCAGTGGATGATTCAATCATTACGGTGTAAATTATTAACTCAAAACTTTCTCCTTCACTGTATTCACTGATGGAGGTGATGAGTTACGTAGATGAAGAAGAATAGGTAGGGGTCAGTGGTGGTGGAGATGGAAACTTGAGTGATTAGCTAAAGTGTTTTATTCTTTTTTTGTTTAGTCGTAAGGTGATGTTATTTTGGGTGTAAATAAAAAGTTTAAGGAGATGGTATTTAGGACAAATGTAATTTTAGATGGGTGGTTTTTAGGAAAATTAGAGATAGGAATTAAGGTGGATGGGAAACAGGAAAAATGGGGATGGGTAATAGGGAAAACCATGTTAAATGGGGTTTTTGTAAACAATTTGTTTTGTTGGAGTTTTTGTGCATGGATAGTGACACCTTTGGGGTTATAACTCGCGGCCCGATTTAATAATATAACTTAAAATATTATTGGTTCGGTGCCTACGTTTAGTTTTACACACTTTCAATATCCGGGTTCATATATGGGTGATGTAACAGTATGGAACGACAGAATCTTGGACTAGACACTTTCCAATTTCGGTAAGCTTTTCATTCTATGCTTGATCTAAATACCTAGTTATAGAACATTTTAAAATGACATGCCTTATTATGATCTCTATTCTGTCTCACATTTGTTCCCTCGTGATCAATAATATATCAACTCCACTTTTTTTTAGAGAATTGCTGCTTTTGATGCATGGCAGGTATATACATATGAACTTCATCGTCTGTAACCTTCTTTTAGACTTTTGTTTTCAACTTCAAGCTAGTTTATCTCCCTATTCTGATGACCCTCAAGATCTCTGGCACCAGTGCAATTAAATATACCAAACTGCAGTGAATCACACATCCAATTCCTTCAAGTGCTGCGTGTTACCTTATCTTCTTTGTTCAGGAACTTTGTTTAAAATTTGTATTGACTTGATAAATCAGATCAAATATACACTTCCGCTATAAATCAGGCTTCAGGCGTCAGATCCTTAATGTTGTGGACCAGTGGAGCGGCAACTGTGCTACTGGCTAGCTAAACGAATGAAAGTTCAAGTCAGAGATATCGTGTTGCGAAGTTATCATGGAGAATGGATATTTTGAAGAGTCATCGTCTAGACGAGCTTTAGGAGTACAAAAATGTAAAATTGATCAACCCAAATGAATTCATCAATTAAATGTTCTAATGCTTATTATGACCAAAAACAAGAGTACTTCTACTTTATTACTGTCAATGTTTGTGAATACAAGCGATTATTCTAATTACAACTGAATCAATAGCTCTCCAATATCCAAACCACCATTTATTTTTTTTAAGAAGCAAAATAAAAAACAAACCCCAGAATCCAACTCCAAACCCTAAAGCGATAACACCATAAAACAATATTCTCTCATTTTCATCCTCTTGATCACCTTCTTCAACTTCACTTATAGGATTAGTGTCACCAACACTAGTATTACTTTCACCCTCGCAAACTTTATTTGTAGCGAATCCGCACAACAAATCATTCCCGAGAAAAGCTGAACCATCCCAACTCAAAGTCTCAAAGTGCCCTCCTCTTGGGATCTTGCCGCTCAAATTATTATAAGATAAGTTCAGAAACCCAAGAGGGTCTATTGATGCCAACGATTGTGGAATAGTTCCAGACAATATATTGAAACTTAAATCCAAAGACTCTAAGCTAGACATGTTCCCGATATTCACAGGGATATTACCTGAGAAATGATTGTGGGACAAGTTAAGCATATAAAGTCCTTTTAGTAAACTTATCTCTTTTGGAATGTTCCCATCAAGGTTATTGCATGATAGATCAATTGCTGAGGTATAGCTGGATCGCATCTTAACGTCGACGATGTTCCCTTTGATCACCATCTCCACTCCAAAGCTCGAGACATAATCGTCAATCGAGAATGTGTCATTGAACCTACTTATCAGCTTCTTCAGGTTCGCCATGCTACTAGGAATTTGGTTGTTAAGACTATTTTGTGATAAGTCCAAGATACGAAGTTGATGCAAACGATTCATCTCCATAGGTATTGACCCATTAAATTTGTTTGACTTCAAAGAAAGGATACGAAGTTCAGTTAACGAACAAAATTCGGTAGGTATATTGCCTTCAAACTTGTTGTTAGCTAAGTCGAGAACTTTTAAGTATTGAAGCTTACCGATGGATTTAGGAGGGGTACCACTAAAGTTGTTGTGTTTTAATAAAAGATACCTCAATTCTCTAGCTGTTCCAATCTCGTTTGAAATATTTCCAGTGAGATTGTTATAGCCAAGATTCAGATATGAAAGATTCTTACAATGCCATATAGTGGTAGGAATAGTCCCAGAAAGAGAGTTATTATCCAAAGCTAATAGTTTCAACTGGGTTAGATTGTTCAATTTTATTGGTAATGACCCACTTAAGTGATTGTTGGAAAGACTTAATGTAATTAAATTGCTCAAACTACTCACAGAAGCAGGGATTGCATCAATTAATTCATTTTGAAAAAGAGATAAAACAATCAATTTTTTCAAATTACCAACTGATGCAGGAATTGAACCAGTGAGTTTGTTTCGGAACATATACAAGTAATCTAAAGACCTCAGGTTTCCTATATCACGAGGAATGATACCAGAAAGTTGGTTATCATACAGGTAAAGACTGTCTAGGCTAGTCAAATTGGTTAAAGAAGGAGGGATTGAACCAGTGAGATTGTTTACGGACAAATCTAGATGAGTGAGAAAATGTAAATTACCAATTTCTTGAGGGATGGAACCACTAATATGATTTTCAAAAAGGTCTAAATATAACAGACTTGTGAGAAAGGTTATTTCTTGTGGAATATGTCCAGAAAGTTCATTGGAGTAAAGAACAAGGTGGGTGAGTTTTGTAAGATCACTGATTTGGGACGGAATAGTTCCAAAGATGAAAAGTTGAACTTATGGAGTGTACCTTGTAAACCCAAACCTGTTACATTCAGTTCAGCAACGCTTCCCTTTTTGTTACAAGTGATTCCATACCATTTGCATGGACTCGTTGTACTCACAGTAGAATTCATCTTCCAGAAAGAGAGGAGAGATGTAGTTTGATTGACAAGGGTAGATTTCCATTTTAAAAGAGCATCTACTTCTTGTAAATGTTGCTTATGATGAGTTGAAGAAAAAGAAGAACTACTAGATGCAAAAAGAACAAGAGTACTACTGTAAGATGGAACCAACAGTAGTGCCAATAGTACTAGGAAAGTATTAGTGACAACTTTTACTCGTTGAGACATTTTAAAATATCTAAGAAGAGTTTTGGTTTTTGGCTGATGATTAACTGATCGAGTAGAAGGGGTTTTTATAATCAAGTCTTGCTTTGTTTGATTCGGAAGACTTAGTTAATTTCCAGTCAACTAAATATTTTTATTTTAGAAAAATCTTCAACCTCAACCAGCAAGGTAGAGGTCTTGGATGGGGCACAGTGATAAGGCGTTTCGTGGTAAGTATAATCCATGGTTTTACGGACAACTACGAGGGTACTATTCTTCGATGGGAATGGACCTTCCCTTCCAGTCAAGTTGAATCTTGATTCAGTTTTTTCACTTAAACATGACATGTGACATCACCAACTTCTCTTATTTGCTGCACACTATGTGGAAATGTTCCCACTACACAGTATCAACTATTGAGGTAATAGTAATGTACACAAGTTGCTTTTGTTTACCAAAACAAAACTACAGGATACGAACACAAGTTGCTTTTGTTTACCAAAACAAAAGTACACAGGATATGGACACATTAAATGTGCTACAAATTAGACTTTTGTAATGTGAAAGTATAGAAGTGTTTTTTGGTACAACACAGAATTGGCCCTTAATTTAGGGACCTATGTCGCATGGAAAGACCCTATAAAAGGGGTTCTTCATTAGCTTGTTTAAGCATGGTACAAATGACATGTTTAAGACCCATCCCAAAGAATGTTGATATCCTCCCAGTTAAGATAAAACATTAGATGGTACAAATGACATGTTAAACATAAGCCTGTAAAGCATTCCACTTGTACCATATATATCTTCATCAAAATAGATGTATTCTAGAACTACGTTACCCTGAACACGCCAATGTATCCTGGTTGGTTTACTTAGATCAATAAGAAACTGCAAATTATCATCTATAATTGATTTTTTTCATTATACGTATTGAAGAAAATGTTTTCTTATTTTCGGTTATAGTGAAACCAAAGCCTATCAAATAAGGAAATTAAGGCCAGTGTACTTGAATTATGCAAACAACAATAAGTATTGATTCAATTTTTCATTAAAACCAAAATAAAAATCAAACCTTGTTATTTCTTTGTTGTTCCTTTATGGTCTCCTGACCAAACTTTGTAAATATCCCTATCCCTTTTTAATATATCCTTCGTCTATTTGACGAATTTTAAGAAGTAGCGTAATAGTTTTAATCCCACAGAGAGTGAACAACAACAAACAACCGACATAGCATTACAGTAAGCAAAGTAATTTTAACTTCTTTACTACTAAACCGAAATAGATCTATTGTGATTGTTTAATTTTGTTTTATATTTTTGGATGAAACCATAGTTGTTGGTGATAAAATAATTTTTCATTTGAACAAGTTTTGGTTCCAAGCTAGAAGAAAATGAAATATATACACCATCACAATAGATCTATTGTGTTGGAAAAGGAAAATTAAAACAATCGAGGGTAAATTTATGATGAAACCAATTTCGGTTTCATCTAATTTTGGTGAAACCGATATTGGTTTCATCTAATTTTGTTTTAACTTTTATTGGTGATAAATATTTTTTTATTGAAATAAGTATTGGTTTCATCTGAATTTGTTTTATACACTATCGCAATAGATCTTAGAAATCTTGTTTGGTGAGAATGTTATTGGTCTGGGTTGGAAATATATAAACCATCATAATAGATCTTAGAAAATTTTGTATCCAAAAAGTAATCGGAAAAGGCAAATTTATGATGAAACCAACTTCTCGGTTTCATCTAATTTTGGTGAAACCGATTTTGGTTTCATATGATTTTGAACTTTTATTGGTGTAACCAACATTGTTGGTGATAAATAATTTTCTACAAGTATCAGTTGTCATCTGAATTTGTTTTATTTTCTCAGTGTTTTTATCGACGAAACTAAATTTTGTTAGTGTCGTTTTTTGTTGAAACCGATTTTGGTTTTATTAAATTTTGTCTTAATTATTTTTCTATTTGGTAACATTTTTTTTTCATTTTGTTGAATATTGATCAACGAAACTTATTTTTGGTAGTTGTTGATGGTGGTTTTTAAACAAGGGGTAAAATCGTAAAAACCCTATGACCTAGTGTTACCCGCAACACATTAACTAAGAGCATTTAACTCAGTGTAAATAATTAATAGGGGTATTTTTTCAAAATACCGATTAGGGTTTTCGGCACGTAACCCTAATTCCAAAACTAAGCCGCACACCGCGCACCATGGCAACAATGCCAAACCAAACTAAGTCGCACATCGCGCACCATGGCAACAATGCCAAACCAAGCCGCACACTAGCACCACGGCAACCATGCCAAACCAAGCCGCACATCGCACCATGGCAACAATGCCAAACCAAGCCGCACACCGCGCACCACGGCAACCATGCCAAACCAAGCCGCACATCACGCACCACGCAACCATGCCAAACCAAGCCGCACACTCGCGCACCATGGCAACAATGCCAAACCAAGCCCCACACGGCGCACCACGACAACCATGCCAAACCAAGCCGCACACTGCGCACCACGGCAACCATGCCAAACCAAGCAAAGACACCTCGCGCGCCATGGCAACAATACCAAACCAAGCCGCACCCCGCGCGCCATGGCAACAATGCCAAACCAAGCCGCACCCGCGCGCCACCGCAACAACGCCAAAACCAAGCCGCACACTGCGCCCCATGGCAGCAACGCCAAAACCAAACTACATATCACACTCATTGGCAACCATGCCAAACTAAGCCGCTATGCCATTGGCACGTGCCAAAGATAGCGCCCTAGGCTTGCAACATGTGCAACTAGGTCAACATGGCCGTAGTGCCATTGGCACATGCTAACGCGTACCACAAGCCATATTTCCAAGCCGCTATGCCATTGTCACATGCCAAAGATAGCGCCCTAGGCTTGCAAAACGTGCAACTAGGTCAACATGGCCGTACGTGCCATTGGCACATGCCAACACGCACCACAAGCCATATTTCCAAGCCGCTATGCCATTGGCACATGCCAAATATAGCGCCCTAGGCTTGCAAACCATGCAACCTAAGCCAAGTCGGCCACGCATGCCATTGGCACATGCCAACATGCTCGCTGGTAGCTTTTCCTACCAAGGCCACGGCCCTAATGGCCACGCATGCCATTGGCACATGCCAATATGCTCGTTGGTAGCTTTTCCTACCAAGGCCACGGCTCTAATGGCCACGCATGCCATTGGCACATGCCAACATGCTCGCTGGTAGCTTTTCCTACCAAGGCCACGGCCCTAATGGCCACGCATGCCATTGGCACATACCAAACACACACGCTGGTAGCCTAACTTGCAAACCGTGCAACCTACCACCAAGGCATTCCGCACATGCCATTGGCACATGCCAAACACACACGCTGGTAGCCTAACTTGCAAACCGTGCAACCTACCACCAAGGCATTCCGCACATTCCATTGGCACATGCCAAACACACACGCTGGTAGCCTAACTTGCAAATCGTGCAACCTGCCACCAAGGCATTCTGCACATGCCATTGGCACATGCCACACACGCCACTAGCAGCTCTGGCATTGCCACTTACACTCAACATACAACCTACCACCAAGGCATTCCGCACATGCCACACGCGCCACTAGCAGCGCCACTTGCATTTAAGGTGCAACCAACGAGATATCAACCCAACCGGGAGATGCTTTCCCGTGGTTTTGGTTTGGCGGTCACAGACTTGCGGCGTACACTACGCTCACATTAAGAAAGCGTGAAAAGGAATAAAGCGGTCAAATAAATGAGGAAATAATGGTGAAAACGTTTTCACCCATTAACATCATGCGGTTACCACCTCCTCCCATTATTTCACCCTTTACTCTCTTCCTTCATGAGACCAGGGTACGTTTCAATCTCGACTTGTATAAATAGGTCTTACCTATTTCCACCGTACAACAAGTCTCGGTCAGAGAAAATACTACACTCTCGTAAAAGGCAACTTTGCAAGCTCTCCAAAAAGCTTTCATCTCTTGCAAGCTTCCTAAGCTTTCACTTTCCGATACAAGTCGAGACACTACTTTCCCGAACTATTCTGGTCTCAACACCTTTCTTTGCTTCCTCCCCAAATCAACCCTTCTCATTCACTTTGTGACCGAAGCAAGTCTGGAACGGCCATTTCTTGGTTTAGGCCGACTTGTACAGATTGATCTCTCGAATCTATAAAGTGCTCACGTGCAGCACATTTGTTTAGGGTTTGAACCAGTTTCTCACTCCCCCACCGAATTTAATTCAAAATCGGCAAAACGATTTTCACCCATAAACAATTGGCGACCACAATGGGAGGATTGATCTATCGGCTACAATGTCGACTCGTCGATCTCGTTCTTGACCCGGATGTCAAGACGGTAGGGGATGACGACTCAATCCGACGCAACTACTGACGACCCGGTTACCAGTTGTAAAAACTACACAAGAAAACGGGGACTCGCTCAAGATACTACCGGTGATTGGGGACTTCTTTGGCGATGCTACCAAAGAAACCGCCTTTACATGAAGAGGGGCATGTTCGCAAAACCTATGAAGTGAGTAAATTCAGATCACGCGCAAGATATACGATTTGTTTTTAGGTTCTTAGTAAAACCATTATACTACCGAGTATTGTGCCTATTGCTAGCACGCACTTTCATAAAGGCAATATTCCTTTCCCAAAACATAATCGAGTCATATTATCAAAACCATTTATCCCGTAAATAATCCAATATCCTCAAAAGCTACCAGCTGTCTACCAAAACCGGTGAAACTTTGAACCAGACATCCAATATGTCTTTCAAAAAAAAAAGAGAGAAAAAGAACCTAAATGAAAGTTTAACGAAGAAACATTCAAGGAAAATCATCCAACAGAGGTCCTGTTCTTCTTGAGAAAGTCAACTTTGCATCTTCAAGAGCCGCTCTCTTCATAGTCAACATCTTGGAAAGTTTTTCGAGTTCTACCTCCCGTCGTGCAATCTCCTCACGGAAAGGCTTTCGATCGCCGCATCTTTCAACTTTTGGATCTCAGCAAGGCCTTCGACAAACCACGAAGTGTTGAACTCCTTTTCTACGCACACGTCGCGATGGTGCTCCTAGTTGGCAATAACGTCTTCAGAAACGGTGTGACCAGTCACCTCACGCATATCCTCGATGGAAGATAAAGCCTCTTCTACACGCTTAATCAGTGCAAATCGACTAGTGACTTTCTTGGTTGTGGCCATATGTCCGTATTTCTCCTGTTCTCGTGCACAACGCCTCGTGCTTAGCCGGCACGACTGCCGGCCGCCAACCAAAGACATGACCTTGGATAAGGAACCAAGTACTCGCAGAGGGTTTTCTCCATGTCTACTGGCAAACAACCATCGAGAATCATCCGCCGTTTGAGCCACATCTGTGTTCGCAATTGGCTAACGCCCATCTCCAAGTCACCAGCAGTGGTCACCAAAGGCAAGTTTTTGTGTGCCTCTACCCCGTAATCATCCTCCGAATCGGATTCTCATGCGAACTCGAGTTTAGACATTTTTCAAAGAGAAGAAACAGAAGAAGAGAGAAAAGAAACGCAAACTCACCGTACCACTTCCCCGAAAAGAACCGTCTTTGCCAGGAGGAACCACTCTCACTTGTCGAACTTTCTTCTTTCTCGACTCATCATCGCTATGAGAAGGCTCGGTCTTTCTGGAATTCTTGGAAGAAATCGCTGTCTCCTGGCAACGTGCAAGGGTAGCGAAAGCATTAACACTACCGAAGCCCTGGAGGAAACAAGACGCATGTTTTCAGCAGAAATTCATTTGTTTTGGGAAAAACCAAAGAAGAGGCGACACATACCTGGTTATTGGAAGAACTGAAAGACACGAGAGCTGAGGAAGGGCCTTTTGAAACCGTCCGGAACCCGCCAGCACGATTCTTCGTTCTCCGTTCCTTGGCCTGGGGACTTTCCGAGTTGCTAGGCAACTTTCGTTTGAGGTCTCTCAACATCGGATACTTCTTCAAAACTGGCGGGGAAGGTTTACAACGAACGTTCTCCACCACGTTATTCACAAAAGCCTGGATCATAATGAACTCATCGCACCAGAACTCATTATAGCCAAAGGTAGTCGAAGTTACTCTTCCCATTTGTAAGAAGGGAAGGCGGATACCCTACTCGAGGGCACCGGGCATTGAGGGCGGCACGCAATGAATCCTTAGGAAGCACCTACTGGTAAGCAAGAGGTACCCCTTGATCGAAACCCATGTGACGAGCAAAGACGGTCAATATTGTAAGCGGCTATCCGGAAAGACCCCATGAAGAAAGATGGCATATAACCGGCAAGCAATTTGAACGAACAAGTTTTCACCAACGCTCAAATCGCCATCAGAAGATAAAGACGTGAGTGGAGAAGAAGCAAAGGTGTCAATTTGAGTCACTGACCTATGGACCGGCTCCCATGGGCGAAAATTGATTTCGTACGACTTATCAAGAAGGCTAACCAAGCTCACGCCAACCTTTGGATGCCTGTTCACCCATCAAAGAATTTGAGAACCCCCCCAACTCGCGGGAATCGAAGGCATCGGTTTCGGAGCATACTTCTCAAAGTGCTCCCATAGCCAGACTTGCAGGAAAGCAACGTGCACATATGAATTCACTTTCATGAAACCATTCGAAACTCGCGTGTTCGCAACTAGGTGATCCCGGATGCACATACAGGAACCGAGGAATAGCTTGCCAATGGGAAGAACCTCACCTTTTGCTAACTTCACAAAGAACCGCTAGCAACTCCGGTCTTATTTCCTTCTTTCCGAACCGTCATCAAAAATGTCTCTAGACAACCGAGAGCCAAAATGCCGCAACATGAAGATCATCAAGCTGTTCGGGTTCCAACTCGTCCGAAACCACCGAGACATCCACCACTATAAAAGCACCTTTCATCCTCTTCTTCCTAGAATCCTTCGACTTCGCAGCGAGTCTTTCGAGCGTAATCTCCCAACTTAGCGGCAAGTTCATCCCGTATCTTCACCTCACTTTCGGATAATTGGATTTTAAGATTCCTGATTCTTAGGAAGATTCAAAGAAGAGAGCCACACTCTCCAAGGAGAAAGTTATCTCACCCCATCTACATATGATTGTATGGGTGTCCGAACACCATCTGGAGATGAAAGCAACCAAGCCCGGGATATCCTTCCTAATCTGGAGGTTTAATGAAGCTCTGACAGCATCAATAATCTGCGCTCGAGTCAGGTTGGTGCTTATGCGCTCCTTACTCACCATGAACTCAACCCATCTACCAAAAGAACGCAATGGGCTTTGACACATCCTGGAAATCAATGTTAGAAGAGGAGTATACCCCTTTTGAAGACGGAACCGTATAGTATTCTCTCCGGGCGAACCGAACGTGTCTTCCTCGTCATCTTCACCACCGGTTAACAAAATTGGCACGAAGCCAGGTGATTTTTCCGAGCAGAGACGAGTTTTTGGCGAAGAACTCATCATCCGTGTTTGGTTTGGAATTATGGACATCCTTTGAGGAAGCGAAATTTTGTCCAGGTAACATCTTTTAATAGCAACCCGGTAACAAGATACTTGCACACAAAAAAAAAAAAAAAAACAAGATTATCTCCCGACACATAACCGCGCCAACAAAAGAAAACCCGAAATAATAAAAAGAGGAGGGCGTATTTTCTTCGGTTTCAAGACGCAGATACGCAATTTTCTTCGGGTTCAAGACTATATATGCGGAAATTTTCTTCGGGTTCAAGACTATATACGCGTAATTTTCTTCGGGTTCAAGACTATATACGCGGTATTTTATATGGGTTCAAGTGTGCCTACGTATCCTTCTTCGGGTTCAAAATTATATAGAGCATTTTTCTACGGGTTCAAAACTGCACGCGCAGTATTTCTTTCAAGGCCGAAAAATCATATATACAATATTTCCCGCGGGTTCGAAGTCGTATGGAGCATATATACGGTGATTCTTCTTCGAGATTCATGTACGATTTTTTACTGGGTTCAAGACCACACACACACGTATTTTCTTCTGTGGTTCAAAATTATATACGCGGTATTTTATACGGGTTCAAGTGCATCTACAAGCCTTCTTTCGGGTTCAAAATAATATATGGAGCACTCTTCTACAGTTCGAATAATATATGCAAAGATTTCCCTTGGTTGCATACATACAATATTTTCTACAAGAGACATGCCAGGAAATTATATGCGCAAAGAAAAACGCCTAGGGTTTACACCTACATAAAAAAAAAAAAAAAAAAAAAGAAATACTGGAAGACATACCTGGAAATTGGTTCTTCCTTATGACTCTGTCGCTGGTAGGAAAGGATGAAAAGATGAAAGTACAAGATGGGAGAAAGGGACTTTATATACATAGGCGTGAGGATTCTGAAATAGGGAAGGATTTCCTTTCCAAAATCGTGCGTAAGAAACGGCCCCACCAATTGCGCCAACTTCTCAATGGACGCCCAAGTCACGCCCCGCAAGCACGCACACTTCCACACATTGCGCCGGTCCCACCAAATTAGCACACTCGGCCTTCCCGGTTCACGCAACTTCCCAATGTCGCCCAAGTTCCACCCGGCCCTACCAATTGCGCCAACTTCTCAATGGCCGCCCAAGTCACGCCTGCAAGCACGCACAGCTTCCACACCTTGCGCCGGTCCCACCAGCTAGCACACTCAGTTTCCCAGTTTCACAAAACTTCCCAACGTCGCCCAAGCTGCACTGGCCCCACCGATTGTGCCAGCCTCCCTATTTGTGCAAAAATCCCAGAGGCAAGGATCCCAAATCCTACTTATAAAAGGTCAGACAAGCCCCTCAATTCTCTTTATGGTTTGCTGTTAATAGTCTGTCACCATCTTATGCTTACCTCGCAACAAAGCCCCTTTTCCGAGCTAAGCAGGGGACTTAATGTTGATGGTGGTTTTTAAACAAGGGGTAAAATCATAAAACCCCATGACCTAGTGTTACCCGCAACACATTAACTAAGAGCATTTAACTCAGGTGTAAATACTAATAGGGGTATTTTTTTCAAAATACCGATTAGGGTTTTCGACACGTAACCCTAATTCCAAAACTAAGCCGCACACCGCACCATGGCAACAATGCCAAACCAAACTAAGTCGCACACTGCGCACCATGGCAACAATGCCAAACCAAGCCGTACACTACGCACCACGGCAACCATGCCAAACCAAGCCGCACACTGCGCACCATGGCAACAATGCCAAACCAAGCCGCACACTGCGCACCACTTCCCAACCAAGCCGCACACTCGCGCACCACGGCAACCATGCCAAACCAAGCCGCACATGCGCACCATGGCAACAATGCCAAACCAAGCCGCACACTCGCGCACCACGGCAACCATGCCAAACCAAGCCGCACACTGCGCACCACGGCAACCATGCCAAACCAAGCCGCACACTCGCGCGCCATGGCAACAATACCAAACCAAGCCGCACCTCGCGCGCCATGGCAACAATGCCAAACCAAGCCGCACCCTGCGCGCCACCGAACAACGCCAAATCCAAGCCGCACATCACGCGCCATGGCAAAGAACGCCAAAACCAAACTACATATCACACTCATTGACAACCATGCCAAACTAAGCCGCTATGCCATTGGCATGTGCCAAAGATAGCGCCCTAGGCTTGCAAAACGTGCAACTAGGTCAACATGGCCGTACGTGCCATTGGCACATGCCAACGCGTACCACAAGCCATATTTCCAAGCCGCTATGCCATTGGCACATGCCAAATATAGCGCCCTAGGCTTGCAAAATGTGCAACTAGGTCAACATGGCCGTACGTGCCATTGGCACATGCCAACACGCACCACAAGCCATATTTCCAAGCCGCTATGCCATTGGCACATGCCAAATATAGCGCCCTAGGCTTGCAAACCATGCAACCTAAGCCAAGTCGGCCACGCATGCCATTGGCACATGCCAACATGCTCGGGTAGCTTTTCCTACCAAGGCCACGGCCCTAATGGCCACGCATGCCATTGGCACATGCCAATATGCTCACGGTAGCTTTTCCTACCAAGGCCACGGCCCTAATGGCCACGCATGCCATTGGCACATGCCAACATGCTCATTGGTAGCTTTTCCTACCAAGGCCACGGCCCTAATGGCCACGCATGCCATTGGCACATGCCAAACACACACGCCGGTAGCCTAACTTGCAAACCGTGCAACCTACCACCAAGGCATTCCGCACATGCCATTGGCACATGCCAAACACACACGCCGGTAGCCTAACTTGCAAACCGTGCAACCTACCACCAAGGCATTCCGCACATGCCATTGGCACATGCCAAACACACACGCTCGGTAGCCTAACTTGCAAACCGTGCAACCTACTACCAAGGCATTCTCGCACATGCCATTGGCACATGCCACACACGCCACTAGCACTCTCCGGCATTGCCACTTACACTCAACATACAACCTACCACCAAGGCATTCCGCACATGCCAATGGCACATGCCACACGCGCCACTAGCAACCGCCACTTGCACTTAAGGTGCAACCAACGAGATATCAACACAAACTGGGGGATGCTTTCAAGGGTTTTGGTTTGGCGGTCACAGCTTGCAGCGTACACTACGCTCACATTAAGAAAGCGTGAAAAGTAATAAAGCGGTCAAATAAATGAGGAAATAATGGTGAAAACGTTTTCACCCATTAACATCATGCGGTTACCACCTCCTCCCATTATTTCACCCTTTACTCTCTTCCTTCATGAGGCCAGGGTACGTTTCAATCTCGACTTTGTTTAGGGTTTAAACCAGTTTCTCACTCACCCACCGAATTTACTGAAATCGGCAGAAACGATTTTCACCCATAAACAGTAGTGTTTGTGCTACAGTGGCGGTTGAGGGTGGCGTCAGAGACACTGCTATTTGTGGTGGTGGTGGTGGCGTCGGTGGACGGTTGATGTTGGTAGTGGCGGTGGTGGATGGAGACAACGGTAGTGGTGGTCGGCGGTAGCGGTGGTGGTTAGCGGAGGTGGTGGTGGTTGGCGGCGGTGGTGGTGGGAGGCGACGGTGGTTGGTGGCGGTGGTGTGGTTGGCGGTGGCGGTGGTCGGTGGTGGGCGGCAGTGGAGGTTGGCGGTGTCGCCGACGGATGACGGTGGTGGTTGGTGGCGGTGGTGGAGCGGTTGTGGTGTTGTTAGTGGTCGGCGGTGGCCGGTTGTCGGTGATGGTGGTGGGCGGCGGCGGTGGTGGCGACGCGGTGGTGGTGGTGCGGTGGTGGTGCTGCTGGTGGTGCTGCTGGTGGTGGATTGTTTTTGGTGGTGATAATATAATAAAATTTACGGAAAATGGGTCATTTGTCCAAATATTTTTAAAACATGGTTCAAATGGACGAGTAAAAATTAGTATGGGTGAAATGGACACAAAAAAAAATAGCAAGGATGAAACGGATGCATCCCGATGTAAAAAAAAAAGAAAGAAAAAGTATTTGAAAATGGGTAGAATGAAACTGTTTACATCCTGTCTATTTTTACATTTTTGTCCATTTAAGCAATATCAAAATCTAAATGTCTTTTTCACCCAGCAATTGTTGATTTTGGTCTTTTTAACCAAGTTTTTGTAAAATTTAAAGGTGGGGTTGATTTTTGTTTTTGTTGGGGTGATTTAAACTACTAGATGGGTAATATAGACAGTTTATGTTGGTTTTCCCTATTTCCCATCTCCATATTTCCTATTTCCCATCCCTTCACAATTTCTAAAATCAATTTACTTTTCAATTTTGGTTTTTCCTATGTACCACCCATAAAGTCAAATTGACTTTGACTATCAATATTACCATTTTTATTTGTCTTCTTCTTCACTAAGCCGTCTTTATCATTAGAAAAGGACATAGATTAATTAATTGGCGATTGATCGGTAAACGAAAGATTCCATCATTGGAAAACTAAGAAAATACATCTCAACTCTAGTTGAATTGGGTTATGTTAATTCTATTTAAAACTATTATTATTATTTTATTTTTTTCCCGATTGAAAACTATTTTCCAAACAAAGTTTAGAGGTGATTAATTAAGGTTTAAAAGTGATTAACTTTATTAATCACATGAGCAGTGTAGCCTTTAAAATTTGATCATCATTATTGTAATGGCAATAATCGCACTTGAACTGCTTGTGCATATGCCAAAAACATACCAATCTAATCACATATACAATAGGGTTTCCTTATATGCCAAAACGTGTTAATCAAATCACACAAATTTTACCTAACTTAAAATTAGTGTATGATCCAATCAGTACATTGTACGTGTAATACAGTACCCATATGTTCCAATTAGTATTAAGTGATTTGGTGCCCTTGTCTCTCTTGTCCACCATTTTTAATACCCAACGTAAGTGCACACCAAACTTTTTAATATCTTCACTCAAAGTGGTGATGAATTATGGAGATGGAGTAGAAGAAAAAGATAGTGGTCGGTGGTGGAGGTGGAGACCGAAAGCTGATCCGTTTCTTAGGGTTTTTTTTGTTGTTGTTTTGTTTAGTTGTATGGTAGATTTATTATTGGGTGTAAATAAAAGTCAAGAGATGGTATTTAGGACATACGAAATCTTATATGGGTGGTACTTAGGAGAATCGGGATAGGAATTATGGGGATGGGAAATAGGAAAAGTGGGGACGAAAATAGGGAAAACCTTTATGTTAAATGGGGTTTTTGTAAACAATTTGTTTTGTTGGAGTTTTTGTGCATGGATAGTGACACATTTGGGGTTATAACTCGCGGCCCGATTTAATAATATAACTTAAAATATTATTGGTTGGGCGCCTATGTTTAGTTTTACACACTTTCAATATCCGGGTTCATATATGGGTGATGTAACAGTATGGAACGACAGAATCTTGGACTAGACACTTTCCAATTTCGGTAAGCTTTTCATTCTATGCTTGATCTAAATGCCTAGCGAAATTGCTATATGACATGCCTTATTATGATCTCTATTCTGTCTCACATTTGTTCCCTCGTGATCAATAATATATCAACTCCACTTTTTTTTAGTGAATTGCTGATTATGATGCATGGCAGGTAAATACATATGAACTTCATCGTCTGCAACCTTCTTTTTGACTTTTGTTTTCAACTTCAAGCTAGTTTATCTCCCTATTCTGATGACCCTCAAAATCTCTGGCACCAGTGCAATTAAATAAACCAAACTGCAGTGAATCACACATCCAATTCCTTCAAGTGCTGCGTGTTACCTTATTTTCTTTGTTCAGGAACTTTGTATATCATTTGTATTGACTTGATAAATCAGATCAAGTATACACTTCCGCTATAAATCAGGCTTCAGGCGTCAGATCCTTAATGTTGTGGACCACTGGAGCGGCAACTGTGCTACTGGCTAGCTATACGAATGAAAGTTCAAGTCAGAGATATCGTGTTGCGAAGTTATCATGGAGAAACAAAAAGGAACATGTATTTGATCAACCCAAATGAATTCATCAACTAAAATGTTCTAATGCTTATTATGACCAAAAACAAGAGTACTTCTACTTTATTACTGTCAATTTTTGTGAATACAAGCGATTATTCTAATTACAACTGAATCGATAACTCTCCAATATCCAAACCACCATTTATCTCTTTTAAGAAGCAAAATACAAAACAAACCCCAGAAACCAACTACAAACCCTAAAGCGATAACACCATAAAACAATATTCTCTCCTTTGCATCTTCCTGATCACCTTCTTCAACTTCAGTTATAGGATTAGTGTCACCAACACTAGCATTACTTTCACCCGCGCAATCTTTCTTTGTGGGGAATCCGCACAGTAAATCGTTCCCGAGAAGAGCTGAACCATCCCAACTCAAAGTCTCAAAGTGACCTCCTCTTGGAATCTTGCCGCTCAAATTATTATAAGATAAGTTCAGGATTCCGAGATAGTCTAACGATGTCAACGATTGTGGGATATTTCCAGACAATATATTGAAACTTAAATCCAAAGACTCTAAGCTAGACATGTTCCCGATATTCACAGGGATATTACCTGAGAAATGATTGTGGGACAAGTTAAGCATATAAAGTCCTTTTAGTAAACTCATCTCTTTTGGAATGTTTCCATCAAGGTAATTGCATGATAGATCGATTGCTGAGGTATAGCTGGATATCATCTCAACCTCGATGATGTTCCCTTTGATCACCATCTCCACTCCAAAGCTCGAGACATCATCGTCCATCGAGAATGTGTCATTAGGACTACTTATTAGCTTCTTCAGGTTCCCCATGCTACTAGGAATTTGGTTTTTAAGACTATTTTGTGATAAGTCCAAGATACGAAGTTGATGCAAATGAGTTATCTCCATAGGTATTGACCCATTAAATTTGTTCGACTTTAAAGAAAGGATACGAAGGTCACGTAATGAACAAAATTGGGTAGGTATATTGCCTTCAAACTTGTTGTTAGCTAAGTCGAGAACTTTTAAGTACTGAAGCTTACCGATGGATTTTGGAGGGGTACCACTAAAGTTGTTGTCTTTTAATAAAAGATACCTCAATTCTCTAGCTGTTTCAATCTCATTTGAAATATCTCCAGTGAGATTGTTGGAGCCAAGATTCAGATATGTAAGATTCTTACAATACCATATAGTGGTAGGAATAGTCCCAGAAAGAGAGTTTTTACCCAAAGCTAATAGTTTCAACTGGGTTAGATTGTTCAATTCTATTGGTAATGACCCAGTTAAGTGATTGTTGGAAAGACTTAATGCCCTTAAATTGCTCAAATTACTCACAGAAGCAGGGATTGCATTAGTTAATTCATTTCGAAAAAGAGATAAAGTAGTCAAATTTTTCAAATTACCAACTGATGCAGGAATTGAACCAGTGAGTTTGTTTTGGAACATATACAAGGAATCTAAAGACCTCAGGTTTCCTAAATCTCGAGGAATGATGCCAGAAAGTTGATTCCCGAAAACTGATAAGTAAGTGAGGTTGGCCAAGTTGCATATGGAAATAGGGATAGGACCAGATAAATTGTTTGTGGAAAATTCCAAGGATGTAAGAGCGCTTAGCCTTCCTATATCTTGAGGAATGATGCCAGAAAGTTGATTATTAGATAGGTTAATATAGTCCAAGCTAGTCAAATTGGTTAAAGAAGTAGGGATTGAACCAGTGAAATTGTTTTCTGACAAACTAAATTTTATAAGAGAGCGTAGCTTTCCTATATCTTGAGGAATGTTGCCAGAGAAATTGTTTTCTGACAAACCTAATTTTGTAAGAGAGCGTAGCCTTCCTATATCCTGAGGAATGACGCCAGAAAGTTGGTTAAGGAATAGTTGAAGAGTGACCAGGCTAGTCAAATTGGTTAATGAAGAAGGAATTGAACCACTAAGATTGTTTCTGCCCGAATAAAACCATGTAAGGGACCTTAGAGCACCAATTTCTAGAGGTATGATGTCAGAAAGGTTATTTGCAGGAAATGCTAAATAGGTCAAGCTGGTCAAATTGCATACTGAAGTAGGGATTGAACCTCTGAGATTGTTCTCAGAAAGATCCAAGTCTGTTAGAGAACTTAGCCTTCCGATGTCACGAGGAATGATGCCAGAAAGCTGGTTATCATATAGGAAAAGAGTGTGTAGGCTAGTCAAATTGGTTAAAGAAGGAGGGATTGAACCAGTGAGATTGTTTGCAGACAACCCAAGATGAGTGACGAAAATCAAATTTCCTATTTCTTGAGGGATGGAACCACTGATATGATTTTCAGAAAGGTCTAAATATAACAGACTTGTGAGAAACGTTATTTCTGGTGAAATATGTCCAAAAAGTTCATTGAAGGAAAGATCAAGGTGGGTGAGTTTTGTAAGATCACTGATTCGGGACGGAATAGTTCCAAAGAGTTTATTCTCGCTCAAGTTAAGTCTCACAATGTTTGAGAAAGATGAAAAGTTGAAATTATGGAGCGTACCTTGTAAACCCAAACCTGTTACATTCAGTTCAGCAACGCTTCCCTCTTTGTTACAAGTGATTCCATACCATTTGCATGGACTCGTTGTACTCACAGTAGAATTCATCTTCCAGGAAGAGAGGAAAGATGTAGTTTGATTGACAAGGGTAGATTTCCATTTTAAAAGAGCATCTACTTCTTGTAAATGTTGCTTATTATGATTTGAAGAAAAAGAAGAGGTACCAGAAGCAAAAAGAACAACAGTACTGTAAGATGAAACCAACAGTAGTGCCAATAGTACTAGGAAAGTATTAGTGACAACTTTTTCTCGTTGAGACATTTTGAAATATCGAAGAAGAGTTTTGGTTTTTGGCTGATGATTAACTAACCAAGTAGAAGGGGTTTTTATAATAAAGTCTTGCTTTGTTTGATTCGGAAGACTTAGTTAATTTCCAGTCAACTAAATATTTTTATTTTAGAAAAATCTTCAACCTCAACCAGCAAGGTAGAGGTCTTGGATGGGGCACAGTGATAAGGCGTTTCGTGGTAAGTATAATCCATGGTTTTACGGACAACTACGAGGGTACTATTCTTCGATGGGAATGGACCTTCCCTTCCAGTCAAGTTGAATCTTGATTCAGTTTTTTCACTTAAACATGACATGTGACATCACCAACTTCTCTTATTTGCTGCACACTATGTGGAAATGTTCCCACTACACAGTATCAACTATTGAGGTAATAGTAATGTACACAAGTTGCTTTTGTTTACCAAAACAAAACTACAGGATACGAACACAAGTTGCTTTTGTTTACCAAAACAAAAGTACACACGATATGGACACATTAAATGTGCTACAAATTAGACTTTTGTAATGTGAAAGTATAGAAGTGTTTTTTGGTACAACACAGAATTGGCCCTTAATTTAGGGACCTATGTCGCATGGAAAGACCCTATAAAAGGGGTTCTTCATTAGCTTGTTTAAGCATGGTACAAATGACATGTTTAAGACCCATCCCAAAGAATGTTGATATCCTCCCAGTTAAGATAAAACATTAGATGGTACAAATGACATGTTAAACATAAGCCTGTAAAGCATTCCACTTGTACCATATATATCTTCATCAAAATAGATGTATTCTAGAACTACGTTACCCTGAACACGCCAATGTATCCTGGTTGGTTTACTTAGATCAATAAGAAACTGCAAATTATCATCTATAATTGATTTTTTTCATTATACGTATTGAAGAAAATGTTTTCTTATTTTCGGTTATAGTGAAACCAAAGCCTATCAAATAAGGAAATTAAGGCCAGTGTACTTGAATTATGCAAACAACAATAAGTATTGATTCAATTTTTCATTAAAACCAAAATAAAAATCAAACCTTGTTATTTCTTTGTTGTTCCTTTATGGTCTCCTGACCAAACTTTGTAAATATCCCTATCCCTTTTTAATATATCCTTCGTCTATTTGACGAATTTTAAGAAGTAGCGTAATAGTTTTAATCCCACAGAGAGTGAACAACAACAAACAACCGACATAGCATTACAGTAAGCAAAGTAATTTTAACTTCTTTACTACTAAACCGAAATAGATCTATTGTGATTGTTTTAATTTTGTTTTATATTTTTGGATGAAACCATAGTTGTTGGTGATAAAATAATTTTTCATTTGAACAAGTTTTGGTTCCAAGCTAGAAGAAAATGAAATATATACACCATCACAATAGATCTATTGTGTTGGAAAAGGAAAATTAAAACAATCGAGGGTAAATTTATGATGAAACCAATTTCGGTTTCATCTAATTTTGGTGAAACCGATATTGGTTTCATCTAATTTTATTTTAACTTTTATTGGTGAAACCAACTTTGTTGGTGATAAATATTTTTTTATTGAAATAAGTATTGGTTTCATCTGAATTTGTTTTATACACTATCGCAATAGATCTTAGAAATCTTGTTTGGTGAGAATGTTATTGGTCTGGGTTGGAAATATATAAACCATCATAATAGATCTTAGAAAAATTTTGTATCCAAAAAGTACTGGAAAAGGCAAATTTATGATGAAACCAACTTCGGTTTCATCTAATTTTGGTGAAACCGATTTTGGTTTCATATGATTTTGAACTTTTATTGGTGTAACCAACATTGTTGGTGATAAATAATTTTCTACAAGTATCAGTTTCATCTGAATTTGTTTTATTTTCTGTGTTTTTATCGACGAAACTAAATTTTGTTAGTGTCGTTTTTTGTTGAAACCGATTTTGGTTTTATTAAATTTTGTCTTAATTATTTTTCTATTTGGTAACATTTTTTTTTCTTCATTTTGTTGAATATTGATCAACGAAACTTATTTTTGGTAGTTGTTGATGGTGGTTTTTAAACAAGGGCTAAAATCGTAAAACCCTATGACCTAGTGTTACCCGCAACACATTAACTAAGAGCATTTAACTCAGGTGTAAATAATTAATAGGGGTATTTTTTCAAAATACCAGATTAGGGTTTTCGACACAGAACCCTAATTCCAAAACTAAGCCGCACACTGCGCACCATGGCAACAATGCCAAACCAAACTAAGTCGCACACTGCGCACCATGGCAACAATGCCAAACCAAGCCGCACACTGCGCACCACGGCAACCATGCCAAACCAAGCCGCACACTGCGCACCATGGCAACAATGCCAAACCAAGCCGCACACTGCGCACCACGGCAACCATGCCAAACCAAGCCGCACACTGCGCACCACGGCAACCATGCCAAACCAAGCCGCACACTGCGCACCATGGCAACAATGCCAAACCAAGCCGCACACTGCGCACCACGGCAACCATGCCAAACCAAGCCGCACACTGCGCACCACGGCAACCATGCCAAACCAAGCAGCACACTGCGCACCATGGCAACAATACCAAACCAAGCCGCACCTCCAACGCGCCATGGCAACAATGCCAAACCAAGCCGCACCCCGCGCGCCACTGCAACAACGCCAAAACCAAGCCGCACACTGCGCGCCATGGCAGCAATGCCAAAACCAAACTACATATCACACTCATTGGCAACCATGCCAAACTAAGCCGCTATGCCATTGGCACGTGCCAAAGATAGCGCCCTAGGCTTGCAAAATGTGCAACTAGGTCAACATGGCCGTAGTGCCATTGGCACATGCCAACGCGTACCACAAGCCATATTTCCAAGCCGCTATGCCATTGTCACATGCCAAAGATAACGCCCTAGGCTTGCAAACCATGCAACCTAAGCCAAGTCGGCCACGCATGCCATTGGCACATGACAACATGCTCGCTGGTAGCTTTTCCTACCAAGGCCACGGCCCTAATGGCCACGCATGCCATTGGCACATGCCAATATGCTCGTTGGTAGCTTTTCCTACCAAGGCCACGGCTCTAATGGCCACGCATGCCATTGGCACATGCCAACATGCTCGCTGGTAGCTTTTCCTACCAAGGCCACGGCCCTAATGGCCACGCATGCCATTGGCACATGCCAAACACACACGCTGGTAGCCTAACTTGCAAACCGTGCAACCTACCACCAAGGCATTCCGCACATGCCATTGGCACATGCCAAACACACACGCTGGTAGCCTAACTTGCAAACCGTGCAACCTACCACCAAGGCATTCCGCACATGCCATTGGCACATGCCAAACACACACGCTGGTAGCCTAACTTGCAAATCGTGCAACCTGCCACCAAGGCATTCTGCACATGCCACACACGCCACTAGCAGCTCTGGAATTGCCACTTACACTCAACATACAACCTACCACCAAGGCATTCCGCACATGCCACACGCGCCACTAGCAGCGCCACTTGCATTTAAGGTGCAACCAACGAGATATCAACACAAACTGGGAGATGCTTTCCAGGGTTTTGGTTTGGCGGTCACAGCTTGCAGCGTACACTACGCTCACATTAAGAAAGCGTGAAAAGGAATAAAGCGGTCAAATAAATGAGGAAATAATGGTGAAAACGTTTTCACCCATTAACATCATGCGGTTACCACCTCCTCCCATTATTTCACCCTTTACTCTCTTCCTTCATGAGACCAGGGTACGTTTCAATCTCGACTTGTATAAATAGGTCTTACCTATTTCCACCAGACAACAAGTCTCGGTCAGGAGAAAAATACTACACTCTCAGAAAAGGCAACTTTGCAAGCTCCCCAAAAAGCTTTCATCTCTTGCAAGCTTCCTAAGCTTTCACTTTCTGACACAAGTCGAGACACTACTTTCCCAGAACTATTCTGGTCTCAACACCTTTCTTTGCTTCCCTCCCCAAATCAACCCTTCTCATTCACTTTGTGACCGAAGCAAGTCTGGAACGGCCATTTCTTGGTTTAGGCCGGACTTGTACAGATTGATCTCTCGAATCTATAAAGTGCTCACGTGCAGAGACATTTGTTTAGGGTTTAAACCGAGTTTCTCACTCCCCACCGAATTTACCGAAATCGGCAAAACGATTTTCACCCGTAAACAATTGGCGACCACAGCGGGAGGATTGATCTATCGGCTACAATGTCAGACTGTCGATCTCGTTCTTCGACCCAGATGTCAAGACGGTAGGGGATGACGACTACACAAGAAAACTGGGGACTCGCTGAAGATACTACCAGTGATTGGGGACTTGCTGGCGATGCTACCAGCAAAAAACCGCCTTTTACATGAAGAGGGGCATGTTCGCAAAACCTATGAAGTGAGTAAATTCAGACTGCGCAAGATATACGATTTGTTTTTAGGTTCTTAGTAAAACCATTATACTACCGAGTATTGTGCCTATTGCTAGCACGCACTTTTATAAAGGCAATATTCCTTTCCCAAAACATAATCAGAGTCATATTATCAAAACCATTTATCCCAAATAATCCAATATCCTCAAAAGCTACCAGCTGTCTACCAAAACCAGTGAAACTTTGAACCAGACATCCAATATGTCTTTCAAAAAAAAAAGAGAGAAAAAGAACCTAAATGAAAGTTTAACGAAGAAACATTCAAGGAAAATCATCCAACAGAGGTCTGTTCTTCTTGGAGAAAGTCAACTTTGCATCTTCAAGAGCCGCTCTCTTCATAGTCAACATCTTGGAAAGTTTTTCGAGTTCTACCTCCTGTCGTGCAATCTCCTCAGCGGAAAGGCTTTCGATCACTTGCATCTTTCAACTTTTGGATCTCAGCAAGGCCTTCGACAAACCACGAAGTGTTGAACTCCTTTTCTACGCACACGTCGCGATGGTGCTCCCAGTTGGCAATAACGTCTTCAGAAACGGTGTGACCAGTCACCTCACGCATATCCTCGATGGAAGATAAAGCCTCTTCTACACGCTTAATCAGTGCAAATCGACTAGTGACTTTCTTGGTTGTGGCCATATGTCCATATTTCTCCCAGATTCTGGTGTACAACGCCTCGTGCTTAGCCGGCACGCTGAAGCCGCCAACCAGCACATGACCCGGATAAGGAACCAAGTACTCGCAGAGGGTTTTCCTCCATGTCTATGGCAACAACCATCAGAGAATCATCCGCCGTTTGAGCCACATCTGTGCCCGGCAATTGGCTAACGCCCATCTCCAAGTCACCAGCGGTGGTCACCAAAGGCAAGTTTTTGTGTGCCTCTACCCCAGAATCATCCTCCGAATCGGATTCCTCCTGCGAACTCGAGTTTAGACATTTTTCAAAGAGAAGAAACAGAAGAAGAGAGAAAAGAAACGCGAAACTCACCGTACCACTTCCCGAAAAAGAACCGGTACTGCCAGAGGAACCACTCTCACTTGTCAAACTTTCTTCTTTCTCTGACTCATCATCGCTATGAGAAGGCTCAGTGCTGCTGGAATTCTTGGAAGAAATCGCTGTCTCCTGGCAACGTGCAAGGGTAGCGAAAGCATTAACACTACCGAAGCCCTGGAGGAAACAAGACGCATGTTTTCAGCAAAAATTCATTTGTTTTGAGAAAAACCAAAGAAGAGGCGACACATACCAGTTAATGGAAGAACCGAAAGACACGAGAGCCGAGGAAGGGCCTTTGAAACCGTCCGAACCCGCCAAAGACGATTCTTCGTTCTCCGTTCCTTGGCCTGGGGACTTTCCGAGTTGCTAGGCAACTTTCGTTTGAGGTCTCTCAACATCGGATACTTCTTCAAAACTGCTGGGGAAGGTTTACAACGAACGTTCTCCACCACGTTATTCGCAAAAGCCTGGATCATAATGAACTCATCGCACCAGAACTCATTATAGCCAAAGGTCGTCGAAGTTACTCTTCCCATTTGTAAGAAGGGAAGGCGGATACCCGGCTCGATGGCACTGGCATTGAGGGCGGCACGCAATGAATCCTTAGGAAGCACCGGCTGGTAAGCAAGAGGTACCCCTTGATCGAAACCCATGTGACGAGCAGCACGGTCAATATTGTAAGCAGCTATCTGGAAAGACCCATGAAGAAAGATGGCATATAACCGGGCAAGCAGCTTTGAACGAACAAGTTTTTCACCAACGCTCAAATCGCCATCAGAAGATAAAGACGTGAGTGGAGCAGAAGCAAAGGTGTCAATTTGAGTCACTGACCTATGGACCGGCTCCCATGGGCGAAAATTGATTTCGTACGACTTATCAAGAAGGCTAACCAAGCTCACGCCAACCTTTGGATGCCTGTTCACCCATCGAAGAATTTGAGAACCCCCCCCCAACTCGCGGGAATCGAAGGCATCGGTTTCGGAGCATACTTCTCAAAGTGCTCCCATAGCCAGACTTGCAGGAAAGCAACGTGCACATATGAATTCACTTTCATGAAACCATTCGAAACTCGCGTGTTCGCAACTAGGTGATCCAGATGCACATACAGGGAACCGAGGAATAGCTTGCCAATGGGAAGAACCTCACCTTTTGCTAACTTCACAGCAACCGCTAGCAACTCTGGTCTTATTTCCTTCTTGCCAGAACCGTCATCAAAAATGTCTTTAGACAACCAGAGAGCCAAAAATGCTGCAACATGAAGATCACTGCTTTTCTGTTCAGGTTCCAACTCGTCCGGAAACCACTGAGACATCCACCAGCTATACAAGCACCTTTTATCCTCTTTCCGGACAGAATCCTTCGACTTCGCAGCGGAGTCTTTTCGAGCGTAATCTCCCAACTTAGCGGCAAGTTCATCCCGTATCTTCACCTCACTTTCAGATAATTGGATTTTAAGATTCCCAGTTACCGGAAGATTCAGCAAGAGAGCCACACTCTCCAAGGAGAAAGTTATCTCACCCCATCTACATATGATTGTATGGGTATCCGAACACCATCTGGAGATGAAAGCAACCAAGCCCGGGATATCCTTCCTAATCTGGAGGTTTACTGAAGCTCTGACAGCATCAATAATCTGCGCTCGAGTCAGGTTGGTGCTTATGCGCTCCTTACTCACCATGAACTCAACCCATCTACCAAAAGAACGCAATGGGCTTTGACACATCCTGAAATCAATGTTAGAAGAGGAGTATACCCCTTTTTGAAGACGGAACCGTATAGTATTCTCTGGGCGAACCGAACGTGTCTTCCTGTCATCTTCACCACCGGTTAACAAAATTGGCACGAAGCCTGGGTGATTTTTCCGAGCAGAGACGAGTTTTTTGGCGAAGAACTCATCATCCGTGTTTGGTTTGGAATTATGGACATCCTTTGAGGAAGCGAAATTTTGTCCAGGTAACATCTTTTAATAGCAACCCGGTAACAAGATACTTGCACACAAAAAAAAAAAAAAAACAAGATTATCTCCCTGACACATAACCGCGCCCAACAAAAGAAAACCCGAAATAATAAAAAAAGAGGAGGGCGTATTTTCTTCGGTTTCAAGACTGTATACGCAGAATTTTCTTCGGGTTCAAGACTATATATGCAGAATTTTCTTCGGGTTCAAGACTATATACGCAGAATTTTCTTCGGGTTCAAGACTATATACGCGGTATTTTATATGGGTTCAAGTGTGCCTACAGTATCCTTCTTCGGGTTCAAAATTATATAGAGCATTTTTCTACGAGTTCAAAACTGCACGCGCAATATTTCTTTCAGGGCCGAAAAAATCATATATACAATATTTTCTGCGGGTTCGAAGTCGTATGGAGCATATATACAGTATTCTTCTTCGAGATTCATGTACAGTATTTTTTACGGGTTCAAGACCACACACGCAGTATTTTCTTCAGGGTTCAAAATTATATACGCGGTATTTTATACGGGTTCAAGTGCATCTACAGCAGCCTTCTTCGGGTTCAAAATAATATATGGAGCACTCTCCTACAGGTTCGAATAATATATGCAGTATTTCCCTTGGTTGCATACATACAATATTTTCTACAAGAGACACGCCAGGAAATTATATGCGCAAAGAAAAACGCCTAGGGTTTACACCTACATAAAAAAAAAAAAAAAGAGAAATACTGGAAGACATACCTGGAAATTGGTTCTTCCTTATGACTCTGTCGCTGGTAGGAAAGGATGAAAAGATGAAAGTACAAGATGGGAGAAAGGGACTTTATATACATAGGCGTGAGGATTCTGAAATAGGGAAGGATTTCCTTTCCAAAATCGTGCGTAAGAAACGGCCCCACCAATTGCGCCAACTTCTCAATGGACGCCCAAGTCACGCCTGCAAGCACGCACAGCTTCCACACATTGCGCCGGTCCCACCAGCTAGCACACTCAGTTTCCCAGTTTCACGCAACTTCCCAATGTCGCCCAAGTTCCACCGGCCCTACCAATTGCGCCAACTTCTCAATGGCCGCCCAAGTCACGCCTGCAAGCACGCACAGCTTCCACACCTTGCGCAGGTCCCACCAGCTAGCACACTCAGTTTCCCAGTTTCACGCAACTTCCCAACGTCGCCCAAGCTGCACTGGCCCCACCGATTGTGCCAGCCTCCCTATTTGTGCAAAACTCCCAGAGGCAAGGATCCCAAATCCTATTTATAAAAGGTCAGACAAGCCCCTCAATTCTCTTTATGGTTTCTTCATTAATAGTCCATCACCATCTTATGCTTACCTCGCAACAAAGCCCCTTTTCCGAGCTAAGCGGGGGACTTAATGTTGATGGTGGTTTTTAAACAAGGGGTAAAATCATAAAACCCCATGACCTAGTGTTACCCGCAACACATTAACTAAGAGCATTTAACTCAGGTGTAAATAATTAATAGGGGTATTTTTTCAAAATACCAGATTAGGGTTTTCGACACAGAACCCTAATTCCAAAACTAAGCCGCACACTGCGCACCATGGCAACAATGCCAAACCAAACTAAGTCGCACACTGCGCACCATGGCAACAATGCCAAACCAAGCCGCACACTGCGCACCACGGCAACCATGCCAAACCAAGCCGCACACAGAGCACCATGGCAACAATGCCAAACCAAGCCGCACACTGCGCACCACGGCAACCATGCCAAACCAAGCCGCACCCTGCGCACCACGGCAACCATGCCAAACCAAGCCGCACACTGCGCACCATGGCAACAATGCCAAACCAAGCCGCACACTGCGCACCACGGCAACCATGCCAAACCAAGCCGCACACTGCGCACCACGGCAACCATGCCAAACCAAGCCGCACACTGCGCGCCATGGCAACAATACCAAACCAAGCCGCACCCTGCGCGCCATGGCAACAATGCCAAACCAAGCCGCACCCTGCGCGCCACTGCAACAACGCCAAATCCAAGCCGCACACTGCGCGCCATGGCAGCAACGCCAAAACCAAACTACATATCACACTCATTGACAACCATGCCAAACTAAGCCGCTATGCCATTGGCACGTGCCAAAGATAGCGCCCTAGGCTTGCAAAACGTGCAACTAGGTCAACATGGCCGTACGTGCCATTGGCACATGCCAACGCGTACCACAAGCCATATTTCCAAGCCGCTATGCCATTGGCACATGCCAAAGATAGCGCCCTAGGCTTGCAAAATGTGCAACTAGGTCAACATGGCCGTACGTGCCATTGGCACATGCCAACACGCACCACAAGCCATATTTCCAAGCCGCTATGCCATTGGCACATGCCAAATATAGCGCCCTAGGCTTGCAAACCATGCAACCTAAGCCAAGTCGGCCACGCATGCCATTGGCACATGCCAACATGCTCGCTGGTAGCTTTTCCTACCAAGGCCACGGCCCTAATGGCCACGCATGCCATTGGCACATGCCAATATGCTCGCTGGTAGCTTTTCCTACCAAGGCCACGGCCCTAATGGCCACGCATGCCATTGGCACATGCCAACATGCTCGCTGGTAGCTTTTCCTACCAAGGCCACGACCCTAATGGCCACGCATGCCATTGGCACATGCCAAACACACACGCTGGTAGCCTAACTTGCAAACCGTGCAACCTACCACCAAGGCATTCCGCACATGCCATTGGCACATGCCAAACACACACGCCGGGTAGCTTAACTTGCAAACCGTGCAACCTACCACCAAGGCATTCCGCACATGCCATTGGCACATGCCAAACACACACGCTGGTAGCCTAACTTGCAAACCGTGCAACCTACCACCAAGGCATTCTGCACATGCCACACACGCCACTAGCAGCTCTGGCATTGCCACTTACACTCAACATACAACCTACCACCAAGGCATTCCGCACATGCCAATGGCACATGCCACACGTGCCACTAGCAGCGCCACTTGCACTTAAGGTGCAACCAACGAGATATCAACACAAACTGGGGGATGCTTTCAAGGGTTTTGGTTTGGCGGTCACAGCTTGCAACGTACACTACGCTCACATTAAGAAAGCGTGAAAAGTAATAAAGCGGTCAAATAAATGAGGAAATAATGGTGAAAACGTTTTCACCCATTAACATCATGCGGTTACCACCTCCTCCCATTATTTCACCCTTTACTCTCTTCCTTCATGAGACCAGGGTACGTTTCAATCTCGACTTGTATAAATAGGTCTTACCTATTTCCACCAGACAACAAGTCTCGGTCAGGAGAAAAATACTACACTCTCAGAAAAGGAAACTTTGCAAGCTCTCCAAAAAGCTTTCATCTCTTGCAAGCTTCCTAAGCTTTCACTTTCTGATACAAGTCGAGACACTACTTTCCCAGAACTATTCTGGTCTCAACACCTTTCTTTGCTTCCCTCCCCAAATCAACCCTTCTCCTTCACTTTGTGACCGAAGCAAGTCCGGAACGGCCATTTCTTGGTTTAGGACGGACTTGTACAGATTGATCTCTCGAATCTATAAAGTGCTCACGTGCAGCACATTTGTTTAGGGTTTAAACCAGTTTCTCACTCACCCACCGAATTTACTGAAATCGGCAGAAACGATTTTCACCCATAAACAGTAGTGTTTGTGCTACAGTGGCGGTTGAGGGTGGCGTCAGAGACACTGCTATTTGTGGTGGTGGTGGTGGCGTCGGTGGACGGTTGATGTTGGTAGTGGCGGTGGTGGATGGAGACAACGGTAGTGGTGGTCGGCGGTAGCGGTGGTGGTTAGCGGCGGTGGTGGTGGTTGGCGGCGGTGGTGGTGGGAGTCGACGGTGGTTGGTGGCGGTGGTGTGGTTGGCGGTGGCGGTGGTCGGTGGTGGGCAGCAGTGGCGGTTGGCGGTGTCGGCGACGGATGACGGTGGTGGTTGGTGGCGGTGGTGGAGCGGTTGTGGTGTTGTTAGTGGTCGGCGGTGGCCAGTTGTCGGTGATGGTGGTGGGCGGCGGCGGTGGTGGCGACGCGGTGGTGGTGGTGCGGTGGTGGTGCTGCTGGTGGTGTTGCTGGTGGTGGATTGTTTTTGGTGGTGATAATATAATAAAATTTACGGAAAATGGGTCATTTGTCCAAATATTTTTAAAACATGGTTCAAATGGACGAGTAAAAATTAGTATGGGTGAAATGGACACAAAAAAAAATAGCAAGGATGAAACTGGATGCATCCTGATGTAAAAAAAAGAAAGAAAAAGTATTTGAAAATGGGTAGAATGAAACTGTTTACATCCTGTCTATTTTTACATTTTTGTCCATTTAAGCAATATCAAAATCTAAATGTCTTTTTCACCCAGCAATTGTTGATTTTGGTCTTTTTAACCAAGTTTTTGTAAAATTTAAAGGTGGGGTTGATTTTTGTTTTTGTTGGGGTGATTTAAACTACTAGATGGGTAATATAGACAGTTTATGTTGGTTTTCCCTATTTCCCATTCCTATATTTCCTATTTCCCATCCCCTTCACAATTTCTAAAATCAATTTACTTTTCAATTTTGGTTTTTCCTATGTACCACCCATAAAGTCAAATTGACTTTGACTATCAATATTACCATTTTTATTTGTCTTCTTCTTCACTAAGCCGTCTTTATCATTAGAAAAAGGACATAGATTAATTAATTGGCGATTGATCGGTAAACGAAAGATTCCATCATTGGAAAACTAAGAAAATACATCTCAACTCTAGTTGAATTGGGTTATGTTAATTCTATTTAAAACTATTATTATTATTTTATTTTTTTTCCTGATTGAAAACTATTTTCCAAACAAAGTTTAGAGGTGATTAATTAAGGTTTAAAAGTGATTAACTTTATTAATCACATGAGCAGTGTAGCCTTTAAAATTTGATCATCATTATTGTAATGGCAATAATCGCACTTGAACTGCTTGTGCATATGCCAAAAACATACCAATCTAATCACATATACAATAGGGTTTCCTTATATGCCAAAACGTGTTAATCAAATCACACAAATTTTACCTAACTTAAAATTAGTGTATGATCCAATCAGTACATTGTATGTGTAATACAGTACCCATATGTTCCAATTAGTATTAAGTGATTTGGTGCCCTTGTCTCTCTTGTCCACCATTTTTAATACCCAACGTAAGTGCACACCAAACTTTTTAATATCTTCACTCAAAGTGGTGATGAATTATGGAGATGGAGTGGAAGAAAAAGATAGTGGTCGGTGGTGGAGGTGGAGACCGAAAGCTGATCCGTTTCTTAGGATTTTTTGTTGTTGTTTTATTTAGTTGTATGGTAGATTTATTATTGGGTGTAAATAAAAGTCAAGAGATGGTATTTAGGACATACGAAATCTTATATGGGTGGTACTTAGGAGAATCGGGGATAGGAATTATGGGGATGGGAAATAGGAAAAGTGGGGACGAGAAATAGGGAAAACCTTTATGTTAAATGGGGTTTTTGTAAACAATTTGTTTTGTTGGAGTTTTTGTGCATGGATAGTGACACCTTTGGGGTTATAACTCGCGGCCCGATTTAATAATATAACTTAAAATATTATTGGTTGGGCGCCTATGTTTAGTTTTACACACTTTCAATATCCGGGTTCATATATGGGTGATGTAACAGTATGGAACGACAGAATCTTGGACTAGACACTTTCCAATTTCGGTAAGCTTTTCATTCTATGCTTGATCTAAATACCTAGTTATAGAATATTTTAAAATGACATGCCTTATTATGATCTCTATTCTGTCTCACATTTGTTCCCTCGTGATCAATAATATATCAACTCCACTTTTTTTTAGTGAATTGCTGATTATGATGCATGGCAGGTAAATACATATGAACTTCATCGTCTGCAACCTTCTTTTTGACTTTTGTTTTCAACTTCAAGCTAGTTTATCTCCCTATTCTGATGACCCTCAAAATCTCTGGCACCAGTGCAATTAAATAAACCAAACTGCAGTGAATCACACATCCAATTCCTTCAAGTGCTGCGTGTTACCTTATTTTCTTTGTTCAGGAACTTTGTATATCATTTGTATTGACTTGATAAATCAGATCAAGTATACACTTCCGCTATAAATCAGGCTTCAGGCGTCAGATCCTTAATGTTGTGGACCAGTGGAGCGGCAACTGTGCTACTGGCTAGCTATACGAATGAAAGTTCAAGTCAGAGATATCGTGTTGCGAAGTTATCATGGAGAATGGATATTTTGAAGAGTCATCGTCTAATGCTTATTATGACCAAAACCAAGAGTACTTCTACTTTATTAGTATCAATTTTTGTGAATACAAGCGATTATTCTAATTACAACTGAATCGATGACTCTCCAATATCCAAACCACCATTTATCTTTTTTAAGAAGCAAAATACAAAACAAACCCCAGAAACCAACTCCAAACCCTAAAGCGATAACACCATAAAACAATATTCTCTCCTTTGCATCTTCCTGATCACCTTCTTCAACTTCACTTATAGGATTAGTGTCACCAACACTAGCATTACTTTCACCCTCGCAATCTTTCTTTGTGGGGAATCCGCACAGTAAATCGTTCCCGAGAAGAGCTGAACCATCCCAACTCAAAGTCTCAAAGTGACCTCCTCTTGGAATCTTGCCGCTCAAATTATTATAAGATAAGTTCAGGATTCCGAGATAGTCTAACGATGTCAACGATTGTGGGATATTTCCAGACAATATATTGAAACTTAAATCCAAAGACTCTAAGCTAGACATGTTCCCGATATTCACAGGGATATTACCTGAGAAATGATTGTGGGACAAGTTAAGCATATAAAGTCCTTTTAGTAAACTCATCTCTTTTGGAATGTTTCCATCAAGGTAATTGCATGATAGATCGATTGCTGAGGTATAGCTGGATATCATCTCAACCTCGATGATGTTCCCTTTGATCACCATCTCCACTCCAAAGCTCGAGACATCATCGTCCATCGAGAATGTGTCATTAGGACTACTTATTAGCTTCTTCAGGTTCCCCATGCTACTAGGAATTTGGTTTTTAAGACTATTTTGTGATAAGTCCAAGATACGAAGTTGATGCAAATGAGTTATCTCCATAGGTATTGACCCATTAAATTTGTTCGACTTTAAAGAAAGGATACGAAGGTCACGTAATGAACAAAATTGGGTAGGTATATTGCCTTCAAACTTGTTGTTAGCTAAGTCGAGAACTTTTAAGTACTGAAGCTTACCGATGGATTTTGGAGGGGTACCACTAAAGTTGTTGTCTTTTAATAAAAGATACCTCAATTCTCTAGCTGTTTCAATCTCATTTGAAATATCTCCAGTGAGATTGTTGGAGCCAAGATTCAGATATGTAAGATTCTTACAATACCATATAGTGGTAGGAATAGTCCCAGAAAGAGAGTTTTTACCCAAAGCTAATAGTTTCAACTGGGTTAGATTGTTCAATTCTATTGGTAATGACCCAGTTAAGTGATTGTTGGAAAGACTTAATGCCCTTAAATTGCTCAAATTACTCACAGAAGCAGGGATTGCATCAGTTAATTCATTTCGAAAAAGAGATAAAGTAGTCAAATTTTTCAAATTACCCACTGATGTAGGAATTGAACCAGTGAGTTTGTTTTGGAACATAAACAAGGAATCTAAAGACCTCAGGTTTCCTAAATCACGAGGAATGATGCCAGAAAGTTGATTCCCGAAAACTGATAAGTAATTGAGGTTGGCCAAGTTGCATATGGAAATAGGGATTGGACCAAATAAATTGTTTGTGGAAAATTCCAAGGATGTAAGAGCGCTTAGCCTTCCTATATCTTGAGGAATGATGCCAGAAAGTTGATTATTAGATAGGTTAATATAGTCCAAGCTAGTCAAATTGGTTAAAGAAGTAGGGATTGAACCAGTGAAATTGTTTTCTGACAAACTTAATTTTATAAGAGAGCGTAGCCTTCCTATTTCTTGAGGAATGTTGCCAGAGAAATTGTTTTCTGACAAACCTAATTTTGTAAGAGAGCGTAGCCTTCCTATATCCTGAGGAATGACGCCAGAAAGTTGGTTAAGGAATAGTTGAAGAGTGACCAGGCTAGTCAAATTGGTTAATGAAGAAGGAATTGAACCACTAAGATTGTTTCTGCCCGAATAAAACCATGTAAGGGACCTTAGAGCACCAATTTCTAGAGGTATGATGTCAGAAAGGTTATTTGCAGGAAATGCTAAATAGGTCAAGCTGGTCAAATTGCATACTGAAGTAGGGATTGAACCTCTGAGATTGTTCGCAGAAAGATCCAAGTCTGTTAGAGAACTTAGCCTTCCGATGTCTCGAGGAATGATGCCAGAAAGTTGGTTATCATTTAGGTAAAGGCTTTCCAGCTTAGTCAAATTGATTGAAGAAGCAGGGATTGAGCCACCGAGATTGTTGAAAGATAATCCTAATAATGTAAGAGACCTAAGCCTTCCTATATCTTGAGGAATGACGCCAGAAAGTTGGTTACCATATAGGTCTAAATATAACAGACTTTTGAGAAAGGTTATTTCTGGTGGAATATGTCCAGAAAGATCATTGGCAGAAAGATCAAGGTGGACGAGTTTTGTAAGATCACTAATTTGGGACGGAATGGTTCCAGAGAGTTTATTGTAGCTTAAGTCAAGTCTAACAATGTTTGAGAAAGATGAAAAGTTGAACTTATGGAGCGTACCTTGTAAACTCAAATCTGTTACATTCAGTTCAGCAATGCTTCCCTCTTTGTTACAAGTGATTCCATACCATTTGCATGGACTCGTTGTACTCACAGTAGAATTCATTTTCCAGGAAGAGAGGAAAGATGTAGTTTGATTGACAAGAGTAGATTTCCATTTTAAAAGAGCATCTACTTCTTGTAAATGTTGCTTATGATGAGTTGAAGAAAAAGAAGAACTACTAGAAGCAAAAAGAACAACAGTACTGTAAGATGAAACCAACAGTAATGCCAACAATACTAGTAAAGTATTAGTGACAACTTCTACTCGTTGAGACATTTTAAAATATCGAAGAAGAGTTTTGGTTTTTGGCTGATGATTAACTAACCAAGTAGAAGGGGTTTTTATAATGAAGTCTTGCTTTGTTTGATTCGGAAGACTTAGTTAATTTCCAGTTAATTGAAATATGGAAGAAGAGTTTTGGTTTTTGGCTGATGATTAACTAACCAAGTAGAAGGGGTTTTTATAATGAAGTCTTGCTTTGTTTGATTCGGAAGACTTAGTTAATTTCCAGTCAACTAAATATTTTTATTTTAGAAAAATCTTCAACCTCAACCAGCAAGATATAGGAGATAGAGGTCTTGGATGGGGCTTATATGTTTCATTTTGGTCTATGAACACAGTATGTGGTTCTAATTAACTTAGGTGCACAATAAGCACAAAAAGTGCCAAATTACGGACAACTATCAGGAATACACTATTCTTCCATGGGGATGATCTTAGATTTAAAGGACTTTCCCTTCCAAAGTAAGAAGATGATTTGGTGGTTACACAAATTATTCCGACAACAGTTGGCCTCCTAATGTAATAGTATGGAATAGCTTTGCTAAGGTAGCAAAGGCTAAAGTGGGAACTACAAAGTATCAAAGCTCATTAATTATGTATTTCCAAGGTGCCGGACGATAAATAACCCTATAGTTTTAACTGATGATTAACTGAATATTTTTTTTTTGGTATGATTCGGAAGACTTAGTTTCCATTCAACTGATATTTTTATTTTAGAAATATTTGTGGTTCTAGGTCTGCCCTTCTTCTCACGTATCTTAGTTTCATTTTAGTCTACAAACATACAAGTCGAGGAAGGCTATGCGTGGTTGAGTATAATTTGGGTCTTATCTGATCAATTCTAAAACTTAATCAAAGGAGATACGTATTCTATCACAAGGCGTTCGAGAAGTGCTGATTTATGGACAACTACGAGGGATACTATTCTTCGATGGGAATGGTCTTAGAACTTCCCTTCCAGTCAAGTTGATTCAGTTTTTTCACTGACACATGACATGTGACATCACGAACTTCTCTTATTTGCTGCACCCTATAGACTGACTGATAAGGGGAATATGTCGTTTAGATTGTATGTTCAGATCCGATGGGGGACGGAGACTCCTCCTAAAATTTCTCATAAATCTCTTCCTCGAGTTTTAATCAAATTACTGTGAAAACTTATTACAATGTTACTCCAACCTCACAGATTTTACTAGTACTTCTTCAAATTCAACATGGATATCACGGTTACATACAATTCCATCAAAATCTGTCTTTCCTAATTTGGTTCATATGTATTAAACTAGAAATAACCCGTTTCGTAACGGCACGGCATGAGACGGGACAATTTTTGATCATAATGATTTAATAATTATTACACACTATTATAAGACTTGATTGGACTCATGAGATTTTGTAGCTATGAATATCTTAGATATTTTTCATCCGAATAATTATAAATTCGGTTACACCTCCAACTGATTAAAATAATAATTTTTGACAAAAATCCCGGTAAATTATTTTAATTTGGCCTTAAATATTTTTTTTTTACGATCCCCAAAGATTGGTGGTTTTAATGAGGCCATATGCGAAATATTCATCTGATGAGCAATAAATGTAATTACATCCTCCCAGAAATTATTCTTACATCGCAAAGACTATCGTCATGTGTTCATTATCCATATGCTCTGGTGATTCCATTCGGTAATTTTGGTCTAATGAAAATAAGAAAAAAGTAAGTTGTATACCTTAATCACGCAGTGCATGTCCTCAATTTTCTCCTCAATTATGATGGCCCTTTTTGTAACGTTTCTTGGTGTAGAAACACACCACTAGGAGGACACAAAATCTAAATCAATGGTGAACTGGGTGAGCTCGATAACTGTACCTTAGCAGAAAGATACCCGATCAAGATTTTTACTCTTCGTGCTTAAATTTAAGATTAAACACGGTCAAGAACGCAACATTTTTTTGCTTACATTTATAAGGATAAACCATTGTTCGAGCTATTCATATCTCACCTTTCATGACAAAGAGTCTCAATTTAATGAGGAAGCAGAGTTTGATTAAACTATTCATGGCATCAATGAATGAATAAGATCTGATGTCCCCGTAAAAATTCAAGCCACCACGATTGTAAATCATGTTTATATGGACGAAAATATAATCATGATCTGGATCAAGATTGCTCAAATGTTCCTAAGAATGCCAATTTTGTTACGGATGAAAAAATGGTTCATTTTTCAGGGGAACATAAAGGTACGCCAATTAACATAATGAAGATTAAGGGAATTGTTCTTTGTATTTTTTTAAAAAATGACCTAAAGTTGTTTGTTCATCGGGTATTACACATTGCAACCTCAAATGCTCTAATGTTATTTGTGTTTTGCAGGTTGATGAAGGCCGGCTTATTCGAGCTCGAAAATTAAAATAAGGCTTATAATTTAGAGTAAATTTTCGATGAGTCATTTTATGGATATGTATTTCATTTTTCGATTATTCCCTTTACAATGAGTACAGTAAAACTTCGATAAATTAATAGTCTTGGGACTGTTAAATTCTATCAATTTATCGAAGTATTAATTTATCGATAAATTAATAAATTATTATTATATCGAAACATACCAAATTGAACTTTAAATTTATAAAATAAGCGTGTAGTATCAAATATCTAGAGATTTAATTTGCAATTCAAATTGTTTTTTAATTATTTTATGGCATATTATGTGTATAAATGTATATATTTTAATATTAATGTTAAAATAAGAAAAAAAAACACAATAAAATCATTTCAAAACTTCTCATAGTAGTACAGATGAAGTCCAATATATTATATATGCGTACAAAAACAAATAACCGGTAGATGTATATTTTAATAAGCATCGTAATATAATGCTATCACACTGATTATTAATTTATATATTAGTTGGGCCCTATTAGAATTTAAATTTTTTATTATCTTATAAATTTAGCGAGGTTATTAATTTAGCACATTGGCCCATGTCGGGACTGGCAAAAAATATTATCTTAGCGAAGTTATTAATTTATTGCGGATTAATTTAACGAAGTTCTACTGTATAATGAAATTATTATTTATATATTTAAAAAGAGGATCTAAATTTCTTTGTTGTTTGGGTTTTACACATTGTGACCGCCAATGTTCAATGTTCTTTGTGTTTTGCAGGTTGATGAAAGCTTGGCTCTTAAAGATATGGTGCAAGAATTTATTTTTTTTCATTTTTCCATAATAAAATATGAGTTCTAAATGGTTTTAATATTTAATTTTCCATTTTATTTTTTGGTGGGACATTTTTTTTAATTAGTGCGGAGCTAATTATGAGGATTATCAATGCATATGGCCATAAAGGAAGAGGTTACAACTCTTACATTCGTTAGATGTAAATGGCGAGGATGAGACTGAGATGGTCGGATCACCTGTTTGTCTCTGAAAATCTTATCCGTCCGTCGGTAGCTCAAAAACCCATTTTGTTTTGTATTATAGATAGTAGTTGTGATTGATAAATAATAGTTGTGATTTGTGAAAACTCAACTAGTTGAAACTAGTTAGAATTTAGGTTGAACTTGAGAGAAAGAAGTAGACAGAGATAACACGAACAGAAGAGTTTTTAAACTTTAGTATTTCGTACAACATTATATGACAAGAGATACGGGATATATATACAAAAGCTCCCTTGAACGACAAGGTAAAGAGTTTCCTAACTAAACTTGATTTCCTAAATTACAAACTGCTTGACCAACAGGGTATCGTGTGTTATGTCACACACGTACCAGATGATGTGTTAACACAACTATCGTTCCTGGAGAGGCGTAGAGAATTCTGTTACATTAACCCATTTAGTTCCAAATCAACTAGTATTGCCTTGAGAGTGTGTTTATATCTACGATATAATATCTAACGGCCAGAAAGTGCACCCTTATAGAAGTTGTCGCGAGGGTGACCTCGCCACAGCATGACCCTTCTAGCAATAACAATTGGGGATATGAAATATTTTCGCCTTTTCATTCTCTTGGTTCTTGGAAATTTGCATGTATATGAATGGACTGGTTCAGGGTTCAGGCAAAGAAAGCGCAATGACGGTTTCCGAGCTAGTTTCAAACACCATAATTTTCGGACACGACTGAGAGAAACTTTTCAAACAAGAAACACCAATCGTTATGAAAACGGTTTCCGAGCTAGTTTCAGATACCATAATTTCTCATGTGATATATATAAGGGTAACGCTGGACATATATATTTAATAGATCTTACACATAGAGAGAGATAGATTAAATATCGGCTAAGACAGAGAAAAATCTTAATCGATCAACGGATTCAATGGCAATTGGTGCAGAACTTAGGGAAACTATTAGGAATTCAGCGGAAATACTGAATAGATTAACGGATTCTCTCGAGAAAACGATCGTAGATACAAATTCAATGCAATATTTGGGTGAACAGATGAAAGAACTTAAGAAAGCTGCGATGGAATATGAACTGTCTGTCCAAAGTTTATTGGATAAAGATGAGTTACCACCGATACCAGACGATACTGAAATTAGTCTTATGAGAAAGTTATTAATTGATGAAAAAGTTATTGATGATGATGGTGCAGATCCTAAAACAGTTCAAGGGAGAAGAGACGCGCTAACCCCAGAGGCATATGAAAAGATTTTAATCGAATTCTATCGTTCAATGTTTTGAAAGTCAATTTATGAAATTTAGGGTTTTAAAGTCTTTTTATGAAGTTTGAAGTTTTTGTTTTTTAAAGTCTTTTTGATTTCGAGTTGTTTAGGCTTTTCCCAATAGACCAACTTATTGTTCAGTCAGTTTATTGATTAATAAAAATTTGGGTTAAGAGATAAAATGCCCCAATTTCGATGGTCACCTTGTGAAAATGCCCCGGGCGTTAGGAAATAAGTCAAAATGCCCCAATCCGTTAGATTTTCCGTTAGAGGGAGTTAAGTAGTCGAAATTGCCCTTTAGGGTACATTGTTCTTAATTTAGGGTTTGGTGTTCGGGGTCAGGGTTCAGGGCTTAGGGTTCAGGGTTTGGGGATCAGGGTTTAGGGTTCAGGTGGTGGTGGTTGTTGTTTTTGTGGTGGTGGTGCGGTGGTGTTGGTGGTGGCAGCGGTAGTGATAGTGGTGGTGGTGGTGCGATGGTGTTAGTCGTGGAATCGGTGGTGATAGTTTCGGTGGTGGTGGAGCTGGCGGTGGTAGTGGTGGCGGTGGTGTTGGTGGCGGCGGTGGTGGTGGAGGAGGCGGTGGCAGTGGCAGTGGTGTTGGTGGTGGCGGTGGTGGTGGGTATGGTGGTGGTGGGTATGGTGGTGGTAGTGGTGGTGGTGGCAGCGATGGTGGTGGTTGTAGTTCTTTTGGTGGTGGTGGCGGATTGGGGCATTTTGACTAAAAGGTTAAAAATGGAATTTCAAAACTCCATTAATTGGTCAAGGTGTACAATTTTGTTTAAAATGCCCCAAAACTAACGGATTGGGGCATTTTGACTTATTTACTAACGCCCGGGGCATTTTCACAAGGTGACCATCGAAATTGGGGCATTTTACCTCTTAACCCTAAAAATTTATCATTCATTAATTGTTCAGGAAGTTAAATTTATTGTATCGGTCACTACAAACATATTTTCTAGATTATTGCACTTCAAAAGATATCCATGATACTTTGTAACGCTGCATGATACTATGGGCTAAGTCCTATGGGCTAGATTGGACTGCTAGATTGACCAAAAAGTGTTCCAAATCATGAAAAAAGTGCCGGAAAAAAGTTAACACTCAATCTGGCTACTTCTCTCTCCTAGCATTTGGTCGCAGTCGCACTATCGGCAATATTGAAACGCTGAATGGTGCGGCGCTCAAAAAGTGACCAAAATGCCAAACCGTTCGGCGTTCACAAAAACGCTGAACCGTTCGGCGCTCACAGATGACGTGGATGGCCAAACTAGCGGCTAGATATCTAGCCCATAGGACTTAAGAGGTTGCCCATGGCTGACGTGGATGGCCAATCTAGCAGCTAGATATCTAGCCCATAGGACTAAGCCTCAAGGAAATCTGAATTTTGGTCGACTTAACACCGTGCTAGCACAAGCACAGTTCGGCCAACGCGTTAAAATTTGAGCACAACCTAGAACAACATGTGATATAGAATTTGCGGTTTTTAAAGTCTTTTTATGATGTGTTAGCATGATAAAACACTTTACCATCCTTAATTTTAGATAGTTCGGGGCAATCGATCTGCAGTCCAGTAATGAGAGAACCAAACTATACGGTACAGATTTGGAAACTGTTCAGGTGTTAATGAATTCTGTTAACAGTGAAACTGGTAATCTTAAGGCCACAACTTCTTAAGCTTCTTCCCCACAGCTTCTTAAGGGCACAACTTCTTAAGCTTCTTTCAGGCGCTGCCGACCGAGGGTCATTGCTGATTTAATTTTAAAACTAAATTATAATTTTTTATCCAAATTTTACTTGGGAGATGAACAAATGAATAGTCCCAAATTTCAACTGATGGTGGGATTCCTGGTAAATCCCTTGTTGTGTCTCATTCATACTCATGCAAATCCATCTTTTAACGATCAAGTAGGGAGGAACACGTACATTCGTACAGCAAACAATGGAGCTAAATGAATTTATTTTGCATTGGCTACATTGTATTCCGCAACATAGATAATAAACTCTCTTAACTTAAATCTTAATAGTTGCGGCTGGAAGTATTCACTATTCATTGCCAAGTAAGTAGTGTTTGGTTAAATTCCGAATATATGCGTGGGTCTTCATATTTATATATATATATATACAAGACAAGAAATTAAGGTATCTCAAAAATTATAAGCTCTGGGAATTATAAAGGTATCTCATACCTTAATTATAAGTAGGTAGGAAACCTTTTTCTTATCTGACAAGGATTATAATTAAAAGGAATTATAAGCTCTGGGAAATCGTTGAAGGGAGAATCCTAATCATGGACGAGGTAATATTACTGCTTTTCTAGATACAGCATGCATGAGTCTTATAATAATATATCTCCTATAAATACACCACTGTTAAATCAACGATGACAAGTACCAAACAAGATGGAGAAGAATCACTTGGATTGGGATAATTTTCTTATTGAAATAGCTCAGGAAATACTGTCTCACCTACCAGCTGAATACGCGTTACAGTGCAAACAAGTATCCAAGACGTGGAAAAATTTCTTCGGCCATATGCAAGAGGGTATGCTTTTCGTAATCGGGTTAAACCGAAAAGAAGAACCAAATCTGAGACTTTACTATGCAACTCATGACCTAATTGAGATGCACAGTGGTTTCAAGAAAGCGAAGAAATACTATAACATTGTAAAGATGGTCCATCATCCTCCCATTGGAAACAGATTTCACGAGAATCCTTCTGAAAAATACAAAGACGTCATTGTTGGCTCACGCAACGGCCTGGTTTGCATCACTCTTCCTAACGGTGTTATAGATGATCCTATTTACATGCTTAACCCGTTTACAAGAGAATCTGTTAACCTCCCCAGGTTAACATCAATCGGGACTGAAAGTGGTTTAGTGGTGAGTGGATTTGGATTTCATTCAACTAGAGAACACAAGGTCGTTAGAATCTACTATCCAGACCAAAATATCTCCGTTGGACATGTAGAAGTTTACACTCTTGGTGGTGGCACGGGTTGGAGAAATAAAGGAGAGATTACCTACTCATTATGTCCATCACCTGGCGTCCTTGTCGACGGGATTCTGTATTGGATAGACTACAAGGCAATGCAAATTGTAGGTTTCAATTTGGCAGATGAAAAGTTCAGAATACTACTTCCATCCCCACCTTGTTTATATCTGGATAAAGTTACATCCAATAATAATTTGCATTCAGTCCAACAGGGTTATCGGCTCAAAGTATTGAGAGGGTGTTTATGTGTTGTACATTACGTGCGAGCAGGTAAACGTGTATTTTTTATGAATAACGCTGGTGAAAGTATTGACATATGGTTCTTTACAAAGAATGTCGATGGTCAAGATAAGAATTTGGGATCGAATTGCAGTTATTGGAGTTGGAGAAGAAGATTTAGTATAGGCCATGGGAATATTGAGGATCACTATGATCCATTTTTCGTAACAGAGAAAAATAAAGTTCTATTGTGGCGCAACAAGTCAGATCTTGTGTTTTTTGATCCGAAGGAATTATCTTCAAAGTTGATTATTAAGGATGAAAATTCTTTGGGTTTGAAGTATTTTAGCGCAATCCGGCACATAAATACATTTGTTTCATTGAAAGCTCTAGAAGGGAAAAATTGCACCGTGCAAGAATGGGATGGTAAGGAAACGTTAGATGACCTACGGAAAGTAAGACAACCACTAGAAACTAGAGAAATTTCATTTCATCCAGGAGCTATAATCTATATGCGCATCGGGTTTTTTGTATTTATTATTAGCTTTTTTATGTTGTTTCTCTAATCCAAAACCTCCTCAAGAAAAAAACTGAATAGAAAAGAAAAGCCGAGTAATATACTCCCTCCGTTCCACTTTAGATGATATTTTAGGAGTTTTCACGCAGAAAAAAACACCTTTACTTCAAAAGATTTTCTATGTATACCCTTGAGAAAAGTCTTCAAGCATTAATTGCTATTAGTGTATTTGAAAATAAATTTATGGTTCAAAATGTTAGGGTATAATTGGTAGTTTTATGGTAAAAATACAAAAACTATCAAGTAATGTGGAACAAAAAAATAACCCTAAATACTCATCTAAAGTGGAACGGAGGGAGTAGTTATTATTCGCTTATACGAGTCCTAAGTTCTTCTTATTGCTTTATTTTTTTTTAATCTCAACCTGAAATTAGGAGAATCTGGGATGGTTGGCAATCGAGGCTTTAGTTCTTTCTTTGTCAGCTGTAGCAGGAAATTTTCATGTCAATCCGTTGATGAAGAAATTTTTATCGTGAGAGGTAATTGGTTTATTATTCTTTCTTTTCTTTTCTTTATTTCCGGATAAAAAGCTTCAATTTTTCATTAATCGCATCAAGTACATAGAAATCAAGTACATTAGGGAATAAATTGTAACAAAAACAACTTATTCGGATAATCTGACAAGAAAAAATGAAGTAAAATCAAAACAACTACCCTAAAATACTACTTTTTCTTCCCACGATACCTAACTATTAATCTGATTTAATATTTTTACGAAATATTAAAAAAAATTCATTAATCTAACGATTAGCTAATTGGTCGACCAAAGGGAGACCTTCTATAGGGTAGCTCATATGGATTTTGTCCGTCACACTTTTATGGTCCTCAAAATTGAGTTCCAAAAAAAAAAATTTGATTTTCCAAAATTGATCAATTCTAGATCGTTTTGCTTCAAATTTTTTGCAATAAACAGATCTTAATCATAATATATCTCATAAATCGAAAGAAATATCGAAAAATATCATCCATGATCAAATAATTTCTTGATTGAAATTTCATTGAAAAAAAAAAGTGTTTTTCTTAAAATTTTGATGTTTCAATTTTCATAAATAGTACGTCGTTTTTCTTCGAAAATCTACCCCAATATAGTTTATAATCACTTAAATTTATATGGGTTGAAAGGAATTTTGATAAATTTGATCAAAATCGAAAAAAAAATTGTTTGAAAAAAACCCAGAAAAACGGGTCGTGCGCTGTTGATTCGGGCGAGGAAGAAAGGCTCCATGGGTTATTTTGTAACACATATAACTGTTGCGGATATTCTTTTGAACCGTGGTCAAATAGTTTATAATTAATATATCTGTTGCAATTTTTTTGTTTTTCTTGGGCGACCCCAACTGTTGTAGCAGTAATCTAGTTAAATAATTAACATAAAGTAAATAAGGGTTTTTAAGCCATTATGAGAAATACTTAGATATTAGGCTTTTGGAATTACTAACCGATGACCGATTTTGTCCTATTAGTGTTGCCCCTCTAATGGATTCAACATCCCCCGTAACAGGTTTCTTTTGGTTACCTAAGAGCAACTGCAGTGGTGCGATCATAAACCAAAGACTAAAGAGCAAAAAAAACCAAATTTTGGGTTTGGTCCGCGTTCACACACTAAGGGAGAAATACTAAACCAAATGGGGCGTAACTCTTAGTTGCGCCCCATTTTTTTTTTTTTTGTCTTCTATCGACGGGCGGAGTTATAAATTACGCCTGTTCGGGCGCAACTTTATGTTACGCCCGACTAAAACCAAACTAAAGAGTATATTTGGTCTGGTTTTTAGTTTTAGTCTCCTTCTCCACTGCGTCTGGTTTTTGGACCAAAATTTTGGTTTTGGTCTCCCACTGTGGATGCTCTAAGGCAGTTCATGTGGTAATCAACAAATTGAGACGAACCACATGTATAGACAAATTTGATTCCTCACCATGGAAAATCAGAGCATAATAAAAAAAAAAAAAACATGGTCATCATGGTCCCACCAAGGATAATTTTAAGTTTAATAAACGATAACATACCGGAAATGCTATTTACCTCCCTATTTTCTACCTCCCCGCTCTGCTCCCTTCAATCTAAACCACACATCTACGACCTGATTCACATTCTGGTACGAATGGGATTCACCATTTCTGATATGTGGAGTTTAGAATGGTAGGAGCACAGTAGGGAGGTGAAAAACAGGGAGGTGAATAGCATCAAAGACAACATAGTTCCATAAATAAAAAATTAAATATTAGATTGTATTATATACTACCACTGGTTCACTGGAAAAATAAGGTTCCACCTATTTGTCACCCCCACTTTTCCTATTTGCTACTCTCATTAATTACTACCCTTATTTATCCTATTTGCCACCCTTATCCTTTTTCTTATATCCTAAATACTACACTTTTGACTTTTTGTATATACCCAAAAATGAATCCCCAATTAATAAACTCTTAAAAGAAAAAAATAAAAGAATACCTAATGGTGAATTTGGATGTAGAATTTTAAAGTTGGGATTTATGGGTCTATGGGATTTGGTGGATCGTTTTCTTTGGTACATTTGGTTTTCAAAGTCTCTGGAATCACGTTTCCTATGGGAATACTTTTCCAGAAAATCCTATGTATGGAGTCTGACCCCTCCCCCCTAAGATTTGCAGGGAAACTTATCAAGGGATTTATGGACCCACTTTTTTTTAACTCTAAATCCCATATATATGCAATTTTAAGATTTGAGGATAATGCCAAACAATAGATAGACTTTAAAACAAAAGAATTCTATGAATCCTAGAGATTTTAACTGAGTTACCAAACGCATAAGGGATTCACATGAATCCAGAATTTGTAATCCCGCAGGATTTAAAATTCCTGCAAATGGTGAGTTCTACAAACAAACCCATCATAAGTTCAAATTATATTCCGACCTGTACTTCTTCTTCTCCGCCTCTTCAACTATTCTTATGCTCCATCTCTCCCATCGATCACCACTTGTTTAATTTCTTCTTCTGATTTTTGGCAAAATCAAATAGATGCCCTCAAAGAATGTAAGGAACGTTCAAGCAAAAAAAAATCAAAAAGGAGGTAAAACTAAACATAATTAACGATTTTGAAATTCAATTGTTATATCAAATTCTTAGTTTCTTATCCTCAAATTAAAATTGATTGGTACTCTATACATGTTGAGTCCATAGCAGTCTATCGTATGCTAGTGTTGTTCCTAACATAAGGAAGCTTCAATGATGTTTTTTTTTCGTTTTTGGTGAAAACCCATCTTGGGTGATTATTGTTTATTGATTTTAGAATATTTATTTTATTTATTAATAGCATGTGTAAGTGTATGGGTGTTGTAAAGAGAGTGTGAGTGAGTCTGGTTCTGTGTATATGCCATGTGCACGTGTGGGATGTCAAGAGTGAATGAGGAGTTTGTGAAAGAGTCGAGTATATAATCTCGTCTCTGCCTCTGTAACAAATTAATCTTTCTTTCAATCATATTTGATTCAAACTGTCAGCAATGTAGACATCAAGATTACCTATGTTACTATGGTATCAGACTCAGAAATCATTTCTGAGGGTACCGATCCTAGACCGCTTCTTCATCAAAACCACCATTACTTCATCTTCAGTAATCATCACCACCATTAATCTATCATCATCTGTTGCTGCTACTGTAAATCGAAATTCGAAGGCTGGTTTGATTGAATCATCTCAGATTTGCGACTAATTTAACGGATCTATGTGTTTCTATCTACATCAACAACATCAGTAGGTAATTTTCTTCATCCACCTCCATTAATGGTATTTTCTGGTAGGAATTAGGGTTTTGATTTGGTTTGATACCCCTGCTACGTCGACAAACAGGATTAAGTATGATTTTTAGATTTGAAATTTGGTTGAATTACTTGAGATCTTGATGCTTTTGGTTACCGTTTTTATTTGGAACTGGATTCATTTACCTCAACTGGTTCAATTCAAGTCTCTACTGGTAGTCTCCATTTATATGTTTAGATTACTTCAAATTTAAACTCATATGTTCAATTTCTACATCACTTGCTTAACTAAATCCAGTTTCATCTTCAACTGCCTTATACATTATAATTAGCATGTATCTTGCATCTAATTTCTTTATCAAGATCTGTTGTTCTTGTTCCCTGATGCCATGAGAGTCTGAGTGTGTTCTAGTCCGCTACACCAAGGTCTACTTAGGGCGAAAACTTAAAGTCGTTCCACTGATTAGATTCAACAGAAGTTTGAGAAGTTGTTGGTCTCATATCTTACTTCAAGGAAGTCCTCACATATGTGTTGAAGAATCTTGAGTTTTTTAATGGTGTTTCTGCAATTGAACATCGAATTGGAGTTGTTGAGTTACATTAAGTACAGATTGAAGTTCTTTTGTTGAGTTTGTATACACTCAGTATGCAACCTAGTGTTCGGTTTGCATATGTGTTGATGTGCAACCTGTTGTTCTTCTATTTTTCATGCTCTTCGAATAATCCAATTGGAGTTTATCTTCAATGTAACAATAAAAAGATTCAATTCTTGAATCTGTTTTTGAGTTTGTGTTGGTTTTTTTGAAATTTTCTTTTTCGTTGATGGTAATTTCATAAGTCCTAAAAGAAGTTACTTCAACCGGGATATTCACTGCTCTCAAGGCACTTCAACCTGGGATATTCGCCTCTCAAGCTCTTAATTTCCAACATGTCGTGAGTGAATGAATACAATAGCTGAAATGATTCAATAATGCCCTTAGTGCTTGCTGCTTATAATGGTGATGAATATGTTATGGTAGTTGCTGGTACAATGTCAGTAGTGTGTCTGCAAAATTCCTTTTTGAATGGTCAACTATGCAACGTGCAAAGTGCCGAACCGACTACTTCTGCTGCTACACCAACCTGAACTGAGTTATGCTGAGATATCTTGAGAGTGTGTTTGTGTTAGTGACAATTGTTCGGTTCTGGAAATCAGTTGAAGTTCAAGCCAGTGCAGCTTAGGATTGAGTATGAATTGCTACACCAACTACTGCAACTATATCTCCTTCTTATTCCTCGTGGATATTTGTTGTTGTGTGTAAGCTCCAAATTCAGTTGGTTCGATTATTCTAATGGGTACTAAATGGTAGAAGTGTTAATAGTCGTATTGTGACTGGGGTACTGCGATATTGCAGTAAGTGGTTATTTGCTATTATTAAACCCTGCAATCAGTTTTTTATATTACTTCTGTCATAATACACCTCATATGATCCTGTTATATCAAATGCCAACAATACTTCTTGTATATGCAACTACTTCTTACTCCTATGGATGACTGCTTCCTTCTTTATATTGCAAATGCAAAGCTTTATGGATCTTTTAATGGCAACAATATTGGTTGCTGGAGAGTGTGTGAATGAGTAGTGCAGGATATATAATTCAAGGCAGAATGTCATTTATGAGTCGAGAGATGTGCTGATAAAGTGGTGTATGGAGAGTGTTGCTGGTGATGCAAACAATCTATTCTTATCCGTGCTACGATTACTACTCCAATGTCAGCTGCTAGCATGTTTTACTTCAGATTATATCTTATCCAACCGCCTGCTTATTTGTCTGTTGCAGCACCAATTGTCGCTTGGCATTCTGCTTATCACCTAGTACTTTTTCATCCTCTTTATTTTACCTACAAGCCACACCACCTACTGCTGCAACATCAGGGCAACTTCTTTTTCACATGCTAACATATTTTTCTTTTTATATTCTACTCCCTTATTTGGCACCATGTGGTCATATCTAGTTTGCTTTTACTGAGAGTATGTGGTGATTGTAAAGAGAGTGTGCAATATCAAGTGGTCTTTTACACCCCACTTGAGATTGAGGGAGGGTAATAGCATGTGTAAGTGTATGGGTGTTGTAAAGAGAGTGTGAGTGATTCTAGTTCTGTGTATGTGCCATGTGCACGTGTGGGATGTCAAGAGTGAATGAGGAGTTTGTGAAAGAGTCGAGTATATAATCTCGTCTCTGCCTCTGTAACAAATTAATCTTTCTTTCAATCATATTTGATTCAAACCGTCAGCAATGTAGACATCGTGATTACCTATGTTACTATTTATCAGTTGTTTGATTTTAGAGTAAGTTTGTGTTCAAAAGTTATTGCATGTTTTATCTAGTTCATAGACAGATTACTTCTAGTATTTGTGGTGTTTGTTGAATTCCCTCAATGAGATTTTTTTCTTTTTTTCCTGTTAATTATGGCATCGAAATTATGTAGGATTATTGTTTTCTCAAGTCCAGCTTTTGTTTCCCAATCATCAACATTCCAGATACTTGAAAACAAGTGCATTGGTTTCTGATTTTGGATAAAATCAGTTGGTTTGTTCTTGAATACTCTTATTGGTACTTTATCTATGAAAAACTCAGTAAAGCAAACAAAAAGATTCAATATTAAGTCACAACGCAAAAGAAATAATATATATTTTTGTTCATCTTTAGCTAATCTACCAACGAACGCATGACCCAAAAGTTCATCTGGATGAAGATGGTTATCGTATCCAACTTTGAGAACCAAATTCCATTTTGAAGAAGCTACACAAGTCTACCTCAACTTAAATGGACATCCACATCTTTTTGTGCTAGTTCCTTTTCTACATTTAGAATGACTCATTGTTTGTTTTCCTTTCCTATGCTTTCCACCTTTCTCGCATCCAAATACAATGGACAAACCCTTGCCACCTTGATTCTCATTCTTATTTACCGTCTTTGCAATCACGTCAACTACCTTGTTTTGTATACCGATCTTACGACATCATTCCATAACGGCATTTCTTGAGTCAAATATCTCTACACACAACAAATAAAACATATATCAACGTGACCATTACAAAACAAAACTGATATATCACTTGTAGAAAGGGACATACACTACCTTATCTATAGTAAAGTGATCAGTAGAATCGAAGCCAACAACATCGATTGGTTGCTCCACATTATGTTCGTCTGCGACATCTAAAAATATGTCTTCCACCTTTTCTTCATCTAAAATAATTTCTTCAGACGATTCAAATTTGGAATGAAAGATTAATGGGTTTTGAAGTACCTATGAAACAAAATATCAGACACTTCAAGTCATTCACTCAAAAAGAACCAGAAAGTACTATAGTCGTCCAGAAAGGATCGCCTGTTTAAGTACATAGTCGTCAAGTTATAGCCAATTGTTTTGCCACAAAGTCATCGATGTATGGACGAATAAAGTGCTTTGTGGTCGTCCAGATATCAAAGTCCTGTTCGACGAAAATTAAAAGAAAATAAAAATAAGAAAAACGAAAAAAAAAACACTAATCAAACAAAAATAAATCAGTTACTTACCTCCAAATCTTCCTCAATGGATTTACTTTTAGCTAAATTAACAAAATCTTGTTCGATATTCCATCCATTTAAGATTTGGATATTTGTCCCTAGATTTTCACTCATAGATTAGAATCTTCCATGATAATGAACGGATATTTTCCGATTAAATCATTGATTTTCACAAGTTCAATGATATGAGTTAAAGAAATAAAAAATTTATACATAAGAATGAACTATTTGAACAGAGTTCTAAGTATGGTTAATATCTTTTAATGAGTTTTTTATCTTACTATAATAAAGTAAAGGGGGACTTTTCAACCGTGGCCCCCCTTTTTTTACATAAGTACCCCTAACTTCACCGCTTAATTGCAAAACCACTTCCTATTCTTCGTCTTCTCTCTAGATCCGTTTCTTTCGATTTTCGATTCTCTCTTTAGTTCCTCTTTTCCTGTTGGAGCTCCGATTTCGTTTAAACAAGTTACTTCACTTGATTTAGGGGTTCTGCTTGATTGAACCATGAAGTTTGAGGCAGAACATTAATTAATACATATTCATCTGTAAAGAAGTCGTGGATGGTAGGTCTTAATCCTTTTTACTTTCTATTTTCTTGGTCGATTCATCTCTTGATCATTAGGTTTCATTAAGTAATGGGTTTGTTTGTTTTCACATACAGGAGAACAAAAGCGGATTTACAGGTTAGTGACTTTAGTTTGAATTGGTTTTCATGGAATGAATTCCTGAATGAGCTTTCATGAAATTCAACCTAATTGAATGGGTTTTTATGTAATGATGATTTGACTAATTTTATACGACGCTTTAATTAGACCATTTTTCAAGAAATGCCTATAATATGTGGACATCAACTGTTTGTTAATTTTCCTAATAGAAAAAACATGTTTAAATTTCAATTTCAGTGATAATTCTATAGCTTATGGTGTCTTATTCATTCTGAGTTTGAGGAACCAGTGTTTATCCAATCTTATTACAAGCCAACATTCAAATTCAATAAGTAGGCAGTCTAATGTGTTTGGATCAACAGTAGATCAGTGTATTAGCAAAAAAGGTATCAATGGCGTAGTCCCAACTTGGTTGAATTGAAGTTTTCAGTACTTGCCAAATAGTTTGGATCAACAGTAGATCAGTAATAACTGGGTGGCATTTGATCCAAAGATTGAATCTTTTTGTTAAATTTAGGGTTTTAGAAGAAATTCGATCCAAAGATTGAATTTTAATGCTTCTACATTTACTCCTGGGTGGTCATCATCCTCGTTGCCAGACTCACATGGTGTTGCTGCTGCTGAAGAAAGCAGTAGTAGGCTTAGGCTTGACAGCTCTTCTACAAGTTTCCAGTCTGCAACTGCTGCTGCTGCTGATATTGATAAGGCCTGGCAACTCTTCTACAGACTTACAGTCTCCAGTTGCTGCAGATGGTAGTGATCCTGACAGAAGGCTTAAGATAGAAATAGAACAATACTTATGAGCTTCATACTTATATTTTCTAGCTCCAATCAATTGACACTTTCTTTTTTCGAGTTCAAATGATTAAGTTGTTCAAAAAACAGAATGAAATAGTCGACGATTATAACCTGCACGAAGATGTGTAAGGATTCCTTTATTGAATGAATTTTTGTTACAGAATGAATACAAGCTAGTTTATGAATTCTGAACTTCAATGGATGTCACAGATCGTCTGTACAGTATTTTACAACAGCTTGTATGTGTTAGAAGGTAATAGATGTACAGAAATGTAAAAAGATTGATTAACGAACTCGTCGAAGACTGCCCTGCCTGTAACACTTGCCGCCCTGAAACACCTGTGTTGATCTGTACTGGCTACAAAAATTAGGTATCTCTGTCTAAGATTATGTGCACCTACATAACTTGTGATGGGAGGAGGCTCAGAATTAGTCCCCGTCACGCATCTCCAGTCCGTTTTACAAAATTTAATTGGGGACTGCAGCTTTACAGAGAAGCCTATATCTACTCTTGATTGGGTACTAGGAACTGTGCACAAGCATATTCATGCGCAAATGGTGGGAACTCTACATCTGATGGCTCAACCTCTGCAAGGGCCTCTGATATGTCTTCAGTAGAAAACGGAATGCTGCGGAAAAAAAAATCGTTCAGCAGTTGAAACAGAAGATAATTCCCAACTTATGCTAATGCTTTCCTATGTAGTTGACTCAAGATCGGACATTCGACTGATGCATTGCAAATAAGAGAAAATTACCTTAAATCATCATCTAACAGGAATGAATTAGAGTTGAGATTCTTCGAAGCAGCCTTATTAAGAGTCTCTCTCATTTGTTCGACAACCTGCACATTTTTTGAACATTAGATTAATAAGAACTTGAACGGTAACTGAAACTGAACTTCAACAAGTACTGAACTTGCCTCTGTTGACACACTCTGTGTGCTGTACTTGTCATCACAATACATGGTGCTTATCCGGTAAATTTGTCTTACAGTCAATGCCTGTCCAAAGTTTAAGAAACAGAAGGATAGGTATTATTAACATATTCTTCTTGGTTTCCTAGATTCATGACAAGAACTCGGATGTTGTTTTCTAAAGAGTTTATACCGGGCATAGATCTCGTGTGATCTCTTCTAGCGACTTTTTTCGCTTTTGATGTGTCACCTGAAAATTTCCACATTATATGAGAAGAAAATAAAACCACAAAAGCTAAAATCAAGTAGAAAATATGGCGATTGCTTGTTACCAGAAAACCAACTGCTTGTCTGATATAATTTAACTCGTGCCAAGAGGAACCTGCAAACTACAGCTAATGATAAATAAGATTCTTAAAGATAAAAGATATGAGACCACTTTATATCTCCCAGCAACCAGAAATGAGTTACCTCCTCAGTGGCGTTAGTAATCCACCGTTCAAGTTCTGCAAGACCAGATTTGACGTATTCACCGTTTGAAAATGTGCAACATTCCCGCCGTAGTAAAAGACTGGGGAAGAGAGAAAATGAGCTTAAAATACAGATGCTGTGAGCAAATCATTTGAAATTTCAGGATACTGAAAGCAGCATAATTTTCTGACCCATTTACCTGTTAAATAGAGATATATTGACGAAAGAGAAAACTTGAGTAATGAGCTTGCGGATAAAAAAAGACGGGACCTTCATCACATAATTTAGCACCGTTTTTAGAATATGAAAAAAGCAAAAGAAATCGAAGACACGAAAAAATACGCAAATAGTGATCGGCTAGAAAAAGGCACAGCACTCACGTAATTTTCACGTAAATGACTCATGAGCGAATCCAAGAATTTAATTATCCTGTCCCAATGACTGCTTAGAGACTGTTGCTGAGGAATACCTCCTTGAAACTTAGACGGCTTTACAGGGCGCCTGCTAACGTTCTTTGGTGCCTATCAAGTGATACGCAACAGTTCAGTGTTACATGAAATTCTTCTCTCTGAAGGCAATAAAGATGTAATGATCAGAATCACTACCTGAATGCAGAGACTGAGTAGTGGAGCAATCTCTTTCTTCAAGTTATCTCGAATCAAGCCAAAAATCTTCTCAACGTAAGCAGTCAACTGCTGCTTAAATAATATAGCTGGATAGGTTGCTTCTACATGTGACATGCCATCATCGAATGTATTGCATTGCTTAGGTGATAAGCCCTGAGTGATATATCAAATTCACATAAGCTCATATGGGTAGACAAGCAGGAATGCGAAAATGAACCTCTAGACAGATCTTACAGGAATTACTCTCATAGTGGCTCCAGGATGCCCAGAAGCATGCCGAGAAAAGGGCATCATTCTTAAAAGACCGTTTGACCGTAGATTCCTCTGCAGGAGGCACAGAAGTGTTGAAGCATTCGACAACCAATAAGGCAACATATTGTTCACATTCCCCACCTGAAATATTTATAGCAGTCTGATTACTGACGAGTGCAACTAAGGCTCTCCACTTCTTATCAAGATATAGAATTGATTAACTATATGAGGCGAGTATGAATACCTTTATGGCAACTTTAATTCCCTCGATTATGCGGTCGAAAATAACAGTCCTCTCAGACTCAAAGGCATGCCAGTGGAGAAGGCATGTATATATAATACAAGCTGCCACTGGTTTACCATATTGAAATCCTAAATCTTCTTTGATACACCTTAAAAGAAACTCATGGCTCTCCTGCACGATAAAGCGAATACTAAAATTTATCACACAGAAATAACAGAATCTAACTAGTTTAGATACTAGCTGTTTTCCTGTATTACAAGATAAAGCGAGATAATGTCTCCAAAATGAAGACGGAACTGTTACTTATCATGGATGCATACCTGATGCCTGTCAGTAATAATCTTTGACCTGAACGACTCAGTTCCAATACGTGCAAATGGTGAAAAGAGTTTTGTAGGCGAACGAGGTGAATGAGACTCCTACATCAAAGAACATGGAAAATGAGCAATTTTTGGAGCCTATTTGTTCCACAGTGTAACGACTACGAGGGAAGAAAATGTCTTACATGTGAGTTCTTTCTATCAGTATCAGGAAGCACAACAGTCATCCCAGAGTATTTCTGAACCATCAAAAAAAACGAATAAATCGGTTTCACTATTGTTGTTTACATGAAGAAAAAATCCTAAAGAGTAGGTCGGTGTACTGTCTTACTTCAGAAAATGTCTTTGCAAACGCCGGACGATTGACCTTTGGAGATAAGCATAACGCCTTTTGCCTTAACACGTGATTCTCTTTCTCTAAATTCGAAAGCTTCTCCTCCAAACTGTTTCAGAAAAACAATATATACCTGACGAATCAAGTTCTGTGACAACAAAAGAAATAATTCTAAAACACAAAAAGCATTAGAAACTGCCAAAACTTGAGAATGACTTCTCAATGATAAAAACAATTAGACTTAACAAAAAAAAAAGTAGAGAGAGCAGAAGTTTCGCTTGAACCATACCTTCGGAAATTCTGCTGAAGCTGCAAATTCTGTGCCTCCACTTCTCTTAACTTCTCCAGTGTACTATTACTCTCGCTTTGAGCCTTGATGAGATCAAGCTTTATAGCGGAGTTTTCTTCTGCTAGGGATTCAGATGAGCTCTGCAAAGTTCAAATAATGTAAGTCTGGCAAGAATATGTTTGATTGTCGGAATCTAGGACAGTGCATAATGACAAAGGATTCTTTTTGAGGAGCAATGCATCGAAGTCATCTCTTGATTTCTATTGCATTCTGCTAAACCAAAGAAAGGATGTAATAGAGACGATGTTCCATCCAAAAAATTGGCAAAAGAATGTCAAGGGAAAAAGTGGAATGTTATTTTCCGAAGTCAACTTTATCTATCGCACTAGTATATTGTTGGTAATAAAACAGTACAAAGATGTAACTAGCAGATATGACAATTCAAAAGATTCAAACTAAGAAAGGAAAAATTGCAAAACCGCACCTTCAAACTTGAATGCTCCTTATGCAACTCTTCCAATTCAGTAATTCTGCATTCCAAAGATGATTTTTCCTTCATAGATTCTTCCAGCTGACTTTGAAGCAACGAACTCTTATTGCACTCAGTTATGGTTGCTGATTTTGAAGTTTCCAGCTCCGAGGTCATGGAATCCAATGCTTTCTGAAGCTTTGAAACCTCTGCTAACTTAGCCTCCTCGCTTGACACCTAGATCCCAAAATGATCATCCACATCTTGGACATCAGAAATTTACATAATCAAAATGAACATCTAACTTCAACAGTTATCATTTCCTTACCAGACAGACAATAACTACTCGATCCATAATAGTAACTGGAAACACAGTGTTAACTCTTATGAGCCCCACCCAGATTAAAATTGCCTAAGTGAATCTTTCAGTGCTATTAGTTTGTGAAAAGTTACACGTAACAGATATATATATTAACTTCTGATAAAAGAGATATACCCGTAATCTTTTCTCCAGCTGCAACCTCCATGTGAGATCTTCCAATTCCTTTTCAAGCTTATTCTTTGCTAACCGTAATGCACCAGTTTCATTTGCTTCCTAGATATAGAAAACAAAAAACAGAATGTAAAAATATCGATGAGAAGAAACATAACATAGACTGTAATCAGGCAAAAAAAAATTTCTTGCAAAGAAAAGCAATATACACTCCTTACGTACCCGTTTAAGCTTCCGATATACTCGTTTTGCAAGATTTTGCCTCCATAGGCACTGTAAAACTATCATTGAACTGTGATAGCGTTGGTAAGTTGAGCGGGCCTTGAACATCCTCCAATGAGTCTACGTATTGTATCACCAGTAAGAGAAGACAGTTGAGTGCAATCTGTTTTTTTACTGCGTCTAAATTATGAGGAACAAACATAATCTGCTTAAAAAATCAAACTTACCTGGATCCGCAAAGCAGCTTTATGTTTCTTTTTGTGTAGTAAACTGTTACGACTAGACAAACTCCGGATACTGGATTGTATAAGAAGAACAGCCCAACAAAGCTGCAAATAAGAACGCCGTGATATCCAACCACGAACATACTTTTGGATAGAACGAGCTGCTGCTGATGCTCTTTTGGCTGCAAAAATCTTTTGAGATAGGCAACCTGCAGGAACGTATATAATCTTCTCAAAACTGGAAATAAATGGATGAAAGTAGACAAATTTCAGGTGGATTATGTTCAGATACTAACAGAGGATACAAATTAATTACAGAAATGGATTTATTTGACGGAATTATGAATGCCCAACATCTGAAGTAGAAAAGCGACATGGAAATCTCAAAAGCACATGAATGTAAAATCAATCTGAAACCTCTGCAGTATGCTTGAAGGACGATTGCGGCTTTTCGAGTGGAGATAAAATGCCGGCGCGCAAGAAATGTCTGCAATCGTCCCTGAATTAACCTTGCTGAAATATCCAAAACCTCAGTTCGCCGGGAATCTAAAACAGCAATTTGACCTGCCCTAAGGAAAATTTTGGTGGTACCCAGCTGCATGCAACAAGAGGAACAAGATCCATGCTTAACTTAGAGAGACCAACATAGCTAGTAGCACTAGAAAGATTAACAGAAACCTACTTGGAAATTGTCAAGTTTTAGCTTTTCCAAAATTCTCTTTGTCAGAGCCTTTTCATCATAACTGCAGTTTAAAATAAGAATAGGAAGATTGAACACAGTTGATGAATATGGTGAGAATGAAGAATGGATGGCACTTCAATCCAACCATTACACTAAATAACTAAAAAGTACATACAACAGAAAAATTCCCCATTGGATTACCTTCCGTCCATGCATTCTAGAGCTAAAATTCCAAACCGATGCACGAATTCAGAATAGGTCCTCCTTGTAGGATAACCTGCAAGACTTATTCGCACAGCCTCAAGAACACCCTGAGAACATAGCCAATCACAATTGCAGTAAGCCAATATAGCCTTAAAAAAGTAAAGAAAGTAACGGTAAGAAGAACATCTCATGATCCCTCAACAGTTCGAAATACAAAATTGTTGGTACTTACCCCACAACGTAACTGCTGTAAGACATTTGGACTTTCAAACTTGTGAGGTTTGTTCGAAGAGTTTGGCTTAACACAACGAATGTAGTGAGGTTCTGTTGCCTTGAGAGATTCCATGAGTGCTTGGAGTTGTTGCTGTCCATCACAAGGGAAGATAGATACAAATTTAGACGAAGGTTTTCTTTTGCTATTGCCCTAATGCCACTGCAACAGAAGTTACAATGAAACTAATATCGAAGGTTTCTAAATATTGCTACCTTAAATCTTGATGCAATAGAAGAAAACTTGTAAGATGATTTTGACGAGGCATCTGATTCTGATGGGAATAGACCGACAAGAAATGAGCATTTTGATGCGGATAAGAGATTACAGTGTTCAACCACAACATAGTCTCGGTTTTTATCAAGAAAGATATCAGTCTGGTATGTAACCTAAAATACAAAGAAATAAACAAATTACAATAAATTATTCACCCGGTAACTGTAGGTTAATGAGTGATGAATATAGAGATACATGACCTGCCTTTCCAGCATAATGGGAAACTGTAAAATCTGTTTGTGAAAACTTTGTCTTTGCCAACCTAGGATGATCTTTGAAGCTCTGGAAGAGCTTGGTCGCAAAAGTTGCATTTGTTGATTTCGGAAACATGCTGCAGACATAACCGAGTAGAGATGAGATACTGTACAAGTATGTATATACCACAGAAAGAACACACACCAAATTTATAAGAGAACAGTTTTCGTTTACCAAGCTTCATCCAAGAGAGCAATTATTCCAACAGGTTTCTGCCAAACCAGATAGAACAACAACAGTCAAGACCACGTATTCGAGAAACATATTGTGTTTGTTGTATTATACCAGGAAAATAGTTACATTAAAATTGGAGCAGTCAGCAATTAAAAATAAAAAACCGTAAAACAACTACACCATTGACGTCCAGTACATCAGGCTGAATTTTTCCCTTCAAAAAGAGAGGCCAAGACCCACAGAGAATGTTACCAAGGTTATGTTTGAAATGCAGAAAAGGGATAAGGAAAAACCTTCTCAATCAAATCCAGGACATCTTGATTGTCAATAAATTCAATGTAACTCCAATTGATCTTTTCTTTGCTATACTCTTCCTGCTCCATCTTGAATACATGCTGAAAAAAGGAAGAACATACATAAGGATCATCAATTACCAAGCAAATCTAGATTTTCAAATATGAATACGTACCTCATTGAAATGCTGCTGAAGTTTTTCATTTGCAAAATTGATACAGAACTGCTCAAAACTGAAGGATAAAGATTCGAAAATGAAATCAGGAAATCAGTATTAACAACTCTGACTGAATCACTTGATATACGGAATGTAAACAGAACACTCGAAGCAGTAATGAAACTAGAGGCAATGTCAACATCTGAGGAAGGTAAGGGTGTCTAGCCACACAAAAAGATACTAAGCAACCTAGTTAAGGAAATGAGAAATGCAAGAAAAGCAACAAAATTTATTTTTATCCCGGAACAATTTTACCTATTCTTTTGAAAGCACTCAAACCCATAAATATCCAAGACTCCAATCTGCATTTTGGAATTCGTATCTTGTCCCAAAGACTTATTAACTTTCTGAACGAGCCTGAAAATGTAAAATTTTGGCTAATAACTCAAATATGAATGAACAAGCTAAAATATCATGTAAAAGTTTCCAGAATAGGAATACCAATCGAACAACCGAGCATAAACAGTTTTTGCTAGAGCATCTCGACCTGCTGCAGCAGCTTCACGGTCCAGCTCTTTTACGATATTTCCTTCACGAGTCTTAATAGAACGGGTACATAGCGTTGCAAGCAAAAGTTTCTCGTCACACCTGCAAAAAAATTAGAAATTTCTTCAAAACTTGCAGTATCCAAAGATACCAGCAACTAAAAATCAAATGCTGAAACACAAGACCACTAAGACGTATGATTCCTTCACCTACATGAATAATTCAGCAGCCATCTGAAGATGAAAGATAGATTTCTTGTCCTTCGTAGTAGAAGAATCATTCTCTTTCCCAGGAGAGAACTCAATATTACCTAGATGTAGAATAGCAGCCAATGTCCGAAATATAGCTTCCTTGAGAGAAAGACGAAAGGTGTGAGACAAGGTATAACTGCCTACTTGTCTGAGGGAAACATCAATATCAACGGTTAAAGAAATTTACAGGTATAAACTACAACCTGCTCATCACGACTTATACCAACGATATCCATTGCCGCTTTTGTCTTCATATATTCCTTGGCATTGCTCCTTCCATCTAATTCGTAAGTCTTACTCTGATTTAAGTAGTGGAAGTTGCTTGGATGGTCTAGCTTGTATTTCTCAGCAACCTAGATGTAAGACATCATGTCAGTAGTCAGTTCATAGATGTAGTAAGTAACGGCCAAGTTAACTTTCGTCACTACTTCTAGTTGTGCTAAAGACTGCTGGTTTGGCTAGAATCCGTCCCGATATAAAAATAATTGCATGATAAATCTAGAGACCTCTATCAAACAAAGAGTCTAGATTAGACATCATCAAGAAAGCCTTCCCATGTCCCCAGAAAGCTCCAAAGAAACCTTTTACCCAAAACAATCATCATATACCTTGCCCGATGCACATAATTGATAGAAGCAGTGAAAATTCCTTTCAGGGTCTGTAATCTGAACTACACGGGACCGTTCCAATAAATAGCTTCTAACCGCAGCACCTGATATCCTACCACTAGCATCGAAATGAATCTCAACAAATTTTCCAAACCGACTGCATATAACAAAGAAAAAGAATGAAAAATGCAGCCCAACAGATGCATGTACAATATAAAACAGATGAAATAAGAAAATAAGTGAGATGCAAAAGCCATAAAATCCCACAAAACCCCACCTCGAGTTATCATTCCTAACCGTTCTTGCATTACCAAATGCTTCCAAGAGCGGATTTGACTGGCATCAAACAAATAGACACCAAAAAAACAGTTAAACCAGCTGATATCATAAATTGAAAGTTGCAAAACATAATCTTAATCTCTAATTTTATAAGAAAGATCATTATTCATGATTACTTCAAGGATTTGTTGTTCAACTGTACGATCATCCCCAGCAGCTCGACCACCAACATAAGTAAGGTACTGCATAAGCAGTTTCGTGGTTTCAGTCTTCCCTGCTCCACTTTCTCCACTAACTAAAATTGACTGGCTTCGACGTTCATTCATCATTGCCCTGAATTTCAAAACACATCATAATAAACAACAAAACAACACTTCATAATCCCAATAGTCAGACATAATACAAACATTCATAACAACACTTACACACCTATAAGATGCATCACCTATCGCGAAAACATGAGGACTTAGCTCACCGAGTGGAGCTCCTTTATACTGCTCCATCATATGCACATTATATAAATGAGGAAGCTTCGCAAACGGATTTACCGCAACCAATATACTTCCCGTATATGTCTACCAAATACACACACATTAAAATGTCAAAATAAACCCTTTTTTCTTTCAAGCATTATATCAAACAATGTCCTTGCAACGCAAGTACACAACAAAAACTCCCAAGTTACTTACGTAAATATCATTTAGAGCATGTCTTTTGGCAAGATTAGACAAAACTTCAGCTTCATTTAAGTAAGTTAATTTCGTTAAATCATCAACACCAGCATGATCAGCATCTGCATCTCTTAACAACAATTTTTCTCGAGGAACCGAAACCTAAATCATATCGACAAACACCCATTTTTCAAACAAAAAAAAAAAAAAAAAAAAAATTTGATGAAAGATCCAATTCTGAATGTATATACCTTTTTTCCAGAAGTAGTAGTAGCATAAACTAATTTTCCAGAAATGTCAATGATTTCTCCAGTTTCCCATGCAGAAATTCTGTCTTCAATCCAGACTTTAGATCCCTTTGAGAAATTCATCATTTATAGACAACAAAATGTTGATTTTTTTTATTCTTCTTTACAAATGAGAGAACTCTCATAATCTATACTAATGATCTGTACAAACAAATTAATTAGAAATGAAAGAAAAAAGTTAATTATCATGTCGGGGGAAGATAATGAGAAGAAGTATAAATTTTGAAATGAGAAAAATAAGGGTTAGAAAATGGTAGAGATGAAAAAGAGGGAAAAATAAGGTTGGTCACATTTCCCGCGAAAATGATGGCACGTGGCAGATTTATAGGCTAATTCATGTCTTTGTTCTCGTTTTCCAAGTAGTAAAAAGAGACTTGTAATTTTTTTTTCCCCCTTGATAGATTCTTCTTTCGAGAGATTAATTTTAAGGAAATATTTTCCCTCAGGAAAAGTGATATCACTAGTGGAAAATGGGTTTTTTAAGTCTGTGTGGGCTTTATAGAAACAACTGCCGAGGGCTTTCCTAATGGTTTGGGCTTTCGTCGGAAGACGTTTTTATAGAAGAAAACATGGAGAAGTGAATCAATTTGTGATGGAAGTCGTAATAGTTAGTGGCAGTTTAGTAAATACAAAAAGCTTCTAGAAGCAGTATAGTTAAGTCTGACGGTGGGAATAGTTTCTATGGTCCAAGGTTACCTTATCTCAATCTGCCTCTATCATCACTTCCCTCTTATCTCACAGCTTATATTCCTAAACGAAACGGATGCAAACAGAAACCAAAATGTTATTCTCCGCATCAATCTCAGTCTCTAATCGTCTTCTCTCGTTTCCCTTATACTCAGATTCATCATTGAAACCCTAAGTTGGTACATCATAACTTACTCGAAATCATTCTCCATGAAAACTCTACACCTGTTTACATCGATGAAGATTTTAATCCACCAACTCCTGTTGCAATCTGAAAATACTGTTGGTAATAAAAGAGCAGGACCAAGTGATTTTAAATCCGCGGATCTTTGACCTTGTAGATCTAAATCAAGTCTTTTGGGTCTAATGACCAAGTTACTGAACAAGATGATGAAGGTGGAGAAGGTACCTTAGAGATTTTTTTTTTTGGTAAGTGGTAACTTACAGATCAAAATCTAAGAATTGGGGCTTTTTTTCCTCGTTAATTTTTGTATGTTATGCAAATCCTAATCTTTCTGTTTAGATTTTTTTGTGGATTGTAACTGAAATAATATTCTGTATTTGTCATTCGTAGGTTAAGGGTTTTGGATGAACAGGTACAACAACTTAGAAACAACTTCTAAGATATACGAGCATTATTACTTCATCTGATTTCAATTTCTTAAAGTTGGGTTTCTTTAATTTTAAGTGTTTTTGCTTATTTGGGGTTCAAATACGTGGATTTGGTTATCATTGATTGATTTGAATTATTTATATTCTTACTAATCATTCAATTTTGGTATGGGTTCTATGTTTTTTCGTTTCTCAGTTATGGGTATTCTTGGATGGATGAAACTTGTGCTCGTATGGGGTTTTCCTGCAATTCTATTTGTACTTTATGTTGTTGCTGTTGTGGATGTATGGTTTTGCTTCAATGCTGGTAAATAATTTGACTTATGTGGTCTATTTGATGATTGCTCTCTTTTTTCTTAAGTTAGTTGGTATTGAATCTTCAAAGAATAATGTTAAACCATCTACTTATGAAGAAGCTTTGGAGGCTGTCTTCTTTGATCACTAAACGTTCGATTATCTTAAGGTAATTTCACTTATAGTTTCAGCTATAGTGACCTAATTTTGATTGTATTATTTAGTGTATAAATGATTGGGTAAGCTTTTGTGGATTGTGTAGATATTGGACTTGGATGATTCTATTTCTCAAATGAAGGTTATCCATGTAGCAAGTACTAAAGGAAAGGTTGTCATTTTCTCTTCCTATTTAATGTTTTATTAGTTTCTATGAAAATGCTACTTCCAGCTAACATATGAGAAGTGGTGCTTATTAAGGAATGGATGGTAAATTGTTAAAACCACTAACTAAGTGCTTCATCCATTGGTGGTTCAGATAACGAATGATTCGTGATGCACTTGGTTCTCGTTGAATCACTTCAATCTACATCCCGAAATTCAGTATCACAAGGTTAACAGTCTAGTAATTTGGCGCAGTTATTATATGTCATTTTGATGAAAATTTGGACACGGGTTGTGAATAGGTTATTGTAACAGTAACACATCATTAACATGACACTACCTTGCATGTTTTGGTTCGGATCCCTTTGTTCGCCCATCTTTGGTGGAAAGTACAAATGATTTGTAGAATGTGAACATTCTTGTTATTGCATTTGAATTGCTAGTATCAGTTTAGAAAATCTCATTTTTGATGTTATCCAACATTTTGAAGGGATCAACATGTACATTTACAGAATCAATATTGCGTAATTGTGGGTTTCATAATGGACTTTTCACATCTCCTTATCTCATTCTTGGCTGCATCAATTTGTGTTGCAGGACTTTTGGTCGGCCTGCTGATTGAGATAAAGATAAATATCATATACATAGAGTACTACATATACCCAATTAGTCTTACAAAGGACCTTGGAAGCGCAAGAATCGACATTGTGAGCTTTCAGTTACAAGATTTGTTTTCAATTGCAAATTAATCTTTCTTTGTCTTGAGCATGACCCGACAATTATTTGTAGATTACGAGAAGTTTTCGATATTAAATACAAAAACTAATTTGCTCGACTAAAATTTGATACATATTAAGTTCCTATTTAGAGCATGATACTTGTTCACTTGTAACATTTCTTATGTGCAAGTAGAATGAAAGACAATTTTTTCTTTATTTGAGGGTTTGTTAATTTCCAATGTTGTGGTTCTGGATTGAATAATTTTAGTTTCTTATTTGGTAATATGTCATCTCGATTCAATGAATTCGATTCGAAATTTGGACATGCCATTGGAGTCTCAGAATGATACAATAATGTGTGTCGAGGAATTGCTAGATAAGATCACTGATGATGCTAGTGAACTGGATAGTCTAATATGTATTAGTTTACAGGTTTGCATATGGACTTCTTTCATGTAATCTCTGCTAGTTGAACTCAATGTTCTTCTTTGTTAGCCTGTTTTTAATGACATGTCGGTTTTTCTTGTTTTTCTTGTTACAACCTTGAACCTGAGGTGCATTGAACATTATATGGTGACCATGGCATGGATGTGATCGATGTATTTCGCAAAAATACTTATGCTGCACTTCCGACATTTAGGTAAACCTATCATTACACGCACCCATCTATTTGTTACAGTTGATCTAGTCGTTTATCTACGACATTTGGATTGAAAACCTGAACTAGTGGTTAGTTATGTTGTTTGCAGTGATAATGAGAGGTATGCTGTTGCTTAAGTGTGCTAGGCTCCCTTGTCTCGGAGATTGATGAGCATTTTTCTTATACTGAAACCCAAATAAGCATCCAATTATTGCTTAGCATATATTGCCTATACCAAAACCTAGGTTATGTAAAGTAATACTATAAGAAAATTGAAAGTATAGTTCTGCCAAGTGGTATTTGTGTTCCTATTTGGGACAAGAATCAAGGTTCTGTGGAATTGATATTTATTACGAGGAGTTTCAATTATATATGGTATCAAGTTCACCTTGAAACCATAAATAAGTTCTGCATTTGAACCACTTTCTTAAAATCTCGTGTCATTTGTCCTTCCAACAACTTGCAGGTACACTTGATAGATCAATGTGGGTCCTCAATCATCGAAATCGTTATTTTACCAACTACTGAACTCTTTTTTTCATTCGCTGATGTGACAACGCACATCTGTGGCCTGTCCATATTACTATGTTTATAAGGTGGTTCACTTAGGCCTAAGTTCCGTTGTTTTCTAAGTTCACTTTGGCCTGGATTTCTTGTTGCAGCATCAAGTTTCTCTTTAGTGTAGTCATTTTTATGTTAATTTTCTTTCCGACAAGCATCTAACCTTATGTTGTCATCATATTTTGTTGTACGTAGAGAGATTCAATCACTTTGAATCGCTATTTCTCAACATTTTTCCGATAAGATGATGTGCATTCTTTGTCGTATCGTGAGTTTGTGTGGAGATTGAAAACATCATAGTTCTATATGTTGTTTAAGTGCGTAAAAGCAATTGATTTTGTTTTGTCAATCTATTAAATAAACTTCGCCTCAGCCATGAACTGACCAACAACTGCCAGTTTGTGTCCGATCATATGAACCCTTTCATAGCAAAAAATAGCTCATCAAGATGTTAAATAGTTTTCAAGTTCATTAGTTGTGACTTTGAGAGTATTATCTGAAGTTTATCCATGTTAAACAAAGAGAATTTCTTTTTGTGTGCGATGAACTAGTGTTATTCATACACGATAGGTTTATTGATTCTTACAAGTTTGATCATTTTGAATTGTTTGAGGTTGGAGGTGAAGAAGGGACTGAAAGATAGCACCAGGGAAGATGAAAATGCAGTTTCATTCAGGTGCATCTTGGGCCAAAAATACCAACAAGCTATCCATATTGCAATTGAGTGCACAATATTGGAAAAACTTTAGGAAGCTATTACTGATTATGTATATACAATTGAAGTTGGTGTATGTTCAAGTTTTCTTATATTTTGAACTTGGGGTAGTTGTTAGATATTGAAGTGTAAATTGACTCTAGCTTTCAATATCAATTTTTACTTCGTTTCCATTTTAATTTTGATCTCAGTTTCATATTAGCTTAAGATTCAGCTGAATCAGCTTCGGATTCAGCTGAATCAATTTTCATTTTTTTTTTTATAAAATATGATCAATATAAACGACTGTGTTTATTGCTATTATTTAATGGGCTGATGAAGGTAGTTGTAATTTGAAACTTTTAAAGAATCTCAGAGGTAGTCGTTTTGAGAAATAAGACTACAATTCTAGGGCTCCCAAAAGCAGTCCTTTTTACCAGTTTTAAGTGCTCTTTTGGCAGACTTATTTTTTGTATTTTCCACTAGTGTATTTCACTTTTTTAATTTGCATATTTTTGGTAAAAATAAAAATTGTGTCATTCTTAATGATGTAATTTTTTCGGTTTACATGTATTCAGCGGTGTGATAAATAGTAACCGGATAGAGCCATCCTATAATATGTGTGTCATTGTTCACCGGGTCTAACTTGGTTTATCCTCACCCATTATGTTGATAATTTTCCAAGAAACTAGAAAATGGCGGGAGTCGGAATTGAGTCACTAGTAGACCCATAATGCAAGATGATGGTATCAAGATGCGTGGAAAATTTTCACTAGATAAACTGATTCTCCATGATGATTTACCCCTACAAATAGAGCAAAGGGCATATTGTAGTTGTTCACCAAGTACGTAGTATCAAATGAAATAATCTCGCCAAACTCTTTGTATTCTTCTCTACATCTACCATCTGCCCAAAATACACTTCTCAAATGACCCATGTCGTCTAAATCCAAATTTTGTGAACTCGTCTTGGAAACATACTTTAGAATCGCAACAGCATCTCCTTCGCCCAATCGTGAACTTCGCAGCTTATCTATTAGATTTCTACGATCTTTTTGAGTACATGTCATATTCTCATGACCACCAACTCCATTTACGCATACATCATAGTTTTTGTTCAACCTTACACCTGATTGATGAAGGAGATCTACTTGATTTCACACCCATGAATTAATGTAGCGGTTACGACGAAAATATCTAGCATTTTCCGGTTTTAATTAATGATTATGCTCCAAAACAATCTTGTTGATTACATAACCAACTAGATAATCTAACTGTATCACTAGATTGGCTTGGCAACCGCATTTAATTGTTGCTTTAGACTCAGTAATGGTTTCTCGAGGTAGAATCACACTTACATGCTCGAGCACGGTGAATGTGTAGCTTCTTATGTCTCCCGCAACATTCTTCTTGAATGTGCTCTTCATCACCGAAACCCTATTTCTTTCCCAAATGTCTTATAAAACTCCCAAGCATCATCTATAATCTTAAACCCCAAACCAACAAAGAGGCTTTATATTTGGTTCTCCATCAACACCGATGCAATCTGACTCAGAGGAATTTCATCCTACATGAACAAAAAGAAGTTAGATATCAACAGTTAGAAACAATATTTAGTAAGTGAGGCTTTTTATCGAACAAGTCTTAGGCATGGATTTTTTATACAAGATGTTTTTGATTCATTTATGAAACAACATTTCTTCTATAAAACCCATCCTATCTCATTATAATCTAACCCTCAAGAACATATCTAAATTTCCTGAATTCGTTCATAAACATTTACCTTATCGTTCGTACTTGAATATTTTTTTCTACTATTTCCGATAGATGCATCTTTAACAAAATTCAGAGATAAAATCCAAAGCCAATCGGTTCTTCTTTCTTCATAACTCAAGGAGCGAAAATCGAAAAGAGATTTTGTTGCAGCAGGTTTAAAAAAGTCTGTAAGATTAAAATTATAATACATATTTTCGAAATTCAAAATTTTAGTTTCCCGCCTAAATTTCAGTCAAAGCTTTTTTGTGACGTGTATTTGGAAATTAAGATGATTTTATTGCCACATGGGCTTGACAAGTAAGGCGGAAGGAGAGTGGGGAGGAGAAAAGGGTGGAGAATAGCATTTCCGCTTAATTGCTGCTGTAAATAATGTAAATTAAATGTATACTTTACTTGTTGTTTGAAAGTAATACATTGCAGTGATAGTTGGCTTTGTAGTAATAGTTGTGTTTGTAGTATCAACATATATAATGGAACATGTATGGGGAGTTTTTATTAACTTTTTTTCCTCTAAGATATTATTTTCCTTTTGGTTTGAACTGCAAAATTTACGATGAAACACAACACACGAAGACGTACCTTTCGAATATTACACCAATGTTGCTGGAACTTATGTGAAACAAAACTAAAATGCAGAGCCCATGACGAATTGCCAATGAGGATTTGAACTGAATCAAATGTTTGCATGATGGTTTGGCCCCTGATACAGAATGTTGCCATTTGAAGTACATATTCTAATTGCTAATCTCTTAGAAATATAAAAATTGTACATGAATAAAATAAATTATGCTTTTTACCTGTTTCAATAGCCTTATATCATTTTTTTTTCCTGGATCTGATTAAAATCATTTGGGTCATCTGGATCTGATTCAATGTGTTTATTTTTTAAGTCTGATCTAGCTCAACTGACCCAAAAATATGCGAGTAGGTGGCTTTGTCCCATAAGTGAATGACATTTTACTTCCTGACTCAAACAGATCCAAATAAGGAATTAAGTCTGAGTTTTGTTGCAAGTCAATCCTAACTCATACTAAAACACAAATAGTGTAACACCTAGCTCGTGTTGATTCAATCGTGGAGCCAGCAAAAAAACAAACACGTTATTAGGATATTCCCGGGGTATGTCTTAGCTAGATCTGAACCTTGTTGATTCCGTCTATCCATTGCAAGGATATGATACAATAAGGAAAGTTAACCTCAAAACTTTGTCGACAGATTTTAATACCGACTCTTTTGTTGAAGGTTAAACCAAGATATGGTGAAGTGGTCTGTGAAGCAACTAGTACAAGTTGATTCCGTTTTAGTGTGTCAACCTGCACAGTTGACATAGCCTTTTGGCTTGACAATAAGTGTGAAGATGAAGTTAACTTGAGATACCAGTTTTAGAGTTTGATTATTTTAGAAGAGTTTATTATGGTATTTGATTAGATTTGGAAGTAGTATCTTAATATAATATTGTAGAGTTTTAGGAATGTGGTCTAAGGTCTGTGATGCCTATCAAAGTCACCAGTTATCACCTTTGTAAGATACACCGAATTATTATCAATGTAGTCGTTTATTGATTTCGTGTTTATCTCATGTCTCTTGTTCAATGCTACATCTTTTGCACAATAATTTAATATATGAAATTTTGGTAGAAATTTATGCCATAAAAGCTTTTAAAACGGTAAAGATAGGGAAACTTTTGATGGAATATTGACCGTTGGAGCCCCAACCTCGTATTAAAAGCCATCAAATTAGTCTATTATTTTGACTTAAATTCCTTAAAATATTATGGTCTAGTCAAGAGTGCAACGATATCATTCAATAAAGTTAAATTGGATCGAAATTAGTCATCTTTTTCCAAAATTTATTACTAAATAATGTAAGATTTGGGTTCCAGTAAACTGGAATGAATGAAAGATCAACCGTTGGGAACTGATATACATGTTTCTGATTCTTTTTTGGTCGCAAAAAAAAAGAAGATGTTAGTTGAAATTGATTCCGGTCAAATTTCTTTAAATTTACATCGGACCCCAACTCGCGCGGTCAAGTTTAGGATTTCCAACCATTGTTGATCATGGTGTTCAAAGAAAATGATCTCCCTACGCCAGATGAAGAAAAAACACAATAAAATAGTCGCATTATATAGAAAATGCTAACACAAGAAAGTTTCTTAACCATGCGACTATTCAAATGGTTGAATGTCATTTTCAATATGACACAATGAAGAACACTACCATACGGGATAATTGGAAGAAAAATTTTCTCTAACACCAGAAGAATGACCGAGGTTGATTTGCGGAAACTGCTTGTTATGTTAGATGATGAAGATAAATAGATAATGCATTATTGAAGTGAGAGCTTGCATGCATGCAGCCCATTCATATAGTCATAAGTAATTAAGCTGTTTAGTTTAGAAAGGAGATGTAGTTGCAAGCCAACATGAGTGTGCGGTGTTGCATCACAATTGCCTTACTTTAGCGATATTAAAACAGACTACCCCAGAATTTAATATCAGTGTGACTTCCAGTGTACCTAGATATCAATAGGTTCACATTTAACATTTGATATTAGCATGGAAATTAGAGGATCGCATTTTTCTTTAAATCCAACCAGGAAGTCCAAAACAATGTTCCACTATTTGATTAAGTTTGAATCATTAAGCTGACCTGACTATTCAGCTAAAGGGATAAATTTAAGGCGACCACTATGTCAATATCAGTCACTGTAGATAAACGTGGCATGGAGTACATCCCTCATCCCTGGTTTTTAAATCAGTCAGAAAGAACGACAAATTCCGTAAGGTTGTGTTTGATAGGTGTCAATTCCATGGAAATAGTCATCTTTCCATGGAAATAACGTGTATTTCGTCGTTTGGACAAAAAATCTGTTTCTATGGAATTGTAAAAAAAGCGTTGCCTAAAGTAAGTTTTAAATTTATTCCATGAAAAGTCTTTCCTTAGCTATTGATCGGTAGTGGTAGGACATGGCGTGAACCTTAGAGGGATAAAAGATTTTTGCCACAAAATGACTTTAAAAAAATGTGAAATTCCACGTCCCACTAAAGGAAAACAAGATCAAAAAGGAAAAAAATGACCAAAAAAATATATCTATGTCCCTGAAATGATGACGTACATGACTACATGATAAATGTAGTAACAACAATTTTTGAAGTGCACTAATAATGTGTTCGATATATCAACCGTCAACAGCACTAATTTTGAGTGTTCAGTAAAAGTGTACCCTGTCCTTGACTAAAAACGATGGGGTCAGTCATCCGGACTCTTTTGGGTCCTTGTTTGACCAAAAACGTTATAAAAAGTTTACTGAGGAAATAAAAAGGTAACAAAAAAAGACGCAAAGAGATAAAAATGTCGCTTTTAAAATTTTAATATGGAATAGTTACTGCCCGAAAATGCACCTTTTTTGAGTCCATTCCTGGCCAACAGCTCGAGGGAGAATCGACCCACCATTACTAGACGTGTCATTTTGGGAATATTATAGAGTTCGCCAAACTAGTTACTGGAGTAGATTTTGTTACTGTTTAAATGGACAAAAATATAAAAATATCCAGGATGTAACCAATATCATCCTACCCAATTCAAATTCTTTTTTTTTTATTTTTAATTTATATCAGGATGCATCCAGTTTCATCCTCGCTATTTTTTAAGTTTAAGCAAGGGTGACTCCAGTTTCATCCTTGCTATTTTTTTTGTGTCCATTTCACCCATAATAATTTTTACTCGTTCATGTGAACCATGTTTTAATTTTTTTTCGGACAAATGACCCATTTTCCGTAGAATCAACTGAAACAACAACAACCCAATAGAGAAGTTCTTGTAAGCTACATGATGAATTAAATGAATTTCTGTGTCAACTTAGGGAATCGATAAATAAAATGATGAACAAGGGTGATCATGATTTCGGTATGCTACAAAGCGGCGAAAATGAAGAGATGCATTTGTAACCGAGTAGTTGGTGTGATGGATTGTATGATAATGATTTTGGTTTTGGAAAACCTATTTGGGTAACTACTGTTGGACAACTTCCACCTATGTTTGCTTACTAGGACGTTTTTCTTGTGAACCATACCCGTTGTAGGGAAGGAATAGAATTTCGGGGAAGTTTGGTTGAGGAAGACATGGATAATTGTCAACACAACCTGTCTGAGCTCCTTGACAGGATTTAAATCCATATCGTTGGTATCGTTCAAAACGAAGTTGTGCCCTTGCATCAGTTCATGAGACCGGAGTTTGATCACCTCGTGGGAACTTTTCTGGTCCAATTCAATCTTTCTGATTATCCCTATTTATGTTATTTTTGGTGTAACAACAGGTCATGTGTGATATGTTAGTTAACTCTAAACTGTCTATTAATTTTTCCCAGTGTTAAACGAGGCATTTTGTATTGTTTTTCTAATATTTAGTGTTGGTATAATTCAACTACGGTATCATAGCAGAAACAATGTTTATCTGCTTACAATTTTGACTCATTTCTTCTTCTTTTTTCTTAGCAGAACATATGACGAAATCAATTTTTTTATTCGACGAGTCGAACAAATACTTTTTGTGATAAAAAGATGTTTTAAGTGGCCGAGGAAGGAAAAATTGCGCGCCCCCTTTTACAACGTGCTCGATTGATATTTTTTCTTCCATCATTAAGATAAACTAGATTAGTGCCTGTCCTACGCACTGGCATTTTTTTTTCCTTTTAACTATTTTTTGATTTGGTGTGTGTGGGGCTTTGCCCCGCCCCGTGATGATGTATTTTTTATTTAGCATCGTCTCGCCCTGTTTCGATGCATTAAATAAGTAGAAAAAAATATGTGTGAATTTTATTTATTTTTTCCTTTTATTTTCGCAGAAAGTATGTGAGTTTTTTTTTTTCCCATTATGTATTATTTTGGAAAAAAGAATCCTAATACGGTAAGTTAAGTTTGGACTTCCATAGAATTCCAAACATGGTAAGTTAAGCTTCCTTTTGAGTTTGTAATTTTTTCACAAAACTGAAAAAAGGCTTGTTTCGGCCAATAGAAAGCGAGGATTTCCTCATCGTTTCACGTGAGAGCTATATTTGTCTAGGCCTTTAAGTCTTTAGATAAATTTCTTCAATTTTTGCCAAAATATTCTAGTGGTCTATGCATATTTCACTTCATTAAGGTTTAGATTTGAAGGAATAACATAAAAGAGCCAATAAAAACATCGTAAAAGGGTGTTCTAACATTTTGGAGCGGTTTCAATTTTAACTAACTTTTGGTTTCTTTTTTAAAATCTAAACAACATTTCTTCGAATCCACGTCAAGGTTTTATAGTTGTTCTGTAAAATTATTATAAATATTCAAAATTCACTTTATTTTTTGTTGTATTCTTACAAGAATGAGCACCACGTTAGATACAACAGAAATAAAACATAAAGAACTGAATCAAAATAACTCTACCGTAATAACTTGACGAGGGAAGAATCAAGGGAACAACAAGCTGCCCTTAACACATTAGTTCGTCGGTATACTCAGGACAAACAATACTAAACCCCACATGTGACGATGTGTCCAGGATATGACTGCCCGATATAAATTTTGTTAACATAAGGCAAACTACCCACTCTTGAACTTGGCAACATGGACTGGAAGTAAATAAAGGAGCAAAGCACAAAACAAAACAAAATTAAACAAAACAAGAAGATGTGAAAAGAAGAAGCGATAGTAGCTGCTTCCAGACATGAGTTGAAAACAAATTTTCCAGTTTTGCAAATTAAGTTAGGTTTAGGTTTTCCTCTAAAACAAGTTTTGTTTCTTGTAAAACAATTAAAACACAAAAAGAAAAAAATTTCCATAAATAAAACTCTTAAAAAAATATATTTTTGGAATTAGTTTCCTAAAGACAAAAAAACTCGAAAAAAGAATTTTCCATAAATAAAACTCTTAAAGAAAATGTATTTTTGCATTTAACATCCTAAAGAAAAAAAACTTGTAAAAATAAGTTCGAGTGGACACAGGGCTTGGTGCATGGTATATGCGTATATGACATGAGTTGTCCCATGTATCGTTTGTATGTCTATCCAAAAGAGAATAATTAATATGGTGGAGTTCCTCTTTAGTTTCTCCTAATGTGGGACCAAAAGATCATTTCATTCACTTATAAGTATCCTTAGACCCTTAGGTCATTAGATCTAACCACACCAAGACCAAAAATTCTTTTTATTAAAAATTCATCTTCTCCAACATTTTCAGATGACAAAAAAATTAAAGGGAACCGGAAAGCGATGCGATATACTGAATTCTAAAATCTTCCGGTTTCACTACGAATGCACTAAAATTTACTCAAGATTTGTTAGAATGGTGAGGGATTTCCCTTAGCGATTGCTTCTTTAAAGCCAAGAGAAATAAATCTTAGGCTAATTAACCTCACTATGGTGTTCTGCAATCCCTTAGCTATACTGCGCGGAAATTGAGTTTCCGTGTAAATAGTAGTTTGAGTTTCCGTTTTTTTCCTAATTTTTTTTTCACGGATTTAGATAAATATTTTGTATGGGTTAGAAAAAAATTAAGAGAAAAAAAACGGAGATATAATAAGAAAACAAGAGTTTTAGTAAAATAAAAAAGTTAAAAGTGAAAATAAAGAGTAAAATTGGAAAATTCGCAAACGGAAACTAAGTATCCGTTGAAAATCACACAGAAACTGAGTTTTCGTAAATTAGTTTTTTCCACGGAAACTGAAATTCCATGTGATTTTCCTTTGCTACAACACACATCAGATTTGATCAACTTTAAAGTGTAGCTAAGGAATATCGATACTCTTAAGCGACATAGAAGACCATAGTGATTGGATTTTGCTACAATTATTCTATAGTGAAGCGAAATCGCTTACCATAGTTCTTGGTCTTATAATTTCTTCGCATGAAGACCCAACTCAATCAAATTTTTAATTAGCCCCATCCGGACATCAATTATCTAGTAATTACATAAGATTTTGTGGAAAATTTTAATATGAGACAACCCAGTAGGCTAAACTATTAATAAATCGATGCATGTTAAAGCGTGCTGCACACGGCACAATAATACTACCTTAGTTTTTTTTTTAGGCCAAATTGATAAAGTGAAAATATTTTTTTTTTTTTAAAATGCATGGAGTAATTTTTAATTTTATGATTTTTTTTTTTTTTTTTTTTTTTTGGCCACCGAGTGGGAGAGCTAGCCTCGGCAAAGATTAGCAGTTTTCCATCTCCGTGGGATAGTTCCGTAATTTCAAAATTTTGACTCCCGCACCCTAATAATTATTTTTTTTTTACCTCCGACTTAGTAGTAAGATTTCTGGCTCTACACACAGGATTATTTTTTTTACTTCTAGTAGTTGTTGTTTCGTACCATCTCGTCTCTCACATAGCTAGCCAATCGATGGAAATTTCAGACCACTTCAATTCAAATATTTTACAAGATACAACCGTTTGACAGGAAAGTCAAACCTGGAATCGGACACTTTTAGAAACCTACCATGAAGGAGATCACTTTGGACAAATTGCAACATCACAAGGTTAAGCATACAAACATCCAAGAGATTAAAAAACTTAAAAACAAAGCTTTCTACAAAGAAAATAGGAAATTTTATTTTCCTAGTTCCCCAAAGAAAATAAGAAAATAATATTTAAGAAAATAAAAAAATTGACTTCCTAATATGCAAAGAAAATAAAAAAATGCGCTACTCGGATGCAAGTGAGATTTGAACACAGGACCTCGTCATAGTAATAGAAGTTTACCATCAGAAGGACACCAATGATCAATCATCAACTCGTGGAGTGATTCTAGCTTCAAGTGGGTTTTTCATCAAAAGAATGAAACTAAGATCTTCACTTAGATCAGGCAATTTCCCATCAGAAACACAATCCCACTTGAACTCATTAACCAAACTTGCGATAGCAAAAGCTATCATAAGTTTAGCTATATCCGTACCTGCACAAACTCTCATACCAGCACCAAATGCTAATAATGAACTTTCCATTTTTTCACGATCACCCAAACTTGCATCACTGTTAACATCCTTTAAGAATCTCTCTGGCATGAACTTATACGGTTTCGGGAAAACGTCCGAGTTGTGATGAATAGCATAGAGATTGACCATCACTTGTGTACCCTTGTCGACTTTCATCCCCATTAGTGAAGTATTTTTAGAGGCTTTATGAGGAATTGCCATCGGTCCAACGGTTTTCATCCTTAGAGTTTCTTTTATCACTGCTTGTAAATACGACATTTTTTCACATCTGCGACTTGTAAGGGTCTATTCCCACCGGTAACGTTCTTGATTTCGCGGTAAAGCTTTTCTTGAATGTCTTGTTCGCGAACTAAATATGCGAGTGCCCAAACTGTTGTTGCTGCAGTACTATCTGCTGCCATACTAAAAATTTCAAGTACAGCAGAGACTATTACATCTTCACTATATTCTTGAGATACAAGAAAATGTAAGTACGTATTCTTCGAAGGTTTAGATGCGATATATGGAAGAATCAGATTTGCAGCTTCTTCACTTACAGCGTTAAGTTCGCGAATAAATTTTTTATGGCTCGGTAAGTATTCGCCAACTTTAAATGCATCGGCTAAACTTGCAAAGCCACCTATACGTACTAAATTATGGAGGGTATGATTCATTGCAGCAACAAAATCTTCATTTGAGAAATCTTGGCCGAATACAATCCGACTTAGTAGCCGAATAGCATCTTTCTTAACATAATCAAGAGGTTGGATAAGCCCATCCTCTTTCGACGCATCTTCTTGCATGGATTTGATTAGATTCTGCATGTCCCTTTCTTGCAAATGAGACTGAGACATAACATGAAGAGGGTTTAATGCAACACCTTGAAGACCTTTCCTTAGACCATGCCAAAATGGACCACAATCGGATTCAGAAATACTTTTCCCATCTGCCGAAACGATTTTAAGATAATCTGGAACATTTCTAGATGAAAAATCAGAAGATTTGGAAATGAGAACTTCACGAGCACTATTGATATCGCTAACGATGATCACAGGATTCCAACTTCCCACCCATATTGTAAAGACTCCTCCATGAACTTTGGCTAATTTTGCCAAAACCACATGAAAGAGATCTCCACCAAGTTGATGAAGGTTACCAATTATAGGTAGTGTTTTTGGACCTGCTGGCCATTTCGTTGCAGAGGGGGATGAAATTTTGGAAGCTAGGAATTTTGCTAATGCAAATATTATTATTACAGTACTAGCTGTTATGAGACAAATATTCTCCATTTTTGAACTGGAAGAATACTCTAGATGTAAGAGTAAATGATGGTTGTAAGAAAAGAGTAAAGATTTCTTGTGTGTTTAATCTTTACATCCACCGCAATTTATAAGTTAAGTGTTTCACGAAAGATCAAAGAAAATACTATGAGCAGATAATTTAAAAAAATAATGATGTTTTGGACTATTAGGTGAAGGATGTGTGTAATTAGTTAACGGTGTTTCATTCGTTTCTGTGTGTCGAAGAATCACGTTTTTACATTTGACTTGATTTTTAACGCAGCCTTTTCAACATATCTAAGCTTATAACCACATTCCAACAAGACAGCTCTTTTTCCTTTTTGTCTTCTTGACGGGCCAGGGTATCATCCCTTGTCGCCCTTAATCGTGAGCGGCCAGCATTTCTCACAAGGAAATTTAATTGTCGCCCTTTCCTTCACGAGGTAAAATATAAATAAGTTTGAATTCCAAAGTACGTACTAGGCAAAGAACCAGCCCAGCTCGCTTCCAAACGCATTTTATGGTTAATTTCTAAGATGATTACTTTTCCAGCTTGACGTTTGGGCATGCATGTATGCGCATCTAACATCGGGCCGTGTATGTCTCTGCGTCAAACACATTAATAACATCATAATATGCATGCATATGTTACACACTATTTCGATGTAGCATATAAGATATAAAAATAATATCTGCATTTTTTTTGTATACCGGATATTTTATTGGTATATATATACTTATTTAATTACAAATATGCTATTCATCAATATAGTGGCGGAGCCACGCTTGTACAATAGTTTTTGCTAAGCAAAGTATTAGTAGAGATTATTTAGTTAAAGTGAATATTTGTCCTCCCTAAATTTAGGTTAAATTAGCAAAAATTGTATAACTGTTAGGAGAAAATTTGGAAAATTGATTAGTTGGGTCATTTGTCCAAATGTTTTTAAAACCTGGTTCAAATGGACGAGTAAAGATTAGTATGGGTGAAATGGACAAAAAAAAAATAGCAAAGATGAAACTGGATACATCCTGACTTAAACTTAAAAAATAGCAAAGATGAAACTGGATGCATCCTGATGTAAATTAAAAAAAGAAAAAGTATTTGAAAATGGGTAGGATGAAACTGTTTACATCCTGGCTATTTTTGTCCATTAAACAGTATCAAAATCTAGATATTTTTTTCACTAGTATTTGTTGATTTTGGTTTTTTTAACCAATTTTGTGTATAAATAAATACTACAATTATTTACCTAATTAAGGGGTAACAGAAAATTATTCACTTATAGATCTTATTTAATCACAATTGGATACTTAAAATTATATGCTTAAATTATGTTAAGGATTATTAATTAACCTTTAAATTGGCTTAGTTAGTTTAGGGTCTTGTTAACTTGTATACCCGTATACATGTTAAGGTCCATTAAAACAACAATTTTTTGCATTGGAAACAAGAATTGTTTGTTTTATTGTATTGAAAACAGTAATTCTTTGCATTGGGAACAAAAAATTGTTGTTTTTAGTGCAAGAAAAACCAATTTCTAGTAGAATAAGACAAAAACACACAATTTCCAAAGAAATAAAATAATTCTTTATTAAACCTTAACATGTATACGGGTATACAAGTTAACAAAAGCCGTTAGTTTATACATACTAAGATTTTTTGTTAACGCAGAGTATATACTCCCATTGTCCGCCAAAATGTCTAAAAAAAATTTGCCGCCTTTGGCCGCGATGGTAATATCTTTCATATCTGATATTAGCATGGGAGTGGGAGGATCGCATTTTTATCAAGTCCAGTAGGTCCAAGAGCATAGCATAGCTCAGTGGTATCCCATCAACTCCAGTAAGGAGGAAGTCAGGAATTCGACTTCGATCCCCACTGTGGTAGAGGTTTGTATTTAATTAGTTATATAGAGGGGTTTGGCGGGTTGGTTCTAGCAGTGGGGCTAGTCCAACTGGATGGATTTGGGTAGGGCCTGGTCCGGCTTTAGCCTATTAAAAAAAAAAAAAATGTTCCATTATTTGTTTAAGTTTGAATAGTAAGTTGCGTGACTATTCAGCAAAAGGTTAGCTGACCAATATGTCAATATCAGTCAGACAGTCACTATAGAAAACCGCGGCCCCACTCTTTTGTAACGGTTTAAATTAAGCGTGACACTAGCATGCAAAGATGTCACACGCTAGCTCACTAAAACTGGTTCTTTCATAGCTATTGCATAAATTTTAGCGACACTCTCACAATGATAGATTATCAAAAAACAGTCGCAAATGAATGACTGAAAAACACTGTGAAACCTACATTCTTCCTATTTTGGTTTTGTGAGGCTTTATTCAACTTGAGTAGTCCCTAACATTCATTTGATTTTTACTCAAATTTTTTCCAATTACAAGATTAAATAGCGTTAGAAAAATCGTGGGAAAAAAGCCTCTCCGGAAAACCATATATCCTGAAAGAGAGGCGATAAAACTCTTTTTGTGAAATGATGAGCCGCTTACATGATACCAAAACCGCCTTTCACATTAATCTTTCTATTAGGTCTCATAATATTCAGTTTGGGACTCATACCTCCCTACAATAGGTTCACCTTTTTTCTGTTAAGGGGTTATTTTGAGTTTTAATTATTTTGAGGCTGTTTTTTGATCGGTCAATGTGGAAAGGGTCTGCTAATTCTGTTCACTAGAGTTAATGCCAATGACAATCAAAGACAGACAATTCGTACACTTCCACGGGAGAAGCCATACGAAATACACCACGTTGTATCACAAGAGCAACGACTGTTTACCTTACCGCAAAAACACAAGCAAAGTCAAGTCAGACTAGTTTTGCCTTATCTGTAATAATCCTACAGAGTTCGATCAACTTACGACACTTCATCAATCAATAAATATCTTTCCAGTCTTGGATTTCATTTTTTTTAACCAACATCAAAATTGACGGCAGTATAAAGGCTGGTATTATACCCGAAACATATAGCATATTATCATAAAAATGCATAATGTGAAAGCTAACGCCTTAAAAATACACAAAATTGGTTAAAAAGACCAAAATCAAAATTTTCTGGGTGAAAAGGACAGTCAGATTTAGATACTGTTTAAATGGACAAATATTTAAAAATAGGCAGGATGTAACCAGTTTCATCCTGTCCATTTTCAAATATTTTTTATTTTTTTTATTTTACACAGGATGCATCCAGTTTCATCCTTGCTATTTTTTAAGTTTAAGCCAGGATGAATCCAGTTTCATCCTTGCTATTTTTTTTTGTCCATTTCACCCATAAAATTTTTTACTCGTCCATTTGAACCGTGTTTTAAATTTTTTTAGACAAATGACCCATTTTCCGTTAAAAATGCTTACTCGCTGATACTGTTAAACTTGAATGCGTGATTGCATGCGTAAAACTGGAATTGTCAAAACTTTAGACATCTATCAATCTTTTTTATGTATGTTGACTAGAATGCAGAATGAAAAACTCGCGTTGCATAATTTTTTTTTTTACCTGAAAGTTACTTCTTTTATTATTCTTGTTCTTTACATAGTCAATCTGCAGCGGTTTAGAGTTTAGTCCACAAAAGATAGCATCTGGGAAAGCAATATAAAGAATCGCCCCATTTTGAATGAAGAATGAGGAAATATTACGGCCGGGAGAATTGGCCAAAATAATTTGACAGTGATTTCCCACGAGGAGTTTGTGGGATGATATATTTCTACTTACATTGACATTACCTATCAATATTGATTGTTGATCAAGTATATATTCTTACCGTTAGAAGAACTGCCGCGTGCATTCATTATGATGTTGAAAGAATTTGATCTCGTTATGCAAAATGACGGAGACAAATATAACAAGTGATCTATTTTTGGATGTCATTATCGAAATAACACGAAGTCAAGAACACCATACTGGAAAATTGGGAGAAGAAATTTCACCCACACCATTAGAGTGACAGATGGAGGTTGATTAAACGAAAATGGTTATGATGTTTGTTGGAAAATATTTACTAACTAACAAATACAAGACACAAGTTAATATAAGAAACACCGAACATAAGAGTAAAGAATATTTAGGGTTTGAATATTTCCTAGTGAATTTTGTCAATTTTACTGACCGTCTGGCTGTCTAGTGAGCGTCAGGCTTGAAGTATTTAAATAAATTGAGACAACAAAATTCATACTGTTTTTTTTATGGTTTGTTCATTTTGGTTCCGAACAACTCACAATTTTCATGAGTGCTATTAGAGAATATAGCCTAAGTATTATCACAGAAATGGCCACGTTTCTCAATCATATAGGTGATCTCCCATAAAAGAATTATTTTTCTCCACTTATTTCCAAGTATAGGAATCATTAAAAGCATTGCTTAGTGCTTACCCTTTATCACCGGTGCAAGCAATACTATTTGTGTTTACGGAAAATGGGTCATTTGTCCAAAAAAAATTAAAACACGGTTCAAATGGACGAGTAAAAAATTTTATGGTTGAAATGGACAAAGAAAAAATAGCAAGGATGAAACTGGATTCATCCTGGCTTAAACTTAAAAAATAGCAAGGATGAAACTGGATGCATCCTGTGTAAAATAAAAGAAAGAAAAAATATTTGAAAATGGACCAGGATGAAATCGGTTACATCCTGCCTATTTTTAAATTTTTGTCCATTTAAACAGTATCTAAATCTAAGTGTCCTTTTCACCCAGGAAATTTTGATTTTGGTCTTTTTAACCAATTTTGTGTTGTGTTTATCATAGGAATATGGTTTCAGTGGCGGAGCCAGTTAAGAGCAAGGGTGTGCAACAACCCAACTGGCTCCCAAGCCTAAAAATTCCTAAATATTAAGATCCAAGCCCATTTTTCCTTAGTTGCACCCCCTAAAAAATATTTTTGCTTCCCCTTAGTCTAAAGTCTGGCCTCCCCCTTCCCAAGATAACTCATTAATCTCACATCATTTAGAATTTCATGCTTTATTACGCTATTGAGACTATTCTACATAGAAGTAAAATTTTGTAACCGATACATAGGGCTGCACAAAACCGAACCAAAACCGAAACCGAAACCGGAACCGAAGATTTTTAACCGAACCGAACCGAAACCATATTCCTATGGTTTATTATTGGTTGTCGGTTTGAGATAACCGACGATATTGGTTTCGGTTTTCGGTTTTATCTCAAAACAAACCAAAAACCAATTGGTTAACCGATTAATAGTGACCATAGGATTAAATGATTATAGGCCGTAGATGGGGATATTTAACAATAATAAATTACTTCACTTGACTACTCGAGTCTTCCTAAAATCTTATCTTCTTTCGTTCTTCTTCCCCGAAACCGAGAAGGGTTTGTGAAGGATAACCCTACCGAGTAATCTTGAAGCCTAAAACTACCACCATCACCTTCTTGTTTTACTTCTTCTTCTTCTTATAGTTTGATAAGTAACAAACCTATCAAAGTCGACACGTGATTCACCACCATCACTAGATACATCGCCAGTATCTTCTTATAGTCGGCTGCTGCTAAGTTCTTTTCTTCTTCTTCATAGATTCATCATCAGCAGCCTCACTTTTTAACCCACCGGTATCTCTCCAACACCAGATTAACCAGAACTACCACCACCTTGTTTTTCGATTTATGTTCTCCACTTATTTAACTTCATTCAACTAATTTGGATTCATCACTTTTGGATCGATCTTGGATTTATGCGCATGTTTGATGTTACTTCTAGAGGTAAGTTCGATTACTGATTTATTTTAAGATCCACCTGATTTGTTTGTATTTATGCATGTTTAAAGTTTGTTTCAATTTGAACCTTAACTATTTGAATTATTAGTTTTTGATAATTTAGTTTTTAATGAGTTTTGGTTTTGATTTGTAGGGTTGGGAAGAAATTCAGTAATCAATATAAAGCAACAATTGAAATTGATTTCCTGACTAAGAAAATCAGATTTGAAAATAGGCTTTTTATTCTACAGGTTAGAGATCTTGCTTATGAAAGATGAACAGGTTTGGGTCTAAAACTCTATTTTTCAGTATGGGTTTTTTTTTATTTTTTCTGATTGTTGAGTAAATTTTTTTAATTTTCTCTGTATTTTTGGGGGATGCTTCTGGTGCAAGGATCTGATCTTTGAATTGTTTTGACTTTCGATGATATTGAGGTTAGCTCATTATTCTGTTTTCATAACTCTTTAGATTTAACTGATTTTTGAGCTTAAAAGGATTGTATGTGGATGATTGAGTATGCTTTGTTTTTCATTTGTAGGAATCGATTGATCTTTTTAGTTTCAATTTGTATACTAATCTTTGGGTTTGATTTTCTTTGCATCAAATTTAAAACTGAATCTGTGGGTTTTGCCTATTTTTGGATGATTTCTTTGCCGGACCTGCGGATTGGGTTATTTTGTGAAGTTAACAATTGCTTTTAAATCTTTTAGCTGAATAACTAGTACTCATGAAGATATTGCAATAATGCACTATATAACATCTGTGGAGCTCGGTTTGTAATCAAGATGCATAGTTGCATCTGAACATTAGTAGATTTATTTGTGATTTGTTCTAATTGATTTTTTCTTCAGGTTGGTGAAATATCACTTGTTGATTACATTGGAGTCGATGCATCTAAACATGCTACATATGTTCCTCACACAGCAGGAAGATACTCTTTCTGACCAGACAATTGCCATATAGAGGGAAATGCGAAGCCGTTTGTAGTGTGATAATTGTCAGGCTTGGAAACCTGCTCCTTCTCTTTGTTTTGACTGTAAATCTTGTAAGGAATGAGTTCTTGCCAACTTGAGTAGATGAAAGTATTTGTCTTGGATATCATTTGATGAAGCACTTCTATTGTGTTTGACATTTTAAAAACTATCGGTTTGACATGTTTATTTATGACTCATCTTTAGTAAAGTGGCACATCGGTTTGTGAAACCCATGAAATAAGGATTTTTTTACTTTGTTGGTTAACCATAACCAACCGGTTTTGTACAAAACCGAGTTAAAACCAAACAGAACAAAACCGAATAAATTAATGGTTTCATTGGTTTACAAAACTGGAAAACCGAGTACTTTGGTTTCGGTTTTGGTTTTGCCAAAAACCGATAAAAACCGAACCATGTGCAGCCCTACCGATACACATTTGCTTTGAAACAATCTTGAAATCCCTTCCCATTTCAAGCATGTAGCTACAAGTTATTATAATCTTAATCAGATGGTAAGGCAATGTAATGTCCGCAGAATCGCAGACACATCTTGAAGTCAAATTGTTGGTAACAAGGAACATCGACAACTTCAGTTTTGGAAGATTCAATGGTAAGCATCCCAAAGGCGTCATCATCCAAGCCAAGTAAAGGAATTGGTAAGAAATCGAGTACGAAATCCAAAAATATAGGTATACTCTAAAATGGTACTCTCTCAAGTTTAAAAATGAAAAAGCCTCATAAATCTAAAGTCCCTAACAAAGTATCGGCAAATAAATTTTTGGATTTTGGTTCTTCATGGGGCTTAAAATTTCCACTTCAAAAGACTAATCGTGAAGAGATGTTTAGCAATCTTGCAAAAAAACACGATGGTTTAATTATGGAAAATGTTGATGATGCTAACTGACAAAAGACAGTGGTCTTTATTTTGGCTTGCAAGTGGCTTTCTAATTTTTTGGTTTCACACATGTGTCTTCTTCTGTTGATACTCTTTGTATTCTTAGAAATTTCTTTGTTTTAGCTCTACTTTTGTTTTATTGCATCTTTTGTGAGCTTTTCGCTCTTTGTCAGTTGTAATCGCTCTTTTGTGTGCATTTTAGTATATCCTCTTTGATCGATCAAAAAAATACGGGAGACAGAACCAGATACAAATATTAAGAGTTTTCAATGTCGCTCAATGCTCGTATACAATGCACTGATGTAGTAGTGGATTCCGTGAATCAGCGTCTTGGTCGATTTTTTATTTTTATTTTTATGCAACAATTGCCAAACGATCTAGTGAAAATATTACAAACTGAGGCTATCACTTTTTAGTATCATATGGATATATCCGTATGACATGTAACTTGTATTTGGCTATAAATTTTCATGTATTCTATCTATTTGGTGCTGAAATGAACTTATGTGACACCGCTGCGATTTCTTTGGTGATGAGGTGCACATTACTGGGTGAATGATATTTTTTGCAAATTCTTGTAGTAACCGGCATGCATTATTCTAGAGAGAAGTTTTATTATAAATCAAAAGAAGTGATGAAAACAATGGACTTGATCAACTTTTATACTAATGCTGTAACAGAATGACAAAGATAGGACAATTACAGTCGTATCAGTCTGATACATTATTCAATAGATCTCCTGGGCAGTCGCCCATAATAATACAAAATTATGAAATTCTGCAATAACAACATATATATATCATCGTACGTTTGTGGCTTGCTACAATCATGTATTACCATGGTCTTCATTCGTCACTTTCTCCCACGATCCTCATGCTGTCAAGAAATGTTTTTCCATCGAGCTTCTTTGAAAGATTATCTTTCAGAAGATCCTCAAACCTGCCTCTCTTGAACAAAGCAGGTGTGTCTGGTGTGATCAAGCTCGATATCGGACCTATTTCCGCCTCTAGTTTAGGGTCATGAAATGTTGCAATTGAGAGCCTCTCTTTTGTTGAGTTTACTACTCCCCTGTGATTGATGCTACGGTAGATTCCATTAGTCATTACCTGTAAAAGGGTAACCAAAATAGTTAAGCAAAAATATATTTGCACATAGGACGTCTCAAAACCAATACTCATCGCAACAAGGACCAGTAAGCCTTGTATTCCCTAGCCTTATAAATATACCTCCAAAACGTCTCCAATATTTACTATGAAGGCATCAGGTAGAGGTTTGACTGAAATCCATCTTTCTTCCTTTCTTATTTGCAATCCTTCAACTTCATTGAGTTGAAGGAGTATTGTCAAACCGCCAAAATCCGAGTGTGAGGTAAGACCAATTACAAGGTCTGGTCGAGGACAAGGAGGATAATAATTCATCCTCATTGATTGCATCCCATCGTCAAACAACTCGGTAATACCCTTCGTCTCAGCTACCTGTAGAGCTTTTTCCATCATTTCGAAGAGAACCATGAATAGTTTGTTCATCTCAGATGAGTAGGATTCCAGTGTCTCCCTGCATTAAGGAGGTGATTTTCAGGAAAAATTATAGAAATCCCCGGGCCTAACTACCTTCCAAAACTCAAAAAAAAAAGAAAAGAAATGATAATAACCTGAAAGGCAGAGGGAGTTGTGGAAATAAATGAGGTTTCCTTAAATGGACCGGAAGAGTGAACATGGAAAACACGTCTGCCCAATCAAGTTTTTGGTCCTCTGATTCAACATGGTGTTGTCCATATCCTTGCTCATCTCCATCTTTGTGTCCAAATTTCATTTTTTCGCTCATTGGAAGCTTGAAGAAACCTTGAATTTCTGATTTCAGATTATCCACCAGTAAACCGTCGACTCCATGGTTTACCAACTGAAACATAAAGAAAAGATCGATTAGCACTAACCGGTACAACACTAAACAGTAATCAATTATTACTATATACAATCAAATTACATACCTGAAAGAAACCCCATTCTTTGCAAGCAGAATGAAGCCTATCCAATTCTAACTTTCCAGTTGCGGGTTCCGCAGAAAGTAGTTTTTGCAAATCAATGACAGGAATTGTGTCATGATCTGTTATCACAGATGCATCCATAGACAACTGGTTGTCGTCGGTGCATATGTATCGAGATGGAACCTCTGAAAGCGTGAGTTTTGCCAGTTCCTGAACACTGGGTACTGACAAACCATTAGCTAGCTTCATAAGTGTTGGTGTCTCCATGAATTTTCTGAATCTCTATCTTATGAGAAAAAAAATTAGAATATGAAGTCTTTGTCTTTCTTTCTTCAGTGGACATATCTATATATATATACAAGGTTGTGTCATATGAAAATAATCATTTAAACAGTCCTCTAAGAAATTAAGGCGACCATTATCTTGTCTTATACCTACCAAAAATAGATCTATTCAACCTATACTTCAAACTGCATAAGAAATTAAGGTCATTTTCTTTTAACATCATGATCAACGAAATAACGTGTCAATTCTTCTAACGGTAAGACTAGTTGAACAATATCTAGGTTGGTAACACTAATAATGTCAATGTAACTAGTAGTAATATATCATCCCACAAATTTCACGTGGAAAGTCATATTATTTTGACCAATCTCCCGGAATAGTTCCAAAATGGGGGCTATCTTTATGTTGCCTTCTCAAATGCCGCCATTTTGTTATGGAACACACCGTTGAAAAGTGACTATGTGAATTACAAGAACAGAAAAGAATTACCTTCCCAAACAAAGATGCACTTTTTGATTATTTATTTATTTTATTTGTTTACTTATAAGTGTCGTCTTTTTCTTGTTGTCCTGTAACACGTGAGATACGTGGTATATGTCGGATGACATAGGTCAAATAAAACTGTAAAAAAAAGTCTTATGAAACCCTTAATTATGCAAAAGTTGTCTAATTAAAGAATGATTAATCGGGATATGGGAATTAATTGGGGGATATAGCTACAAGACAAAATAGGGATCCAAATAGCAAAGCTGGGTCACCCCTTATCTAAGTATTTTTTTAAATCCTAATATACCCCTCACTAATCATGTTTAGTGGTTAATAATAATTAGTAAAAAACTTAAGTATTTGGGGGATAGATTAGTGTGTGTTTTTATTTTAATTTGTGTGAGTGAGGAGTAGAAGGAGAGAAAAAAAAAATTTGAGTGGAATTTTTTTTTTTTTGAAAATGGAAGATGATTGTGATGAGAGAATTACCGCTAATAAGAGGTTAAAAAATTGATTTTTTTCTTTGAATCCACCATTGTTGCAGCTGAAAAAGCTTGGTGCCGGCATGGTATTCAACCAAAAACCCATGCGGGCAATTGTTGGAAATGTTCATAAATTGTTTGCCACTATCCGGGGGGGTTCGGGACGATTTTTTTTCTAGTTTTGATGTTGATTTTTTTCTGGTTTTGAACAGGTACCGGCATGGTAATCATGGATTCGAGCATGCCGGTACATGTTCCTAAGATAGTATTTTGCTTAAATTTCTATCTTAGGAACAGGGGTGAAAAGTATCGAGAATGTTGATTTTTTTCACTTGACTACCGGCATTGATAGGAAATTCTCGAGCATGCCGGTATCATGTTCCGGCATATGGTCTTCATCAATTCCGGCATGGTCTTCATCACTTCCGTTTTGAATTTTTTGGCATGGTCAGTTGATATGAAGACCATGCCGGTATCATGATACCGGCATAGTCTTCATCAATTCCGGCATGGTCATCATCACTTTCAGCATGATCTTCATCACTTCCGAATAAAAAAATTGGTTTCCAAAGTGAGGAGAAGAGAATTTGATATAGAGTGGGGAGAGTTTAGAATTTGAAAGGGAATGGGAAATATTTGGGTTTCAAAGCTCCACCCCTAAATAAGATTAATAAGAAGTGGAGATGGAAATGGGGGATATGATTTTGTTTTTTGATTTTAAGTTTTTGATTTTTATTTTGTAGGAAGGGTATTTTAGTATTTTCATAACCAATGGTCACCCCTTAGCACACACCATGGGTTGGGGGAAGTAATTCATATCCCCCAATTAATTCCCATATCCCCCAATTAATTATTCTAATTAAACCCTAAAAAAGTCTTATGTGAATTATAAAATCCAATAATCTGTTATCCGCCTTTAAGACCTTTTTTTCCTTTTTATTTGAAAACTTTTATCACGTTTAGCAAATCACTAAAATTTGTAACATTAAAAAAGAGACTAATGTGAAATCGCTACAAATATGCAACGTATAGTCTGACACCTGTGTGTGCGCCTTTGCGTGCTGCTGTGCGGATAAATATAACCGTTACAAAAGAGTATATAACTGATATTCACATGTTGATAGGCTAAATCTTGAACCATTTAGCTGAATAGCCAAGTCAACTTTGTTATTCAAAGTTAATGGAACACTATTTTGGACCTCTTGGACTTGAAGAAAAATGCCATCCTCTTACTTCCATGCATGCTCCCATGCTAAAATCGAATGTGACCATGTAGTTAGAAGTTATTTGGGGTTATAAGCTAGATATTTTCAAGGCTGCGTTAGAAATCAAGTCAAATGTGGAAACGTGATTCTTCCACACAAGATACAAAATGATAGACCACCATGTACTAATTACACACATCTTTTACCAAAAGTAAAAAAAAGTAAAAAAAAGTAATAAAATAAAAAAACATTATTTTTACAAACAATGACAAACTCGTCTTATAAATTGTGGTGCGTGAAAGGGAAAACACAAAAGAAATCTTTTTCCTATTCTATCCCTTTAATAATCCTCTCATATCCTTCATTTCATCTTACATCTAGAGTGTTTTTACAATTCATAGTATCTGCATTAGCAAAATTCCTAAATGGAGGAGAATTTTTTGCTCATAGGAGCTAGTACAGTAATCATAGTATTTGCATTAGCAAAATTCCTACTTCACAAAAAATCTTCTCACCTTGCTGCAACCGAATGGCCAGCAGGTCCAAAAACGCTACCTATAATTGGAAACCTTCATCAGTTAAGAGGAGATGATTTTCATGTTCGCATGGCAAACTTTGCAAAAGTTCATGGAGGTGTTTTTACATTATGGATAGGAAGTTGGCATCCGGTAATCATCATAAACGACATCGCCAGTGCTTGGGAAGTTCTTGTTACTAAATCTTCGGATTATTCATCAAAATACAAACCTGATTCTTATCTGAAAGACGTCAATTCAGCCGGAAATGAGAAATATACCAACATTGCCGAATCTGATGTCGGTCCGTTTTGGACTAATCTAAGGAAAGGTCTTCAATCGGTTGCCTTGGGTCCTCTTAATGTTACGTCTCAGACTCATCTACAAGAAAGAAGCATGCATCGTCTAATCAAATCAATGCAACAAAAAGCTCTACAACAAAATGGGATTCTAAAACCTCTTGATTATCTTAAAGAGGAGTCTATTCGCTTGTTGAGTGTGCTTATATTTGGTCACGATTTCTCAGACGAAAATTTCGTTGTACGTATGAATCGTATCCTTTATGATTTAGTACGTATAGATCAAATTATAAGTTTATCCGATGCTTTTCATATTGCTAAATATTTACCAAGCAGTAAAAAGGTTTTTCGAGAACTTGATGATGTAATGGAACAAGCTGCAAGTTTGATTATTCCATATATTAGTACCTCTAAAGCACCACCTGCAAATACTTACTTGCATTTTCTTAAATCTCAAGATTATAGTGAAGAAGTTATAGTGAGTTCTATAATTGAAGTATATACTTTAGGAGTGGATAGTACTTCAGAAGCAATTGTTTGGGCACTCACATTTCTAGTTCGCGATCAAAAAATTCAAGAAAAGCTTTATCATGAAATCAAGAACGTTACGGGTGGGAATAGACCCGTGGGGGTTAACGATTTGAAGAAGATGTCGTATTTACAAGCAGTCATGAGAGAAACATTAAGGATGAAACCCATTGGACCAGTGATCTTTACTCATGAAGCCGCGAAAGACACTTCATTAATGGGGAAAAAAGTTGGTAAAGGTACACGGATAATGGTGAATCTTCGTGCTATTCATTACAACTCTAAAGTTTTTCCTGAACCATATAAGTTCATTCCAGAGAGATACATTAAGGAAGTTAACAGAGATGCAAGTTTGGGTGATCGCGAAAAAATGGAAAGTTCATTAATAGCGTTTGGTGCTGGTATGAGAGTTTGCGCGGGTATAGATTTAGCGAAAATTATTGTTCCTTTTGGTATTGCAAGTTTGGTTAATGAGTTCAAATGGGATTGTGTGTCGGATGGAAAATTGCCTGATCTTGCTGAAACTTTTACTTCCATTTCATTAATGAGAAACACACTGGAAGCTAAAATCACTCCACGAAGCGATTAATCGAAAGAAGACGACCTTGAGATGGGAAATTGTATTCTTGTATTTCACAGTGGTGAAAATGGTCTAAATTCTGTATTTAGATCTCGATCCTTAGTGTATTTGTTTCTTAATGTTTTTGTTTGCGGGTTGTGTTTGTAAGGGTGTAGTCTCTTTACGATTGGGGGGCACCTGAGTATTATCTGAATTAAAACATCTCTATTTTTGGTGACTTATAGGCTTTTCATTTCCATATTTGTTTATGGTTTTTCCATATTACAGGAGATTTTCCATAGCCTTAAAAGAGGTTTTATTGTAATTTTTTTAATCATTTCAAATACATTGAGGGTGTTTTCTTTCTGTTTTACGTGATTCTACAATTCCATGAAAATTAAAGTCTATCGATGATAATGCTTTTTTGTGATTTTTCTTCCTTTTTTTGGGACAGTTCTGTATCAAAGAAGACAAATTCTACAAATCCAAATCCAAATATAATAGAATATTGATTCAATGAACATCTCTCAAATATCATCAATTTCCTTATTGGAACTCATATAGTAATACATTTAATGTATTATACTTTACTTATTACTCTGTACCCAACATGCATATGTTTTCTTTTTAATGATATATGCAATGATACTATATCACCGCTGAATTGGGCCCCGAAAACTAATTAGGGACCTCACACTAGAAGACAAAAAAGGTCATCCAAACCTAATTTCAACACCCCTTATCCAAATATTTAGGTAATGGCTAATCTACTCTTATTTAATTAATGATAATTTTACCTAATTATTGTTAATCTCACTTAATTTGATTTTAATTTTTTTTTCTTTCAAATTTCTAGTTTGCAATTTTTTTTTTATTTCTTTTCTTTTTTTCTGAGACTTGCATAAAAAGTCGTTAGGTAGTGAAGTTTTTCAATAACGACTCTTAACAGTCGTTAAAGTTTCAAAAACGATTCCAAGAGTCGGTAGTGTTTAAAAGTTGTTTCTTGACGACTTTAAACTGTCGTTAATGTTTATAAAATAGTCGTTAGCTTCTTTAATGTATTTCCGCCATTAATATGAGCCCATGCCCAATAAAAACAGGCCCGGCAAGTTAGGAAATATGCCGGGCTAAGCCAGGCCTAGTAAGAAGGTCGTCCCAAACCACGGCCAAGGCCAGGTTAGGCCAAGATCGGCCTTTTACACACCTCTACCTCTTCTTTTAGAGAGGTAGAAAAGACAATGTACAAAATTCAAAGAAAATAAACAAGTTAATTCAGATAAAGCCACCGGTTCAACAAGTTATTTGCAACACAATTTGTTCGGTTATACCTCCTAACATTATACCTCCCATCAATGTTGATGACATATCAAAAATTAGTTATTTTAGATAATTTTGTTTGGAATTAAATTCTTGCCTTTCTTTCACAGAGATAAAAATACGAGTAGTATAGACATGAATTAGTGTGAATTTTTTTTTTTTTTTTTTTTTGATTGAAGGAGAAATTAGTGTGAATTCCACACTTGCTACCTTTGGTACTACGCCAAGATTAGGCTAGCATGGAAGTAAGAGGATGGATGGCATTTTGCTTCTTAGATCCAAGAGGTCCTACATAACGTTCCATTCTTTGATCAAGTTTGAATGATTAAGTTGACTTTTCTTCTCTTTGAAAGAGAATTAAGTTGACATGACTATTCAGCTAAAGGGTTTAATATTTAGCTGGCCAATATGTCAATGTCAGTCACCGTAGGATCACGGGCCTAGGTGACCCATTTTTCTTTTGTAACAGTAATATTTAGCGTTGCAAAAGCTAACAAAGGTGTCCCACTAGTCACTAGCAACCTTTTAGGTGTCGCATAATTCAACGGTGATATTTCACGTTAAGGTAGGTCTTCTAAACGGGAAAAGTATCCAGATAAATCAAAAAATAAGAAAAGAAGGAAAAAGCATAAAATGTAATTGGATTTAATAAATTATTTGAGGACTAGCTTCTACAATAGATAATGCGAGTTGAACAGCCTGTGAAACCATTTTTATGAAACAAATAAATTTTCTTCCACAACTCCAATTGATCTATGTCTTTCATTCAGTTGATGTCAGATTAAGAGCAAATCTTATGGTGGAATCCATCTATTTTCCATCTTCCATGCCACCTCAGCACTTGGAACTGTGGATGGAAGTGCAAGTCTAATGGTGGAAGACAGAAAACGCTAATAAGAATAGCGCAAAACGATAATAATAACAACGCTGAAAACGCTATTAATAATAGCGCTTGACTAAAGTCTCCTTTTTTCCATTTGTTGGAAAGCGAGATGAGACGATACTGACCGTTTGATCATAAGATGGCGGTGCAAATGTTAATAGCGCTTGACTTACGCTATTTTGATTAGCGTTCAGCGCCATTCATATTGGCGTTTCTTGTCCTCTACCGCGTCATTCTTATTGGCATTCAACACTATTGTTATTGGCGTTTTTGATGGATTCCACGCACCATTCCACAAACCGTGGAACCTTGCTTGGATTTTGTGTGAAAACACCAACTTGGAGGCCACTAGACTTGACATTCCATGGATTTTCCACACTTGGAATAGCTTGGATTCCACCATAAGACTTGCTCTAAAAGCTCAAAATATTTTTACAGACCGTGATAAAAACAATGGTAAAACTTACATTCTTCCGATGATGGGCCCTAAAATGCCCCTGCTAATCCCAGATTCGCAGGATCTACTCTCTGTGAGGGGGCGGGTTTTACGCAGTTAGTTTTTCCGGTTCGTTAAGAACCGCTGTTAAAAGATCGCAAACAAAGAGACAACACGCACCCAAAAAAACAGGGAATTAAAATAAAAAAAGGACAAACAATTGGTACTCATGATGTCATACGACATTTACCACCTCATATCCCACTTGGTATAAAGCAACAAGAGAAGAGCAGCTAGTTTTGACTTATGTCTTATAATTTTGTCTTATGTATACTAAAAGTTGATCAACCGCGACATTCCGTCAACGAATTTCAGATAATGTATGAATGCACGAGAAAGCCCCCATTATAAAGGCATTTTTGTTTTGTACGATAGCTTAGAAATGTGCTTAAAAAAAAAAAGAAAGAAAAAAGAGACTAGTAACGCATATTCACTGGTCATGTTATGAACTTGAGTCCACGAGATCATAACTCAAAATTCTAAACGCCGCAGTTTCGGATTTCTAATAGTATTTTCTTACACATTGAATTCAACCTCAATAACGCAGTTTACCAACTCAGATTATCGATCCCACTTGGAAATATTATTGAAAAAAATTTCCACCTGAAAATGACGTCTCTTGTCATCTTGGTACTTAAAATAGTCAATGTATACCCATTTAGACCAAAAATAGAAAGGGGAAAAAAAAAACATAGGAGAATGTAGAATAAAAGATGCCGCCAGTTTCAACGAAATCGGAAAAATTATTTCAACAGAATTGGCAAAATAGTTCTGAAAATGACCTCCCACGTGAAATTTGTGGGATGATGTTATCAATATTTTTCACCATCTATGTCTACTTTAGTCAAGTATTGTTAAAGTTCGAAGAGTTGTAGCATAACTTCCAATGATCATAATGTACAAAGAAAATGATCCAAGACAATGTTCCATTATTTGATCATTAAGTTTGAAAAATTAAGTTGACTTGACTTTTCAACAAAAGGATTTAAGATTTGGCCTTCCAATATATGTCAATATCAGTCACATTCTACAACTGGTAGATTCATCGGACATTCTTCTACTTTAATAACATCTTCTCGTTCAATCAAAATAAAAAATATCAGTCAGAATAGAAACGTGGCCTAGGTTAATACTCTTTTGTGACGGCTATACTTATCGTCACAGCACGCAAAGGTGTCATTCCATTAAGCTGATGCATAATTTTATGGTGACATTTTATTAAGTTCTTGTTTGTTACTCATTTGTGCTGTTATGTAACTAGTACGACCGTTGCCACGGTGGGAGGGCCAACCGAAAAGAATCAACATGGGGTTCGTTCTGCGATTACTTTCACCCCATTTACGAAAAGTGATACTTTAATTACCGTTTCGGAAAAGTGATACTTTCACCGTTTGGAAAAAGTGATACTTTCACCCCGTTTCGAAAAAATGATACTTTTTCGAAACCGGCGAAAGTATCACTTTTCCCAAACGGAGCGAAGTATCACTTTTCCCAAACGGAGCGAAAGTTTCACTCTTCCTCAAACGGGTTGTGAAAGTATCACTTTTTCAAACGGAAAATTAGTCGATCCATAAACAAAAATATGGTTGCATGATGTGTTATGCATCCTTTGTGGTGGTTTGCATAATGGCCATGCATTCAATTTTCGAGAATTGTGCCTAAAATTAAAGTATCATTTTTCTTGAAACGGAGGGAGTACATCGTTTTATTAGTTGGAACGGAAAATTTGTTGATGCATAACCAAAATTTTGCTACCTAAAGTATTATGTATCTTTTGTGGTGGTTTGCATAATGAATATACATTTAATTTTCTAAAATTGTGCCTAAAATGATAAATACCTCCGAATTTTTCGTAAAAACTCTAAATTTGATATTGTTGTTTGTGCTCGTTGGATAGATTTTTTTATTAGCTTTCCAACAAGATAAAATTTGTAAAATTTCAAGACACGGATTTTTAGATATGTTATATTAAAGTTTGCTTTCCAATTATACCCCTAAAAAATAGGATATATAAGGAGTTATAGTAATTGGACTAAAAGAGAGGGATATTTTTGTTTTCAAAGCATGGACCATTCTCAATCTTTTTGTGGTAATTGATCACTTAGATTTACAAAAAAGTGGCCATATAAAGGACCTCCCTCGCTTCGCTCGGTCGGCCCAATTATAAGTGCGTGAGAGCATGACTCATACAATTATAAATGTCACAGTCCCGTTCAGTTGGGAGAATTATAATCCTAGGAATTCAATTGATGGGTAATCCAATTCTTGGAATTGGATTCCAATCCAAAAAATTTATGTTCGGTTGAGGTAATTCAATTACCTTTGTTTTTACCCTGGAATCCAATTCCATTGCATCGTTGGACCAATGCAATGGAAATCTATCATTTTTGAGGGAATTAAATTCCTAAGAATTAAAATTTCCAATTACATAGAGTTCATTTGCCCCGTTCGGTTCAAGGAATTTCGGAATAGGCCGAATGATTTTTTCTCTCCTCCTAATGATGACTATTGTGGCTAATCTTATACCTAACCTAATCAACTTGGAATGGTTTAGCCCATAATAAAAATAGCATTTTGAGAATGTAGTATACCATTTTGAATGAAAAAGTCGTGGAATTATTATGCGGAAACTGGGCAAACTAAATTTGATGTTGATTTACCACGTGAAGTTTGTGGGATGATAAATCACTACTGGCTTCGACATTATTTATTCTAGTCAAGTATTCTTATCGTTAGAAGAATTTCAACGTTCATTGAACATGATGTTCAAAGAAATTCATCCCCTCACGGAAGATAAAGAAAATTACGATGAAACAGCGGTTGATGAGGATGCATTGCCATCCAAGAATGTGAAATCAAAATGAGCATATTCTGTGTCTTTTCAAGGAAAGTTTTTAAAAAAAATTCCAAACCACTGCGACTAGACTGATAGAGAAGTTTTACAAACAACCCCAAAAAAACAAAGGTTGGGTTTGATATCCGGAAAAGAAAGCAATTCCATGGGAATACACGAAGAATAGTCCGCCGGTAAAGTCAAGGAAAGAATTTCCATTGAATCGACACTTTAAACCATTTTTTATTTTTGTAAACAGGCTCACGATTCATGAAAACAAGTTTGCAATTAAATGGAGGAAAACATGTAATTTCTATGAAAATTGGGTTAATTATGGAATTAGGCTAAAACATAACCTAAATTATAATTCGGGACAATTGGCGGATCCTACATGAATTAGACTTACACGACTTTTATTGCATTTTGGTGAGTTTTTTATTTTCCGTAACCCTAAAACTTGGCGTGAAAATTGAGAGAATTTTCTATGACACCAAAGAATGACAAAGGACGATACAGAAGAAGTAGAAGCGACCGTTTAATTACTCTTAAAAACAACAATTCCCACCCCACCCCCACCCCAAAGGTCTTGCCTCAAATTGTCAGGAGAATTCACAATTTTCAGGAATTTATAATTTCACGGGATTACAAATTCTAGGATTAATGTAAACCCCACATATGTTTGGTAACTCAGATAAAATTCTTAGGATTCATAAAATTCTCCTGCTTTAAAGTTGTTGTAGTGTTTGGCATTGCCATAAGAATTTTAAAATTGTATATGTATATGGGATTTGGAGTTAAAAAAAATGGGTTCATACATCCCTTGATAAGTTTCCCAGCAAATCTCAGGAGGAGTCAAAGTCCATATGAAGGATCTGTTGGAAGGTAATTCCCGTCGAAAACGTAATTCCAGGATTTTGGGTAACCAAACGTATCGAGGAAAGGTAATTCCAGCCAATTTCCCGGACCCACAAATCCTATCTTTAAAACTCTACATCCAAAACCCACCCTTTTCACCATTTTTCTAAAGATTTGTTTTTTTTTTTTTTTTTTTTTGAAAAAGAAGGTTGTATCAAAAGAAAAAATTGTATAAGATTACAACCAAAGAACCAACCTTAAACATACATCACATGTGTAAGATTGTGTTCCAATAGAACAAAACTGAATTTACAGGGATATCATCAAAAATAGTAGTTTCTGACAGCCAAAGAACTATTGTTTGTCTTATAACTAAACATAGCTCATCCATAGTCTTAGCTCTGCCTCCATAAACTCTAAAAATCCTCTCCTTCCAAATATACCAGAGAACCGCATCAATAAGTTTCCACCAAATCTCACTACTCCTTCCATGTAAATTGTTTAGTTTCCAAAATTCAAAATGACTCCGCACATTATGAGGAGCTACCCAATCAATTCTAAATCCCTCCAAGAATTTTGACCAAACTTTGTAAGCATAGTCACAATGTAACAACATGTGATCTGTTGTCTCAACTTCAGTATTGAAAAAAATACAATTCACAGACTGCGGGTCCACTCCTCTATGCCTTAACATTGTAAGAGTAGGTAGAGAATTATAAAAATAAGCCCATAACATAAAACTCACCTATGGTGGAACATATTTCTTCCATAGATACTTATTAAAATCTCCAACAGGATCATCATGCACTTTAACCACATAACATTTCTTAACTGAGAAACCTCCAAAGAACTCCAGAATATCATCCTCCTCATTCAAACCATGCACAGGTCCCAACTCTTTACAAACTAGATCCCACTCCAACTGTTCAATTACACACAAATTCCTTCTTGAACTGCAATGAAGTCTGCCTTTCTGTATCATCTCCTCCACTGAATCCAACTTAGAATTGCAAGCCTTGTAAATCGCAGGAAATCTTTCTCTTAAAACACCTCCTGAAATCCAATTCCAACCAAAATCTTAGAGATTTTCCATTATTTAATTTGAAAGTCAAATGTTACTGCAAAAAAGAAGATGAATTAAGGGTGTTCTTCCAACTGGCTTCACATCATCACTTGGAACTAAAATCTCACTTTTGTTGTTAAATTTCTTTTGCAATATTTTCCCCCATAAAGCTCTTTTCTCCATGCTCTACCTCCAAATCCATTTTGCTTTAAATGATTTACTGGTGCATCTAAGATTCTTTATCCCTAATCCACTTAAAGTCTTTGGTTTACAAATTTTCAACCAAGAGACTCAACACATCTTCTTTTTTTATGGATTAGAATCCCATAAAAAATTCTTCATCAATGTGAGCTTCAATTCTACAGTAGCTGGCATATGAATAAGTGACAAGAAATAAATTGGCAGGCTTGCCAAACCACTCTTAATCAAAACAAACCTTCCTTCCTTTGACAAAAATATCTTTTTCCATGAAGTTAATTTAACTTTCATTCTCTGCACCACTTCATCCCACACAGAAGCACATCTTGCAGTTGAACCTAATAGAAGTCCCAAATACTTTATAGGTAAATGCTCCACTTTACATCCCAAATCCAAAGCCAAAACCTTCACCACATCATTTTCTCCTACACTTATCATTGAACTCTTTTCCAGATTTAACTTCAACCCAGTTAAAATTTCAAAAGTATTAAGAATGATAAACAATTTCCTAATCTCATCCACATTTGCATCAATGAATATCAAAGTATCATCAGCAAACTGCAAATGAGATACCATAACACCATTCTCCACCACCTGAAACCATGTATTTGACCTCTCCTAACAGCATCTTTCAATAATTTGGACAAAACTTCAACAATAAGCAAAAAGAGAAATAGAGACAAAGAGTCTCATTGTCTCAATTCTTTAGTAGGTTTGAATCTCTCGGAGATACTTCCACTCACAAGAACTGCAATATTTGATGAAGTAATGAACCATTTTAACCAAGTAATCCATCTACCTCCAAACCCATGTTTCTCCAAAATCTTCATCAAGGACTTCCATTTTACATGATCAAATGCCTTCTCCATATCAATATTCCAAAGAACACCTGGAATTTTCTCCTTCAATTTACTGTCAATACACTCACTTGCAATTAAAACCCCATCCAATATTTTCCTATCTTTAACAAATGCACCCTGATATTCTGACACAATTTATGCATCACTCCTTTCAACCTATTGGCAACAACTTTTGAAAAAAATCCTTTAAGCAATTCCCAGCAAATTAATTGGCCTAAAATCTTTAGGTGCACTTGAATCTTCCTTCTTTGGAATTGGAGATAAAAAAGAGAAATTTAATCTCCAATCCCAAGTTCCATAAGTGTAAAAATCCCCCATCAGCTTCATAAAATCTTCCTTAATTATAGAAAAACAACATTTATAAAACCTCATAGAGAATCCATCAGAACCTGGAGATTTATTTTTCCCAGCACTCTTTATCACACCAAACACCTCTTCCTCAGTAAAATCCTTCTCCAGCTCCAACTTATCTCCCTCATCAATACTTGCAAACTCCAAATTTTCAAGAGAGAAATCCACATCATTATCTTCAGTGTACAAATTACTATAAAAGTTCTTCATTTCCATCTTGATAATGTTCTGACCAAAACATGCAACACCATCCACATCAAGGTTCACAATGGTATTCCTCTTCTTCATAGTATTAGTTATTCTGAAGAAGTAAGAAGTATTATAATCCCCCATTTGAATTCATTTTTCTTTGCTCTAGCATGACATTTCCTTGCTTCCATTACTGTTATATTCTCCAGCTTTAACCTACATTTCAGTCTATCACTAAACTGCTCTTCCCTTAAAGGATAAGTTTCCTCCATTTGATCCGGATAATCAATCTTCTCTTTCAACTCCTGTTTCTCCCTTCTAACACCACCAAATTCCTTCCTACTCCAATTCTTCAAGAAGTACTTCAAATTTTAACTTTTTAAGGAAAATAAAACTAGCAGAACCATCAAACTTCATCATCTCCCACCATTGTTCAACCAATTTCTTAAATTTTTTATGAAAAATCCAACTATTTTCAAACTTAAAAATAAGGCTTACAAGTGATACCTGGTTTTGTGACCAACATTATAGGCTTGTGATCTGAGATTACTCTTGTGAGAGCCATTTGGACAACTTCTGAAAACATAAGATCAAAGTCCACACTCAACAAAAACCTATCCAACCTACATAATAATGGCTCAGTATGCTCCCTAAGTAATGGAAAATCCACCAGCTCCTGTTTGTAAATAAAATTATTTAAGAAATTGGTGTTCTTGTTATCACCATTTCCCCTATTCCTTTCCTCACTGCTTCTTACTGCATTCACATCACCTTCAAAACAAATTGGACCATCCCGCCATCTCCTAACCTCCTCAAAATCATTCCAGAACACCTCCCTTTCATTATAATCACAAGGAGAATACATATTGCAAACTGCCAACATAGACCCATTTGATTTAAAAGTATAACCGATTGCAATATTGTTTACTCGCATTCTCTCCCCCTCCTTTACTAACTTATTTCTCTCCCAAACGGTAAGTAATCCTTCACCACTACCCACAGAACGCATGTACTTCCAATCAAAATCAGTATCATACCAAATTTGTCAAATCAACCACTGATTCATCTTCATAATCTTTGTCTCCTGCACCATACACAATGTACATTTCTGACCCACAATTAAATTCCTTAAAGCCACCATTTTTGTCGTAAGAATTAAGCCCCCGAACATTCCAGATGATTATTTTAAGATCCATTAACAACTTCAATTTCACCCCGAGATACCTCAATCAAAGGATTAATATTTGTTATAATTATTTCAGAGTGATTCACAACAATTGTTCATTTTTTAGGAGAAATTCTCTTTTATGGTAGTTTATTTTCGATGATAAACTCTTATGTGGTCAATTTTTTATTAAAAAGAACTAGGTTATATCTTGTTTTCCTTGCTTCTTTAAAAATAAAACGTCACCCAGATTGTAAGATTTAAAAAAAAAAAAATCTTAAAGCAGATAAATGAAATATTGTTCGGGTTTTAAGGGTAATTTTGTTGATGTACATAAGTTACCACTCTTTCCACCATTATCATTAGATTTTCAACGTGACCACCTTCAATTCTAGAAACGAAAAAAAAGAGAGAGACGGGAGAAATTAGATAAAACAAAATAGCTTGGGAATATAAAAATAACCTGGCACTTTTAGGGGCGACCCCAAAAGAATTAGGGGCGACACTAAAAGACAAAAAAGGTCACCCAAACGTAAATCTAAGCTACCCCTTATCTTCGATTTTTCGAAATGGCCAATATGCCCTTATATAATCGGGAGCCTACATCATAATCGGTAGGTTAAAGGTGAATCGGTAGGTTAAATTGAAACTATACCTACCGATTGTTGTGTAGATACTTCGGCTAATAATCCCTTTTATAATCGGTAGCTTATCCAACATGTAAGACTACCGATTATAAGGAGCCCCATGTTCAACCCTGGAAAAATTCCATAGGTTTTGAGGGGTGCAGAGCCAACCATAACCACTTGGCTTGAGCTTTGGATGTAGCCATAATCGGAAGCCTAATAGGTTACATACACTACCGATTATAAGTTGCCCCAAAATGAGTTTTTTCTAAAATCCTTCACGTAATGAATTTTGAAATCTGCCATAATCGGTAGGGTATATAATTATATAACCCACCGATTATAACGAGCCACAGATCCAACCTTTGCCATATTTCATAGGTTTTGAGTGCACTCAGCCAGCAACAACCACTTGGTTCGTGTTTTGGATGCAGCATTAACCGGGAGTTAAATATATTACCAAACCATCCGATTATGGGTTGCCCCAAAATGAGTTTTTTTCTAAAATCCTTCATGTAAGGGAATTTGAAATATACCATAATCGGTAGTCTATTCAACTGAACAACCTACCGATTATAATGAGCCCCACATCGAACCCTTGCCAAATTCCATTGGTTCCGAGGGTATAGGGCCATGCATAACCATGTGGTTCGTGATTTGGATGTAGCCATAATCGTACGGAAGATAGGTTCCAAAACCTACCGATTATAGGTTGCCCCAAATTTAGTTTTTTCTAAAATCCTTCATGTGATGAATTTTGAAATCTACTATAATCGGTAGTCTACTCAACTTAATAAACTACCGATTGTAAGGAGACCCAGATCGAACCCTTGCCAAAATCCATAGGTTAAGAGGGTACAAAGCCAGGCCTAACCATGTGGTTCGTGATTTGGAAGTAGCCATAATCGTACGGTATATAGGTTCCAAAACCTACCGATTATAGGTTGCCCCTAAATGAGTTTTTTCTAAAATCCTTATTTGCTTTAATTTGCAATCTGACATAATCGGTAGATGATAAAACTTATACACTACCGATTATAAGTGGTCAGGGATTCAACCTTTGACAAAAACTATAATATTCGGTAGCCAAAATAATAATCGGTAGTTTCACTCAATAATCGGAAGCAAACTCTGTAATCGGTAGGCTGGGGTCTATATATTAGTGTTTGGAAAATATTTTTGACTCATCGCGAGGTAACTCCCGATTGAGTGAGAGAAGAAGAAGAAAAAAAAAGAAGAAGAAGTGGGTATATGTTGCCAACTTCCGATTTTTGCCAACTTCCATAAACATGGATGGGTACGAAGAAGGACGTGAAGTTGTTGAAGTTCAAGGTTCACTACCGTTTAGAGATGACGATTTGGGGTATATGTTGAATGATCCAAACTTTGATGGAGATGAAACCCTAGACGACGCTTTCATGGAAGAAAATGGAGAATCACCCGAGATCGAAGCTAACGATTCATCAAACATACGGGTATGTTGTTAACAAACTCTAATACCCATGTTATCCATGTTACGTGCGTTTGTGTGTGTTTTCGAACGTGAAAATTGGATTTCTGCATGCATTGAATGACATGAACGACATATATTCGGTAGTTAATTTAGTAACATATCTACCGATTATCAATAATCGGGTATATTTTGATGTATTAATCAGCCGAATATGAAAAAATCCCCAAATTGAAAGCTTCAATTTCTCATAATCGGAATTTGTCTACATGAATAAACGTCCGATTATTGGTATATAATAATCGGTTGGTTCATGAATTTATAGTCCCTCCGATTATTGAAGCTTTTTACACAGAAGAATTGTTCATTTCTGTATGTCGTTAATCGGTAGACTATATGCGTACATGACTACCGATTTCTTATAATCGGTTACGTTGTATAGTATTAAATCACCGATTGTATTACAATCGGTTACTTATTATCTAAACTTCCTTCCGATTTCTAATGCATAACTTGTTGTTGTTGTGCGTAGGCTGTTGTAGCGGTTGATGACGATTATTATTTGAGGCCTGATACTTCCCTACACTATGCAAACGATTTGGTATGGTCATGAATTATCTTTTCTTTTTCCAATCGTGTATGTTAGATGGTTATGCTTATTATTTTTGTTTTGTAATATGCCCATTTAGATATTTGGAAGTAAGAAGGAGGCCAAGGAATGGCTTATGAACAAGGCAAAAGAGAAGATGTGCGTGGTAGTTCAGAACCGTTGCGTTAAGAATATTCGGTTTGAAATGGTATGTGAGCGAGGTGGGGAGAAGAAGAGTCACGAGGGAAAGAATAATAAGTATGTAAGGAAGACGGAGAGGAAGAAGTACCGAACTCATACGAAGAAGATTGGATGCCCATTTAAGATTGTCTTCTATAAGCCCGATGGTAAGGAAAGTAAAGATTGGAAAATGTCTAAAGTTGCTAATGGTTGTCACAACCACGATGATCCGGATACTCTTATTGGACATGTAATGGTTGCGAAGTTAAAACCACATGAAATGGAGACGGTGAGGTCTATGCGTATCCAAAAGGCGAGTGCGATCTTAAGTAAAATAAAGGCGGACGACCCCGACAACTTGTCTTCTTTATCTACAATTAAGTCGGCCCTAGCTACGATCAAAAGGACGGAATGGGATGGTAGAACGGTCATGCAACAATCGCAGTGGTTAGGAAGGTTACACGACTACACGTTGAGAACGGAAGAAAAGGATGGTAAAGTGGTACGTATTTTCTTGGCACATCCCGAAATGATAAAATTGGCTCAGTGTTTTCATCAAATTGTGTTGATAGATGCCACTTACAAGACAAACAAATATAACATGCCGTTGTTGAACATTGCTTGTCACACTTCGGACAAAAACACGTTTACGATTGCATGGGGTTTAATGGATCATGAGAACAACGTGAGTTTCATTTGGATCTTGAGACGCCGAGGTCCATTTACAATGGGGATGATTTTCCAAGGGTTATTGTAACGGATAACGATCAAGCCTTAATGCATGCAATAGCGGTAGTGTTTCTGAAGCCCGAAACTTGCAGTGTACGTGGCACATTCAATGCAACCTCAGACACAATTGCCATCGCCATTTCCAAGCAAAAAAACCAAGGAAGGGTACCAAGAGGTCGAAGGAAGAGGATGAGCGCATTAGTAAATTAACCGAGGAAGAACGAGAGGAAGAGAAGAGGTTATTTGATGAAAAATGGAAGGAGGATGGGATAATTTGGAGATCGTTTATGAAAGCATGGGACAAGATCGTTTGGTCAATGACCGAGGAAATTTACGAAAGGAACTTGAAGAAATTTGAGGAAGAATATTACAAGGACTACCCAAAACCCGTTGAGTATTGTAAAACACAATGGTTACCGATTAAGGAGAGGTTTGTGTATGCATGGACATATGAATATCATAACTTCAAGAACGAGGCGACAAGCATTGCGGAGGGGTCTCATGGCCGATTAAAGAAAATACTTCTAGGTAGTCAAAATGGAGTTGTGTCGATCCAAGAAGCAATCCATGAATTCACCAATTGTGATCTCATAAAGATTAAGGCTTCTATGCAATTTAGTGTACATAAATTCCCTACGGAACACGAAGGGGAAAGATTGCTTCTAAGGGGCATTGTTCATAAAGTTTCACGTTGGGCAATAAATCACATGATAGAACAATTGAAGTTGTATAAAGCTAACGATGACGAGAATACGGTTTGTGTTTGCAAGGATATGATAGGTATTGGTCTCCCATGTCGTCATAAAATGGGTAGGTACGTCGATGTGATTGACATCAATGATATTCATCCATTTTGGAAGCAATTAAATTTCACTCCAAGCACACCCGTAGTCAATGGTCCGTCGTTCATGGAGTCGGAATTGTGTGCAAGAATAGCCGAGCGTTATGCTACAACAAATGGCGCCAAGAAGCAAATATTGATGCATGATTTTGAACAAGCTCTTCACCCTCGTTTAAAAGAGGTTGATGAACCTATTAAGCATAAGGGGGCGGGTAGGCCAAACACCGAAGTGTCGAGGACCATTGAAAGAAAAGAATTAAAGGATCATTTGTCTAATAAAAGAATATTGTGTCGGCATGAGCGTTCGGAAGCCGAATTTGAAGATGAACCGCAACCAAAGAAAAGAGGTCGTCCAAGAAAAGATCAAAATGGAAGTCCAAAAGTCTCTAAGAAGCCTTTTCAAGTAAGTCAAGTCGATGCGGTGGAACAAGTTGTGTTAGTGGAGACCCAAACTAGCTCCGTAGTTATTGATCAAATGAGCGACTCGCCACAAACACATTCAACGGAAATGGTGACTATAAGAGAAGTATGGTACTCTTCGTTGTCCTAGGGATTTTCATGGAAGACCAACACGATCAAGGTATACGATTATAGAAGAGTATATGAAACAACTCCCTCCACTCATTTTTCCATTTGTTTTGTCCACCGACGAGGTTGATGGGGATGGCAATTGCGGGTTTCACGTCGCCTCGGAATAAATTGGTTACTTTGGAGGCGGTGAACGAAGATGTCACCCAATGGCAAAATTTAAGAACTAAGATGGCGGTACAACTAATAAAGGACAAGGATTTCTATATGGAGATGATGAAGGAAGGAGATAGGCACGACAAAGAACTAGAGTTCAAAGACTTTGTTGCACGTGTAAAGTGCCGAAAGGGTTTGAAGACAATCGGATCCAAGTATTGGATGACAATGCCTAAATGTGGATATCTCTTAGCGGACGCTTTGAATTGTGTGGTACATTTCTTTGTTCCTCCTAAGTATGGACATTATTATACGTTTACACCTACAAGGACGGTTTGCGATGAATCGGTTAAAGATAGAAGAATCGTTATGGCATTTGTGAATGAGATGCATTTTATCGGTTTAAGAGTAAAGAGGGATTGCCCATTACCTCCGTTGGGTGGTTTGAGTGATTACTTCCCAACGAATCATTGTAACGATTGGTTGAAACAATATGAGACCAACATGTTGGATTGGGATCGCGTCATGAAGGTGGATTTCCCGGAAGGCCTTCTGGAATTGGTTTCCTCGGATGATGAAGATTAATGATTGTTATGTTTGAAAGATGTATTTTGGAAAGCCCTATTTGTACATGTTTTTTTTGGAATTTTGTGGAAAATATTGTGAAGTCTAAAGCTATAATCGGTAGTTATATTTTTAATATATCAACCGATTATACAAGCTTTTGTAAACAGACTCAATCAATATTATAATCGGTTATTAACTTTTTGAATTTATCTTCCGATTAAAAGGCTGATAAAACAACTGAAATTATTTTCCCAGAATCGGTAGATTACATATTATATAAACATCCGATTAACACCAAACTCTGACAAAAAATAAACTGTAAATTTTTCCCAGAATCGGTAGACAACATATTGAATAAACTTCCGATTGTCACCATAGTCTGACAAAAAGCTGAAAATCTTCCCAGAATCGGTAGACAACATACTTTTGATAAACTTCCGATTGTCACCAAATTCGACAAAATAGGTGAAAATTTTCCCCAATCGGTAGACAATATAAAATAATAACTTCCGATTGTAACCATCAATCAACATTTATACTTTTATTCGACGGACTTCAGGAATTCATAACTTCCATCATAAGTGAATTCTTCACCCTTTTCCACTAAGTACTGTCTTTTTGCGAGTGTCTCCTATATAAACAAACATAAAATAATGTCAACTTCGTTTTAGTAAGAAAGATTAAACACCCGGTGTTATTTAAAAAGAATAACCGAGCGTTATACTTACAAATTGTTGGATCGACAAGCTTAAGTGGCTAGTGTTAAACATCCTCTTTTGTATCGTTATGTAATCATTTACCCCTTTTTGGACAAGTCGGAAACGATCATGAACTTGTTGGAGTGATCTTTGCTTTGGATTTCCATACTCGCACAAATTGGCTATATACCCTCGCCCAAAAGACTTCGGGTGTTAACCTTCCTGCTATGACATCTTCACGTCTTGTTTCACGATACCATGTTTTCACAATGACCAAATCTTCATCTGCGTCAAACGTTGCCATGCTTGTAAGTTGAGATATACAATGAATTCACAAGAGTAGACGATGGAAAATCTATTTGTAGAATACACGATGCTATATATGTTTTTTTGGTGCATAAATAAGAAGAGTTTACCCTCCTTATATAGATGAGAGTCCCAACGTCTCTTTTTTTTGAAAATATGGCCGTTGATGCGTACTTTTACAAGGCTGTATCTTTTGCTTGCGTACAATTATTACACACAATCGGTAGTAAATGTTTGAACAAAGAATCCGATTATTTGTAATCGGTGAATATGTATTGTTATATGCTTCCGATTATAGGATGTTTTGTCAACAGAGTTCCCAGTTTCATTAGAGTAGTATAATCGGAGGTTTATAAATATGTATTATCAACCGATTGTGTTTGGTTTTTCGAGGCACGGCTACTAGCCGTTGAGCAGACTAACTTCGTTGGAGTATAATCGGTAGTTACATCAACAATTAAAACTTCCGATTTTCATAAATATTTTGAAATTCATAACAATATCACCTACACATCATCATAATTTTACATTGAACTCCCGCAATTCTATTACAAGGTATTGCGATTAGCGTCGCGGACGTGTTGGACGAGTCCTAAACGGATTAAATCTTTCCATCGCCTAAGGATTCTAAAATGAGCTTCATAACGGAAGCTTGATCTTTTCCATCTCCGCCATTCCCGAGAGATCGTTCTATAACCTCATCATTGGTTTCACCCCTCAATCGATATTGATTCACAAGATAAGTTAAATGGACGAATTCTTGGACGTGTCCATTTATTGAACCAACTCGCGAAAAAGATCAGCGGAGTGACGGTTGTTTGGGTTACCGGTGTCGTCGCATAATTTTTCGTGAATTTTCCCCAAATAACTCATACTCATTATGCCTCCTTGCCTGCGTTCTTCTCCTCGTCTCGGATAGAATTGAACATAGCGCCTACATAAAGATAAATCTTCTTCAATCGTGAACTCCGTAGGATTAATGAATGGTTGGGCCATTATGTTGAAGATGATGTTGGAGAGAGTTTAAAGGTATTTGTGTTCCATAGAGAGTAAAAGGATACAATCCTTATATAGAGTTTAGAGTTCCAACGGTGTATTTTGTTGGGGCAACTGCATAATCGGTAGTCAAATGAAGTATTTTAACTTCCGATTATACGATTGCCCCAAATTTTGTTTTTGCGAAATGTCATTTTTTTAATTTGGGAACTATATTAATCGGTAGCTAATAACCTACCGATTATACAGTTGCCCCAAATTTTGTTTTTGCGAAATTGTCATTTTTTTTTCGAATTTGGGAACTAGAATAATCGGTAGTTAATAAGACTTCGATTATACAGTTGCCCCAAATTTCTTTCTTGGCGAAATCACCAATTTTGGGAATTTAGGATCTACTATAACCGTTAGTCTCGTGAGGTTATGTTCCTTCCGATTGTTATAGAAGCCAGATGCGTGTTTGCCACAAAATCGATAATAATCGGTAGTATAACATAGTTACTAAGCTTCCGATTTAGTTATAATAATCGGGCACTAAATATCTTCTGATTGTGTAAGGGCATTAACGTATTCTCCGCGTTTTTGGACATCCCTTAACGGTGTATATGGGTTGGGAATAAAAAAATCGCCCCTAATTCTTTCGGGGTCGCCCCTAAAAGTGCAAGGAAAAATAATACTAGTATAAGAAAAATTAATTATTGATAAGTATATTTGAGATGATAAGAATAGAAAAAAAAGACGAAGAGAATATAATAAACAAAAGAGTTGTGTCGTAATATATTTATTACCACACAACTTTTTGGATCACAAATACTTATAATTCTCCTTGACCTCTTCTTGAACACCAAAACTTGGACACTTACAAACTTTAAATTATAAAAACTCAAGAAATTTGCTGAAAATAGCAAATTTGAAATTATTGAAAAACATGAAAAAAGACTTGCAAATATATACTCGAATTGGAACGGCTATAATCATTGGGTCCTTGCGCAACATAATGGAACATTTTTGTGCAACTAAGTTTCGGACTCCAAATTGGCTGAACCCCGATCTTTCTACTTCATCAATACACCTCAATTACAGATTGAGCTGCAAAACCTGCGGACAATTGAGTGATTTTGTAGCTTACAAAACCCGATGCCTCAATAAGTTTCTTCCATTCTTCTTCAGTTCTCTCTTTTCCTCCATTGTTAACCATCATATCTATATCAGATGTGAGTCTAAGTTTTGAATATGGATGAACCGAATCCACATCCAGTACCATTTCAACGATAATAATCTTCCCTCCTGGTGACACTGCTTTTTTGCACCCCTTTAGAATGAGAATACATTCTTCATCGCTCCAATCGTGAAGGACGTTCTGAAAGGTTATACATAAATAAGAAGTTCAGATCATGTTGTCTTACATAGACTAACCTACTGGGACTAGCTCAGTTGGCCGGGAGTTAAAAAAACAAAGTAATAATAATGATAATATTAATAATAACTGACAAGAGTAGCTACGTACCTTCATGAAAATGGCATCAGCACTAGGAATAGACTTGAACATATCTCCAGAGATTTTAGTAATAGTTGGAATCTCAGGTGAATCAGCTATAACATGAGGAAGATCATAGAGTGAGCATTTAATATTCGGAAACGCTTTCGAAATTGCTGTGACCGCGGTACCAGTACCACCACCAACATCGACTAGAGTTTTAATTCCATCACTGAATGCACTTTTGCATTCACTAACCAAAGCTGAAGTAAGTAATCCACTGTCGAAAGCCATAGCTTCATTATAAATTTGATTCATTTCAGCATTTCCACCCATATAATCAGCATAGGTCTTTCCCAACGCTTTCTCAAAAATGTTACAGTTGCCAGTTAAACTGTCTTTTATGATATGCCATGGAGCAAACAAATCTTCATCAATTATGCCTAAAATCGAAGGCACCATTGAGTGTTCAGTCCCTCTTATCAAATATTTTGCCGGTGGAGCTAATGAGTACTTTTCCTCTACTTTGTGGAAGAGTTCCATATCAACTAAGTAACGCATAACTCGGTTTAAACGATCCAGGTTAACGGGTTGAGGAATTGGAAGTTTAGAAGCTAATTCAGATAAAGAAATGGGTGTACCATGGTTATGAATAGTTTCAGCAATCTCTAATTGAACTGCACATTTGAGAACTAATGATTCCGCAAAACCATAAATTTGTTTCCAAATTTTTGCTTGAGTTTCTTGATCAATCTGGCTAACTTGTTTCATTTTTCTCTCTAGAAATGTAATCTGTCTTTTTTTTTTTTTTACTTGCTTAAAAAAATAAGTTGTTGTTGGTTTGAATGAGACTGAGATGATTTCTGGTTATTTATAATCTGGAATACTTTGCCACGACCACAGAAAAAGCGTGGGCTTTGCCGTTAAACTGTGAGTGATTTTGACGGGCAAAATAGAGCAAGTGCCCACGAGATTACATCACGTGGTCAACATTCTAAGAAACTTTTTCAACGAAGAACATTATTATTGAATTTTCTACATGCAATAGACATATCCAAAAATTAGCTAGTCTCAGTCGAATGTATTCAAATATGACTTTGGTACTTAGTCTCAGTCGAATGTATTCAAGTATGACTTTGGTACTCAAATTTGAAATCATAATAGTTGAAGATGCATTTTAAATGTAAAAAGATCTGAACATTTCCTCTATCCCCCCCATTGATGGTCAAGTTAATCACACTCTATATATAATATCAGTTTATACTATATCCTTCACATTCACATGAACCTAAAACAAGCAAAGATGAGTACAACCACTTCATTAAGATATTCCCTGCTATTAGTTTCATTATTGTTATCTTTCATTCTGTTCTCAAGTTCGGTTCCTACTTCAACTCATGGTGATTTTCTTGAATGCATGTCTCTTCATTTTAACACATTGATCCCAATTTACACCACAGAAAATCCTAGTTATTCATCTATCCTGCAAAACAAGATAGGAGTCCTAAGATTCAATTCATCCACCACTCCTAAACCCTTTCTTATAGTAACACCCCTGGAAGAATCCCATGTTCAAACAATTGTGATTTGTTCTAGGAAGCATGGAATTCATATCCGTGTTCGAAGCGGTGGCCATGACTTTGAAGGGCTTTCATATACAGCAGACGTGCCTTTCATTCTTGTTGACTTGTTCAATCTCCGAGAGATTAATGTGGATGTAAAGGATGAGGTAGCATGGGTACAGTCTGGTGCAACCATAGGTGATCTCAACTACAAAATTTCCGAGAAAAGCAATACTCTCGGATTTCCTGCGGGGCTTTGGGCAGCTGTAGGTACTGGTGGGCACTTCAGTGGAGGTGGATACGGGTCTATGTTAAGGAAATATGGTACTGCAAGTGACAATGTCATCGATGCTCGAATAGTGGATGTTCATGGTAGAATACTCGATAAAAAATCTATGGGAGAAGACTTGTTTTGGGCTATTCGGGGTGGGGGTGGAGGTTGCTTTGGGATTGTTCTTTCATGGAAGATCAAATTAGTACCGGTTCCTCCTACTGTCACTATTTTCTCAGTAGAAAAAACCTTAGCAGAAGGAGCAATTTCACTTGTACATAAATGGCAAAATGTTGCGCACAATCTTCCTCAAGAGCTCTTTATATTTGTCATGATAGGCATGTCGGAACATGGAGTACAAGACGATAATAGCCCAATGGTAGCCACATTTAGATCCTTGTTTCTCGGGGATGCTAAGGAGCTTAAAATTGTGATGGACGAGAGGTTTCCTGAGCTGGGTTTGGATAGTAATGATTTCATCGAAATGAGATGGATTCAGTCTGTGCTCTTCTTGGGTGGATTTTCTGCTAACAGCTCAACTGATATTTTGGACAATATGTCTGGTCAAGAGAGATTATTCTACAAGGGTAAATCTGATTATGTCAGACAACCCATATCACATGCTGGCCTAGAACTGATATGGGAAAGATTGCTAAAAGATGGTCACACTGGTGTATCTTTAATGCCTTTTGGTGGAAGGATGAGCGAGATTTCGGAATCTGAAACCCCGTTCCCGCACAGAGATGGAGTCTTATTCGACATTTTTTACTTCGCTAACTGGGATGAAAACCAGGTTTCGGAATCCGAAAAGTATATCAACCAACTAAGAAAAACGTACGAGTTCATGACTCCTTACGTTTCTAAGAATCCAAGAGCAGCATATGTGAATTATCTAGATCTTGATTTGGGTCAATGTAGTAATGGCACTGCTAGTTACTCACAAGCTGCAGTTTGGGGTACCAAGTACTTCAAGGGTAACTTTGATAGATTAGTATCTGTGAAGAGCAAAATTGATCCAGAAAATTTCTTTAGACATGAACAAAGTATCCCAAGTATTGCTTATCTCAGCGATAAAGTGAGAGAGGAATTATAAATTTGCATATTGTGAATGCCTATTCTTGTAATCTTTAGCATTATTTTTGTCCGAATAGTTGATTATTTTTGTAATCCGGCGGGCCAAACTAAATTTCAGTTATGAATAAAACAAAAGAAAATTACAAATTCATTATATTCAGGGATGGACCCAGGATTTAACATAGGGTATAGCAAAGTCTATATTCAGGAAATGGCGGGCGGCTTTTGTCCGCACAATATTTTTTTGGGTAGCTAGAAAATGGAACTCTTTTGAGAAAAGGCCCAACGGTGGAAAAAACCGTCCTAAAATGTCTCACAAAACCCGGACACTTGCTGTCCTTGTGGGGCACGCCGGGACCACACCAAAAAAATCAGTGAGAGGAAATTGATATTTGGTTTTGGCGTGGTCTGCACACACGGTCCCGCTCTGTGTAGAATCACTCTAAACTATATTATATCCAATCAAATTTGCAGTAAAATTATTAAATAACTGAGTTCTAATATTTTTCCGATAAAGAAAACAATTTTAATTAGTACGTATAACTAAATTTAAATGTGGAAATTTATGAGGAATCCATGTTTGGTTCCTCTCTCTTCCAGAAACCCATCATTAAGATGACATACATGTGTAGCCCAAATTATGAGATCAACAGTTTGAAACAATAGTTTTAGATAAGATTTAAATTTTCAGATTTTGAGATGGACTAAATTAACCTTAATTAGTTAAGTGTTATTAACAAAAATTATTTTTAAGAACAATAAAAGGAAAAATCCATCGATTTGGATCATGGTCAACAACTGACCGTAATTAATGCACTGAAAATAACGGCCGTAATTAGTAGAATTAGTGATAAAAATATCCAACAAGTTTTACGGGCATTCAACAAGTATTACGGGCATTATTTTCGGTCCATTAATTGCTCTGGTCAACATTATTATCTACTGGTCGTTTAAAAGTTAAAACTCTCAAATTCATTCTATTAATTATAGCTACTTACTATATTATCGTCTTCTTCTTCTTTTTTTCATAATGTATCTAACGCAGTATAACTATTTTTTTGTTTGATTATCTACTAATTTTTTTTGTTATTCTAGTATTATAACTATCCATGATGTGTATCCTTTTATATCTTTGTACGCAAAGAGTTTTCAAGCGAGTCACATATTCCAACCGTAATGTTTTCTATCAGCGTCTTTCTTTTTTTTCTTTTTTCTTTTTGGTTTGTACTAGGATAGCAACATTGAATTGGTGATTGCTTCAATTATAAATTATTACTGAATTGCGCGGATTATCACAATTGTTGATGAGTTTTATAAGATTCTGTAAATAGACGTTCAATTTCTGATTATCACCAATCGTTAACTAATGAAAATCAAAACTTTCACAAAATCAGAAGTAATTTCAATATGTGAAAATTGCGATTATTACTGATTTGCAAAGGAAACAATGATGGGAAAAATGATAAACAAAGTTACCCAAAGTGAAGAATCTTTGTATAATAATCTTTGATTATCACTAGATTGTGAAAACTAGAATTTTCAATAATCGTTGATAATTGAATACGAATAATTCCAACTTGATAAAAATTGTAATCATCACTAAACCGTGAAAACTAGAATTTTCAACGACGGTGATGATTGCAATTTTCATAAATGTAGCTATATCCAACCAATTTTTTTATTATCACTAATTGTGAAAACTAGAATTTTCAATACCGTGATAATTATTATTTTCACAATATAATAAATCCAACCAATAAAAATTGTTAATTATCACTAGTGAAAACTGGAATTTTCAATGATGGGTGATAACTATGCATTTCACCAAATAAAATTTTCACGTTCATATGAGTCAAATAGATACGTTACTGTTTATAGGTAAAAATCGTTTCTGCTGATTTCGGTAATTTCGGTGGGTGAGTGAGAAACTGGTTCAAACCCTAAACAAATGTGCCGCACGTGAGCACTTTATAGATTCGAGATCAATCTGCAAGTCCGTCCCTAAACCAAGAAATGGCCATTCCAGACTTGCTTCGGTCACAAAGTGGAGGAGAAGGGTTGATTTGGGGGAGGGAAGCAAAGAAAGGTGTTGAGGAGAGTAGTATCTCGACTTGTATCGAAAGTGAAAGCTTAGGAAAGCTTGCAAGAGATGGAAGCTTTTGGAGAGCTTGCAAAGTTGCCTTTACGAGAGTGTGGTATTTTCTCGACCAGACTTGTTGTCCGGTGGAAATAGGTAAGACCTATTTATACAAGTCGAGATTGAAACGCACCCTTTCCTCATGAAGGAAGAGAGTAAAGGGTGAAATAATGGGAGGAGGTGGTAACCGCATGGTTTAATGGGCGAAACGTTTTTCACCATTATTTCCTCTTTTATTTGACCGCTTTATTCCTTTTCACGCTTTCTTAATGTGAGTGTAGTGTACGCCGCATGTTTGACCGCCAAACCAAAACCCTAAAGAAGCATCCCCGGTTTGGGTCGATGTCTCGAGTGTTGGTTTCATCTTGAGTGCAAGTGCGCTGCTAGTGGCGCGTGTGGCATGTGCGGAATGCCTTGGTGGTTGGTTGCACGGTTTGCAAGTTAGGGTTACCGGCGTGTGTGTTTGGCATGTGCGGAATGCCTTGGTGGTAGGTTGCACGGTTTGCAAGTTAGGTTACCCGGCGTGTGTGTTTGGCATGTGCCAATGGCATGTGCTGGAATGCCTTGGTGGTAGGTTGCACGGTTTTGATAAGTTAGGCTACCCGGCGTGTTTGTTTGGCATGTGCCAATGGCATCATGCGGCCATGTTGACCTAGTTGCAAGTCTTGCAAACCTAGGGCGCTATGTTTGGCGTGGGCCAAAGGCATAGCGGCTTAGAAATATGGCTTGCGACACGTGTTGGCATGTGCCAATGACACGTGCGGCCATGTTGACCTAGTTGCAAGTCTTGCAAACCTAGGGAGCTATGTTTTGGCGTGGGCCAAAGGCATAGCGGCTTAGAAATATGGCTTGCGACACGTGTTGGCATGTGCCAATGGCATGTTGACGTTGCCATGTTGAAAGGCCTTGGAAATATGTTGCAAGTCTTGCCAAAGCCTAGGCGTCTATGTTTAGGGCGTGGGCCAAAGGCATAGCGGCTTAGAAATATGGCTTGCGGCACGTGTTGGCATGTGCCAATGGCACGTGCGGCCATGTTGACCTAGTTGCAAGTCTTGCAAGCCTAGGCGCTATGTTTGGCGTGGGCCAAAGGCATAGCGGCTTAGAAATATGGCTTGCGGCACGTGTGGGCTTGTGCCAATGGCACGTGCGGCCATGTTGACCTAGTTGCAAGTCTTGCAAACCTAGGGCGCTATGTTGGGTGTGCCATAAGCCAAAGGCATAGCGGTTTGGAAGTATGACGTTGTTGCAAGTCTTGCATGGTGCGCCAAAGGTATAAGCGGCTTGGTTTGGCATTGTTGCCATGGTGCGCAGAGTGCGGCTTGGTTTGGCATTGTTGCCATGGTGCGCGATGATGCGGCTTGGTTTGGCATGGTTGCCATGGTGCGCTTGGTTTGGCATTGATGCGGCTTGGTTTGGCATGGTTGCCATGGTGCGCGAGATGCGGCTTGGTTTGGCATGGTTGCCATGGTGCGGCAATATGCGGCTTGTTTTGGCATGGTTGCCATGCCATGGTGCGCAGAGTGCGGCTTGGTTTGGCATGGTTGCCATGGTGCCAGATGATGCGGCTTGTTTTTGGCATGGTTGCCATGGTGCGCAATATGCGGCTTAGTTTTGGAATTAGGGTTACGTTTGTTTTGAAAACCTAATCTGGTATTTTGAAAAAATACCCCTATTAATTATTTACACCCGAGTTAAATGCTCTTATTTAATGTGTTGCGGGTAACACTAGGTCATGGGGTTTTACGATTTTACCCCTTGTTTAAAAACCACCATCAACATTAAGTCCCCTGCTTAGCTCGGAACAGGGGCTTTGTTGCGAGGTAAGCATAAGATGGTGACAAACGTCAACAACAACCCGTAAAGAAAATTGAAAGAGGCTTGTCTGACCTTTTATAAATAGGATTTGGAATCCTTGCCTCTGGTAGTTTTGCACAAATCAGGAGGGTGGCACACCAGTGGGGCCGGTGCAGCTTGGGCGACGTTGGGAAGTTGGCGTGAGTTGGGAAATTGAGTGTGCTAGCTAGTGGGACCGCGCAAGTGCGTAAGTCGTTCGTGCTTGCAGGCGTGACTTGGCTTGGGAGGTCGGCGCAGAATTGGTGGGGCGGTCCAATCTTGGAAACCATGCTTGCAGCGTGACTTGGGCGGCATTGGGAAGTCGCAATGGTGGGGCCGGTCTAATCTTGAAACCATGCTTGCAGGCGTGACTTGGGCGGCATTGGGAAGTCGCAATTGGTGGGGACGGTCCAATCTTGGAAACGATGCTTGCAGGCGTGACTTGGGCGGCATTGGGAAGTCGCAATTGGTGGGGACGGTCCAATCTTGGAAACCATGCTTGCAGGCGTGACTTGGGCGGCATTGGGAAGTCGCAATTGGTGGGGCCGGTCCAATCTTGGAAACCATGCTTGCAGGCGTGACTTGGGCGGCATTGGGAAGTCGCAATGGTGGGCCGGGTCAATCTTGGAAACCATGCTTGCGGGCGTGACTTGGGAAATGGCGTGTGCTGGCTAATCGAGTGTGCTAGCCGGGTGAGACCGATGTAAACAAGGAGGGGTTTCTTCCGATAGCAAAGTTTCCTTATCTTGCTTTCCTTCACGTGCGGCTTCAATTAGGGCATTATTCATGCTAAAATCTGGAAGCGTTATGTCTCTCATTGCTTCCTTTCCTTTTTAAGGTTCCGCATTCATACCCAAAAATAATAGCATCGTCTCCTCGTTTGAGAAAAGGGTTCTTCTTGTTGATTCCTCTTTTCCTTTGCTTTGCTTAGGTGCGTTTTCTTCTTCTTCCCCCCCCTTTTTTTTTTTTGCCATCCTCTTTTTATATGCGTGTAGACAGGATGGAATTTGATCATCTTTCCATTTCTTGCAGTGTATGATGGGATCTTCCGGAGGCGGCCCTGCCTTTAACCTTTTTAGGAAAGGACTTGAGAATCGGCGGAGATCGATCTTCTTCTCTTGAGGAGGTATCGGTTGGGGTTGAATCTTTGTTCCATGAAGCTAATGAAATTATTAAGGACCTCCCTTCCATCTATCCCCACGAAGAACAGTGCATGTTCGAACCCCTTGGGTTCGGTGGACGCGGAGGAGAACGCCATGGTTCTCGATTTTGATGTGGATGAATCAACAAACTTTCTTCGAAGCATCAATGAGAAAACTTTTGAAAGAGCGTATGATAGGAGCGAGACAACCTTTGAAGTTGATGCCAATGGTGTTATTGACAATACGGAGGCGGGGGTCATGGTGGCGTATCTTCCGGAATAGTTGTCGGGGAGGACACCTGCTGCTGCTGTGGGTCTGCTTCGGGATGGGATGTTAAGGTTGCCGCTGCTAAAGCCGCTGAGTGGAACCTTTGTTGCCCGAAAGGATTCTTTGGGGAAATGCTTGAAGATAGCTTTGCCCGAAGAGACTTGCGCCCCATCCTTCGAGGACTAGTTCTTCCTTTTGTTTTTTCCATTAGTTGCTTAGTTCCTTGATGTTTTTCCTTTTTTTTTTTTTTGTAAACACATCTTTCCCTTCTTCTTCATCGATAAACCTTTTCATATATTCATATATATATTTTTTTTTTTTGAAGGGGTTGTGGTATGATGGCTCTGCAATGGTTTTCTGGGTTCTTCTGATGTATTTCTCTGATATCTGAAGGATTCGCTCGGGAAGAGATATATTTATTTTATTTTATTTTATTTTTTTGACAAAAGGGTAGATCTCCAGAGAAAAAATACAAACGGTGTATTCATCCTGGGGAAGTACAGCTATTAAGAGGAAAGATTCAAAGGAAGTACTGAAAAGGGGAGTGATTGGGAAGTACAACATTTTAGGGATTGGGTTCCTTGAGCCATCGCGAGTGAACTATCACGCCTTGGGTGTGTCGGTATTGATGAGCTTGCAATATCCTCCCAAAAGGGTATCCGCAACCAGGTATAGCTCGCCTTCACCTTTCTCGGGCAAATCCATCTTTATTGTCATCCTCCCAACTTGAAACGAGCTTTCCTTAATCACTATATCTCCGATTGAAAACGGGTTCAGACATCGTGTAACCATTTGAGCCTTGGCTTCGTTGGTTTCGCCAGAAGCTTCCAAGCTTCTTGCAAAGTGTTCAAATGGTCCAGCTCCCCATTCACATTTTTTGACAGCGTTCGTGCCGGTTGTTGCGCCGAGTCCCCATGACAGAATGGGGAAAGAAAAGGTCGGTTGCAGAAAAGGTTGCTCGGTCAGACTTACTTGCATTTGAAAATCATGGGCTAGCGCCAACGGGTCCTCTTCGGACGCTTGGGTTCCTTCAATAGCTTGTTGATGTGATAACCCGTGGGACGATTTGCTGGGAATCCCTTCGGGCAGGGATGTCGGCAGAGGGTGTACGCCCAGTTTTGCCTTGTTGTCGAGTGCCCATAAGCGTCCCAAAATCATGTCATGATCTAGTTCTTTGACAATGTGGAACTTACTTGTGCGTTCTAGCGTCTCCCATCTCGATCTCTAGGTTGATGTAGCCATGCGCGTTCAAAGCCTCTCCTCTCAAGCTCTTAATCACAGACGGAAATAGGTAGCTTCTTGCTTTGTAAATCCGGCTGCCTTTAGTGTCTTGAAAGTGATGATGTTGTGGTCGGAGGTCGTGTCGATGAGCATGTCATCAAGTTCGTTACCTCTTAAACGGGACGTGGTCGGCAGTCCCCGAGTTCCCACTTCGCTTGTTTGGGGAAGCTTGGGCCCTTGGCGTGGATTCCGTTTGGAGAAAAAGACGTTTGCTCGGATACAACACGATTGAGAGCTGCGAAAATATCTTAGCGCTGAACCTTGGAGAGATAGAGAATTTAGCATATATGTCGCATCATGGATTGCACACGTCTCGTGTACGGAGTCCCCAAAGGAACCGCAGCTTATTGGGAGTGGGTCTCGATGCACTCTTTCGTCTCCTAGATGGAGTTCTCCTGCTTCTATCCTTTCCTTGAAAATATGCTTTAATCTGTTGCAATCGCTAGTCGGGTGGTGAACAAACCTGTGGTAATGGCAGTATTTGGGATTTGCCATCTCAGCCTCAGTTGGTGGACGTCTAGGCGGTGGCAATCTGATGACATCATCTTGAACCCAGGCTTCTAGGAGGTCAATCACCTCCTCGATGGGGAATGGGAAATCAAGGACATTTCCTCCGGTCCCACGATGCTGCACAAGAGTTTTAGTGGCGATCTTCCGTTGCGAGGGCTCCGTTGCGCCGCGCTTCACGTTTCGGCTGGTGGCTCATAGTTGCGGCTTTCCTTTTTCCTCTTTCGTTCACTATGTTCACGGAGGATGAGCCGGCATTAAATTATTTGCTAATGAGGCGCCTACTCCAGCGAGTTTCGCGTGCGTCTTCAGTTCGAGTTGGCCTAGTCCTTTCCAGTAATGCTGGTGCTGTTGTTGCAGATCGTCTGGCGGCCTCATGGAGTTCGGAGAATGTTTGGAAACGCAAGTTTTCTAGCGAGGCGCCAGATCGGGACCATACCATTGATGCACGCGTTTACCAATTGTTGCTCGGTCACGTTTGGGTCGTGGCAGTCGAGTGCTTGAACCCTGAACCTTTTGACGAAATCATTCGGATGTTCGTTATCCCACTGGTACATTCTCCCGAGGTCCGAAAAGGTAACTTGTTCAGACACGAAGAAATACTTCCTGTAAAACGCGGTGACCATGCTACTCTAGTTGGGCATGCTTGTTTGGTGGGATGTCACAGTACCATGTATACGCCCTTCCTAAGTGATTTTGAAAATTCCCTTAAACGAAGAACGTGATTATATTCATGTTCACCCAAGGATTCCAGGAAACGAGAAACATGTTCGCGTGCATTCCCGGTACCATCATACAGGGTAAATTGAGGGGAAGAGTACCCCCTTGGGAGAGGGATTCTCTGTATTTCGGACGGGTAAGGGGGTTGGTGATGATGTACATCGAACTCATCATGCTTGATTCGGTCACGTAGGAGTTGTTCCAAATCCTCTCTCGTGACAAAATTTGGTGGTTGATTTCTCTCCAATGGGACTCTAGTGCGAGTTTCTTCATCCGTGGAGGCGTGCCCTGCCGAGGTGCCAGCATCAGGGTTGTTGGAGATGTTTCTAGGCGTCTCTGGAGGATGCGACTCATGGGGTAGTCGCTCTGTCAGGGTTTTGAGAAAGGTGAGCACCTCCTTTTGTGTTGAAACCATGTCTGTCTGGGCTCTAGCGAGCGTCTCCTGTCGTTCCATCAAATCGGCGATGGTGACGTAAGGGCGACTTCCTCTAGTCCCTCCGGTCTCTCGTCCCGTCGGCGGGGTAATTGGAGCCTTAGTTGTCGGAGGCTCCATGCTGGAAGAAGCCTTCGGGGTCGCGGTGGCGGCCCTAGCCCCGGTGACTGAGGGCGTGACACCTGAAGTGATATTCTCGTTACCGTGATTAGAGGGTTGTGCAGAGACGCTAGAGGAGGCAGCGGCTCTGGCCCTGGTGATAGGCGGTGTTACACTTGAAGTAGTGCATTCGATGTTGTTGTTGACAGCTGGTGAAGTAACTATGTTATGGGGGGAGACGCCAACATCAGGAATGCGTTCTGCGTTGATGTTCTCTGCAGCCGCTCCAGATCTGAGTTCCACCATGTTGGGATTTGACGTTCGGGAAACGAAATCAGGAGTTGGAGTTGATATTGTAGCCGATAGATCAATCCTCCCGCTGTGGTCGCCAATTGTTTATGGGTAAAAATCGTTTCTGCTGATTTCGGTAATTTCGGTGAGTGAGTGAGAAACTGATTCAAACCCTAAACAAATGTGCTGCACGTGAGCACTTTATAGGTTCGAGAGATCCATCTGTACAAGTCCGGCCTAAACCAAGAAATGGCCGTTCCAGACTTGCTTCGGTCACAAATTGGAGAAGAAGGGTTGATTTGGGGAGGGAAGCAAAGAAAGGTGTTGAGGAGAGTAGTATCTCGACTTGTATCAGAAAGTGAAAGCTTAGGAAGCTTGCAAGAGATGGAAGCTTTTGAGAGAGCTTGCAAAGTTGCCTTTCTGAGAGTGTAAGTGTAGTATATTTCTCCTGACCGAGACTTGTTGTCTGGTGGAAATAGGTAAGACCTATTTATACAAGTCGAGATTGAAACGTACCCTAGCCTCATGAAGGAAGAGAGTAAAGGGTGAAATAATGGGAGGAGGTAGTAACCGCATGGTTTAATGGGCGAAAACGTTTTTCACCATTATTTCCTCTTTTATTTGACCGCTTTATTCCTTTTCATGCTTTCTTAATGTGAGCGTAGTGTACGCTGCATGCTGTGACCGCCAAACCAAAACCCTAAAGAAGCATCCCCCAGTTTGTGTTGATGTCTCGAATGTTGGTTGCATATTGAGTGCAAGTGGCGCCGCTAGTGGCGCGTGTGGCATATGCCAATGGCATGTGCGGAATGCCTTGGTGGTAGTTTGCACGGTTTGTAAGTTGGGCTACCAGCGTGTGTGCTTGGCATGTGCGGAATGCCTTGGTGGTAGGTTGCACGGTTTGCAAGTTAGGCTACCGGGGTGTGTGCTTGGCATGTGCCAATGGCATGCGTGGCCATTAGGGCCGTGACCTTGATAGGGAAACTAGCTAGCGAGCATGTTGGCATGTGCCAATGGCATGCATGGCCGTTAGGCCGTGATTTCGCTAGGGAAACTAGCTAGCGAGCATGTTGGCATGTGCCAATGGCATGCGTGGCCGTTAGGGCCGTGATTTTGCTAGGGAAACTAGCTAGCGAGCATGTTGGCATGTGCCAATGGCCTGCATGGCCGTTAGGGCCGTGACCTTGATAGGGAAACTAGCTAGCGAGCATGTTGGCATGTGCCAATGGCATGCGTGGCCGTTAGGGCCGTGATTTCGCTAGGGAAACTAGCTAGCGAGCATGTTGGCATGTGCCATTGGCGCGTGCGGCCATGTTGACCTAGTTGCATGTTTTGCAAGCCTAGGGCGCTATGTTTGGCGTGGGCCAAAGGCATAGCGGCTTGGAAGTATGGCTTGCGACACGTGTTGGCATGTGCCAATGGCACGTGCGGCCATGTTGACCTAGTTGCAAGTCTTGCAAGCCTAGGGCGCTATGTTTGGCGTGGGCCAAAGGCATAGCGGTTTAGAAATATGGCTTGCGGCACGTGCGGCCAAGTTGACCTAGTTGCAAGTCTTGCAAACCTAGGGCGCTATGTTGGGCGTGGGCCCAAGGCATAGCGGCTTGGAATTTGGCGTTGTTGCCATGGTGCGCCAAAGTGCGGCTTGGAAATATGGCTTGCGGCATGTGTTGGCATGTGCCAATGGCACATGCGGCCATGTTGACCTAGTTGCAAGTCTTGCAAACCTAGGGCGCTATGTTGGGCGTGGGCCAAAGGCATAGCGGCTCGGAAATATGGCTTGCGACACGTGTTGGCATGTGCCAATGGCACGTGCGGCCAAGTTGACCTAGTTGCAAGTCTTGCAAGCCTAGGGCGCTATGTTTGGCGTGGGCCAAAGGCATAGCGGCTTAGAAATATGGCTTGCGGCACGTGTTGGCATGTGCCAATGGCACGTGAGGCCATGTTGACCTAGTTGCAAGTCTTGCAAGCCTAGGGCGCTATGTTTGGCGTGGGCCAAAGGCATAGAGGCTTAGAAATATGGCTTGCGACACATGTTGGCATGTGCCAATGGCACGTGCGGGCATGTTGACCTAGTTGCAAGTCTTGCAAGCCTAGGGCGCTATGTTTGGCATGGGCCAAAGGCATAGCGGCTTAGAAATATGGCTTGCGGCACGTGTTGGCATGTGCCAATGGCACGTGCGGCCATGTTGACCTAGTTGCAAGTCTTGCAAGCCTAGGGCGCTATGTTTGGCGTGGGCCAAAGGCATAGCGGCTTGGAAATATGGCTTGCGGCGCGTGTTGGCATGTGCGGCCATGTTGACCTAGTTGCAAGTCTTGCAAACCTAGGGCGCTATGTTGGGCGTGGGCCAAAGGCATAGCGGTTTGGAAGTATGGCGTGCGGCATGTGTTGGCATGTGCCAATGGCACATGCGGCCATGTTGACTTAGTTGCAAGTCTTGCAAGCCTAGGGCGCTATGTTTGGCGTGGGCCAAAGGCATAGCGGCTTAGAAATATGGCTTGCGACGCGTGTTGGCATGTGCCAATGGCACGTGCGGCCATGTTGACCTAGTTGCAAGTCTTGCAAACCTAGGGCGCTATGTTGGGCGTGGGCCAAAGACATAGCGGTTTGGAAGTATGGCGTTGTTGGAATGGTGCGCAGGGTGCGGCTTGGTTTGGCATGGTTGCCATGGTGCGCAAAGTGCGGCTTGGTTTGGCATGGTTGCCATGGTGCGCAGTATGCGGCTTGGTTTGGCATGGCTGCCATGGTGCGCGATATGCGGCTTGGTTTGGCATGGTTGCCATGGTGCGCAGATGTGGGCTTGGTTTGGCATGGCTGCCATGGTGCGCAGATATGCGGCTTGGTTTGGCATGGTTGCCATGGTGCGCATGATGCGCTTGTTTTGGCATGGTTGCCATGGTGCGCAGAGTGCGGCTTGTTTGGCATGGTTGCCATGGTGCGCAATATGCGGCTTGTTTTGGCATGGTTGCCATGGTGCGCAGTATGCGGCTTAGTTTTGGAATTAGGGTTCTGTGTTGAAAATCCTAATCTGGTATTTTGAAAAATACCCCTATTAATTATTTACACCTGAGTTAAATGCTCTTATTTAATGTGTTGCGGGTAACACTAGGTCATGGGGTTTTACGATTTTACCCCTTGTCTAAAAACCACCATCAATAACAGTATTCTCTACGGGTTCGAAACTGCACACACAGTATTTTCTTCAGGGTTCAAAATTATATACGCAGTATTTTATGCGGGCTCAAGTGCGTCTGCAGTATCCTTCTTCGGGTTCAAAATTATTTATGGAGCACTTTCCTGCGGGTTCAAATCATATATGCAGTATTTACCTTGGGTGCATATATACAATATTTTCTACAAGAAGCACGCCAAGAAATCACATGCGAAATATCATTGCAAGCGCCTACTCTTAGGGTTTACACCTACGCGAAAGGGAAACACAAAAAGTCTTGTGAGACATACTTGGAAGCCGGTTCCTCTTTGTAACTCTGCGCGGTATGAAAAGATGAAAGTGCAAGATGGGAGAAAGGGACTTTATATATATAGGCGTGAAGATTCTGAAATAGGGAAGGATTTCCCTTTACCAAAATCGTGCGTGTAAGAAACGGGCCCACAAGGGCGCCCAACTTCCCAATGTCGCCCAAGTTGCACCGTCCCCACCAATTGCACCGACTTCCCAATGACCGCCCAAGTCACGCCTGTAAGCACTCACAGCTTCCACACCTTGCGCCGGTCCCACCAGCTAGCACGCTCAGTTGCCCAAGTCACGCCTGCAAGCACGCACAGCTTCTATACCTTGCGCCGGTCCCACCAGCTAGCACACTCAGTTCCCCAACTCACGCCGACTTCCCAATGTCGCCTAAGCTGCACCGGCCCCACCAATTGTGCCAGCCTCCCGATTTGTGCAAAACTACCAGAGGCAAGGATTTCAAATCCTATTTATAAAAGGTCGAGACAAGCCTCCTCAATTCTTTTTACGGTTTCTTTGTTGATAGTTTGTCACCATCTTATGCTTACCTCGCAACAAAGCCCCCTGCTTAGAGCTAGCGGGGGACTTAATATTGATGGTGGTTTTTAAACAAGGGGTAAAATCGTAAAACCCCATGACCTAGTGTTACCCGCAACATATTAACTAAGAGCATTTAACTCAGTGTAAATAATTAATAGGGGTATTTTTTCAAAATACCCATTAGGGTTTTCGACACGAACCCTAATTCCAAAACCAAGCCGCACACTGCGCACCATGGCAAACAATGCCAAACCAAGCCGCACACTGCGCACCATGGCAACAATGCCAAACCAAGTCGCATCTTGCGCACCATGGCAACCATGCCAAACCAAGCCGCACTCTGCGCACCATGGCAACCATGCCAAACCAAGCCGCACTCTGCGCACCATGGCAACCATGCCAAACCAAGCCGCACTCTGCGCACCATGGCAACCATGCCAAACCAAGGCGCACTCTGCGCACCATGGCAACCATGCCAAACCAAGCCGCAAACTGCGCACCATGGCAACAATGCCAAACCAAGCCGCACTCTGCGCACCATGGCAACCATGCCAAACCAAGCCGCATACTACGCACCATGGCAACAATGCCAAACCAAGCCGCATACTGCGCACCATGGCAACAATGCCAAACCAAGCGCATACTGCACACCATGGCAACAATGCCAAACCAAGCCGCACCCTGTGCACCATGGCAACAACGCCAAATTCCAAGCCGCTATGCCTTTGGCCCACGCCAAATATAGCGCCCTAGGTTTGCAAGACTTGCAACTAGGTCAACATGGCCGCACGTGCCATTGGCACATGCCAACACGTGTCGCAAGCCATATTTCCAAGCCGCTATGCCTTTGGCCCACGCCAAACATAGCGCCCTAGGTTTGCAAGACTTGCAACTAGGTCAACATGGCCGCACGTGCCATTGGCACATGCCAACACGTGCCGCAAGCCATATTTCTAAGCCGCCATGCCTTTGGCCCACGCCAAAACATAGCGCCCTAGGTTTGCAAGACTTGCAACTTGGTCAACATGGCCGAACGTGCCATTGGCACATGCCAACACGTGTCGCAAGCCATATTTCTAGGGGTGTTCATGGTCGGTTATGGTTCGGTTTCAAGCCAAACCAAAACCGAAACCAATACTATCGGTTTCTAAAAATTGAAACCAAACCAATCCATTAACCATTGGTTAGGTTTCCAAATGGTTCCAGCCAGTTTCGGTTTTTCCCAGTGGTTTTTGGTTAACCAATAATTATGTCAAACCAAAAAAAAAAAAATTAAACTAATTTACAGAAAAAAATAGTATTGGTTTACAAAAATTTACAGCCAAAAAATAAATAAAAAGAATATCAAGAGTAGTTAAAGCTTACTAAATCTAGAGATCAAAAGAACATTTAACTAATGACAGTGACATCTCTAATGAAAATTTAATCAATGATTTTTTTTTTATCAATATTCGGTTAACCATTGGTTTTTGGTTCGGTTTCTCTATCATACCAAAACCAAACCATTAATCTCGGTTTTCATCTTTTCTAAACCAAAACCAACCATTAGTTAATGGTTCGGTTCGGTTTCCCCCTAATCAGTTTGGTTTGGTTCGGTTTCTCGGTTAACCAGTAACCATGAACACCCCTACATATTTCCAAGCCGCTATGCCTTTGTCCCACGCCCAACATAGCGCCCTAGGTTTGCAAGACTTGCAACTAGGTCAATATGGCCGCACGTGCCATTGGCACATGCCAACACGTGCCGCAAGCCATATTTCTAAGCCGCTATGCCTTTGGCCCACGCCAAACATAGCGCCCTAGGTTTGCAAGACTTGCAACTAGGTCAACATGGCCGCACGTGCCATTGGCACATGCCAACACGTGCCGCAAGCCATATTTCTAAGCCGCTATGCCTTTGGCCCACGCCAAACATAGCGCCCTAGGTTTGCAAGACTTGCAACTAGGTCAACATGGCCGCACGTGCCATTGGCACATGCCAACACGTGCCGCAAGCTATATTTCTAAGCCGCTATGCCTTTGGCCCACGCCAAACATAGTGCCCTAGGTTTGCAAGACTTGCAACTAGGTCAACATGGCCGCACGCGCCATTGGCACATGCCAACACGTGTCGCAAGCCATATTTCCAAGCCGCTATGCCTTTGGCCCACTCCAAACATAGCGCCCTAGGTTTGCAAGACTTGCAACTAGGTCAACATGGCCGCACGTGCCATTGGCACATGCCAACACGTGCCGCAAGCCATATTTCTAAGCCTCTATGCCTTGGGCCCACGCCAAACATAGCGCCCTAGGTTTGCAAGACTTGCAACTAGGTCAACATGGCCGCACGTGCCATTGGCACATGCCAACACGTGCCGCAAGCCATATTTCTAAGCCGCTATGCCTTTGGCCCACGCTAAACATAGCGCCCTAGGTTTGCAAGACTTGCAACTAGGTCAACATGGCCGCACGTGCCATTGGCACATGCCAACACGTGCCGCAAGCTATATTTCTAAGCCGCTATGCCTTTGGCCCACGCCAAACATAGTGCCCTAGGTTTGCAAGACTTGTAACTAGGTCAATATGGCCGCACGCGCCATTGGCACATGCCAACACGTGCCGCAAGCCATATTTCCGAGCCGCTATGCCTTTGGCCCACGCCAAACATAGCGCCCTAGGCTTGCAAGACTTGCAACTAGGTCAATATGGCCGCACGTGCCATCGGCACATGCCAAACACACACGCTGGTAGCCTAACTTTCAAACCATGCAACCTACCACCAAGGCATTCCGCACATGCCAAACACACACGCTGGTAGCCTAACTTGCAAATCATGCAACCTACCACCAAGGCATTCCGCACATGCCATTGGCACATGCCAAACACACACGCTGGTAGCCTAACTTGCAAATCGTGCAACCTACCACCAAGGCATTCCGTACATGCCATTGGCACATGCCAAACACACACGCTGGTAACCTAACTTGCAAACCGTGCAACCTACCACCAAGGCATTCCGCACATGCCATTGGCACATGCCACACGCGCCACTACCAGCGCCACTTGCACTCAAGATGCAACCAACACTCGAGACATCGACACAAACTGGGGTATGCTTCTTTAGGGTTTTGGTTTGGCGGTCACGATGTGCAGCGTACACTACGCTCACATTAAGAAAGCGTGAAAAGGAATAAAGCGGTCAAATAAAAGAGGAAATAATGGTGAAAAACTTTTTCGCCCATTAAACCATGCGGTTACCACCTCCTCCCATTATTCACCCTTTACTCTCTTCCTTCATGAGGCCAGGGTACGTTTCAATCTCGAATTGTATAAATAGGTCTTACCTATTTCCACCAGACAACAGGTCTCGGTCAGGAGAAATATACTACACTTACACTCTCAGAAAGGCAACTTTGCAAGCTCTCCCAAAAGCTTCCATCTCTTGCAAGCTTCCTAAGCTTTCACTTTTTGATACAAGTCGAGATACTACTCTCCTCAACACCTTTCTTTGCTTCCCTCCCCAAATCAACCCTTCTCCTCCACTTTGTGACCGAAGCAAGTCTGGAACGGCCATTTCTTGGTTTAGGCCGGACTTGTACAGATCGATCTCTCGAATCTATAAAGTGCTCACGTGCAGCACAATTGTTTATGGTTTGAATCAATTTCTCACTCACCCACCGAAATCAGCAGAAACGATTTTCACCCATAAACAGCCGCACACTGTAAACCGGCAAACCAATACCCAAAGAGGATCCCCAGTTTGTGATATGTGTTGATGTCTTGAATGTTTTTGTGGAAAACATGTAGCGTGTTGTTGTTGCCTGGCAAGTCGTGCTTGGGAGACTCGCTGGCTTGGTGACCTCCGACGGTCGAGATTTTGCATCTTAAGACGAGAGGTAGCCGTTGATCGTTGCACGCTTTTGTTTTGGTGTTCGTATAGGGGAGGCCAGCATGTGGCGCGACAAGGTTGGCATGGCATGCCTTGGCGCGGTTTGGTGTGGCCAAATTAGGGTTTTGGGCCAAAGGTTACCATGCATTGTCTGGTAACCTTGGATGGCTAGGATTTGCTCCTAGGATTGAAGGGGGACCGTTGATTGTCCCACATCTTTGTTTTGGTAGCCTCGTAGGGAAGACCAGCATGGTGGCGCGGCTATGTTTGCACGTTATTGGCGTATCATGTCCTGGCGCGGTTTGGTGTGACCAAACTAGGGTTTTTGGGTCAAAGGTTACCATGTGTTGTCTGGTAACCTTGGATGGCTAGGATTTGCTCCTGGGATTGAAGGGAAACCATTTATTGTTGCACGCCTTCGCTTGGGTAGCCGTGTAAGGAAGGTCAGCATGGTGGCGCGGCTATGTTGGCTAGGGCCAAGGAAGGGTGTGGTTTGGCTTGGCATGGCGGGGCCAAGGGTTTGCCATGGGCACATGGTGCGGCTTGCTTGGCTAGGTGCGGTTTGGCTTGGCATGTGGGTCCAAGGGTTTTCCATGGACGCATGGTGTGGCTAGCTTGGCTAGGTGCGGTTTGGCTTAGCACGTGGAGCCAAGGGTTTTCCATGGGCGCATGGCATGGCTAGCTTGGCTAGGTGCGGTTTGGCTTGGCATGTGGGGCCAAGGGTTTGCCATGGGCGCATGGCGTGGCTACCTTGGCTAGGTGTGGTTTGTTTTGGCATGTGGCGCCAAGGGTTTGCCATGTGCGCATGGCGTGGCTAGCTTGGCTAGATTCGGTTTGGCTTGGCATGTGGGGCCAAGGGTTTGCCATGGGCGCATGGTGTGGCTAGCTTGGCTAGGTGCGGTTTGGCTTGGCATGTGGGGCCAAGGGTTTGCCATGGGCGCATGGTGTGGCTAGTTTGGCTAGGGGCGGTTTTGCTTGGCATGTGGGGACAAGGTTTGGCGAGACCAAGCTAGGGTTTTGGGCCAAAGGTCGTTTGGAAACCTCGGACGGCAAGGATTTGCTCCTGGGATTGAAGGGCGACCGTTGATTTTCGCACGCCTTCGTTTTGGTAGCCGTGTAGGGAAGGCCAGCATGGTGGCGCGGCTAGGTTGGCATGGGGCCATGGCAAGGTGCATTTGGCATGGCGCGGTAGGCTTGGCTGGCATGGTTTTTCATTGGCACAGGGGTGAGGCTAGCATGGTTGGCATGCCTTGGCACGATAGGTGTGGCTGGCTTGGTTAGCCATTGGCACATGTTGTGTGAGAATTAGGTTTTTGGCCTGTCGAAACCCTAATTAGCATTCAAAAAGGTACTCTGGTAATTTTCTCGCAGACAAATTAATGGGTTCAATTAATGTGCTTGGTTTGGACATTATTACTCAAGTTCTGTGACATCATTGTCTGACTAGGGTTTTACGATTTTACCCCGAAGCTAAAAACCACCATCAACACCAGGACCTAGCTTATGTTGAACTACTTCATATTTAATGTTCCAAATTTGTCTTTACGAGCAGTGTTATCCCGCACGACTTTGCGGGAAGCTATCCCGCTCAAGCGACTTCTTTACCGTTAGATTATGCTAAAACCTAGATCTAACAGCCTTGAACCCTTTAGGAAAATTGGTGGGTCCTTTCCTGAAAGTGGTGGGTTCCTATCCTGAAAGTGATGGGTCTTTTCCTGAGTCCGAATCTAACCGTCGATTTGATAATACAACGGTAAAGAAGCTGCTCTTGCGGGAAGCCATCCCGCAAAGTCGTGTGGGATAGCAGTTTTCTTACCAGAGACACTTTGCGCGGTGTAAGCCAAGAACTTGATATTTAGCATTACAAATTCATGTCTAGTCCTATCAACGGATTGGACGTCAATTCCTAGAAAGGAAAAGTTAAACAATGGCTTTAATTGAAGATTAACTAGATACAGATTCAAATCCAAAATCCCTGGATGAATCAGACTTAAAAACGTTGAGATAATCCATCAAATATTAGAAATTATCCATCAATATAACCACAATGTATAGATTTCTAACATAAAAACCATTGATTCAACTCTTCTTCCTACTCTCGTCCCACTGATCTGTGAGCATGCTTATGTGTCTAACTTCTCTTGTTACACATCCACTGAACATGGTCTGATCCATGAGACATCTACATAGTTCTGATCCATCAAAATAAATGTATTTTAGAAACAAAAATCTCTTAAAACGACTGAATTGAGAATTTCAGCATTATGATCAAGTAAACATACTAATGTGTTGAGAGGAACTATCATAATGCTGCGTCTTAATTCAGGGTTTTAAAGTCTCTAGCACCACATTCCTATACAAAACTCATGCTTTTCAATACAAGACCCAATTAGCTGAGCACTAGAAATGTGAACAAATTTTAGACATACAGAGATAATAAGATTTTATTGCCGGGGGTAAGGTTACTTCATTGCTTGAGTTAACCTGCAAAATGGACCGTCGGCATCTTTTAGACACTTTTACTCTCGTGATGCCTCAAAGCTGGCCAGAGTCGTCTGACTTGATTGAAGAGGACTATCTAGTCTACTAGGTCCACCAATTCACTAGCTTGTTATAAGTGCATAATTTCACGTTCTATAGGCAGGGAGGACTGGGTACTGTGTTTCTTGTAAAGCAACTATGTTGCAGATTCCATTAGATCGGCTGTCACCAGCAAGGTGCCTCTGAAATTTCTTATGTTTCAGCCACGAATGAATGACCATAAAAATCTACACATGTGTATTCCCAATCACAGATATGATCCAAGGAAAATAATCCATTTGCATTAGTAGCAATTAGACAAGCTATTAGTATTTTTTTTTCAGCTGAATCTTTGAATGATACATAATACTTATAAAGATAAATGTCTTCAAATCTCTAAAGTAACTTGGCTCGTTCCAACTCTGTACCCCTTTGATTGCATTTAAGTTTACTTTTCGTTAATCTAAGATCCTTCGAGCCTTCTATACGTCCGAGAAGATCACACTTAATGACTAACCATCCGCATCAGATCGAGTTGCAGTTGACTTTGAATAAAAAGTAAAAAACCCCAAGGCCATTAGTCAGCAACATGCTTAGCCCCAAAGGCCTGATGCTCTGTGAATCAATTGAAAATACCAAGATCTCATCAGTTGGGTCATAATAGAAAACCAAAATTCACAGGTCGACGTAGTAGTAGTAATTGACTACTTGAAACTAATTCAAAGTTCCTTTAAATGGAATGAAGGCCCTCATGAGATACCTACACAGATCCATCAAAACAAATGTTAGATTTGATTTTATGAATCAAAAATCACTTTAATACATTGAGATTAGTAGCGTGATCTTACTAATTTGTTGAGAGGAAATATCATTATACTGTCTTTGTTTGGGTTTTGAGTATCTCTGCTGCCACCACCACGTTCCCATACAAAACACATTTTCAATCCAAGATCCTGATTCACGAAATCTAAAAAAAAAAAAAAAAACATTTCAACACTAAAAAAAGATAAACCTTGAAAGAATAGATCAAAGCAAAACTCAACAGACAAGGGTTTGAAAAGAAACACCTGTTTTCTCCCTCCTCGGCTTCTTCTAGTGCACCCAAAAATTGAAGCTAAGTGGTAGAAGTATAAACAAATTTTTGACGGAGAGAATGAGAGTAGTGGAGATAGAGATGATAAGATATTATAACTGGTGTGAGTTCCAAGTCTTTAAGTTTTAACCATGGTAAGGTTAAAATTCCAACAACCTGCAATGATGTTTTGTACTATCAAATTTCTTCTCGTGTGGTCTCAAGGCTAATGACTAATGAGGAATAGGACTAGTACTAAGTCCATTTTTGGGCATTGCACGTTCTCTTGGTAGGGAGGGATATGTGCCATGTGGTAAGAATTTCTTACAGAAATTTTAGTTCATTGTCTCTGCCATTAGAAGAAGTTTATTTGGCGCTAATTGGAAATGATGCTCGAATAAACTTCATGGGGTGCAAATTTTCAAATTTTCAACTTCACTCGTAACTTCACGGGGTGCTAATTGGAAATGCTGCTCGAACATGCAGTGCCGGCTAGGCTCCAAACCATTTACGAGTCAAGCTGACACACTTAAAAGCAGAGCAATGGAGTGCAATTTTTCATTGATGTGTTTGTGGGAGTATAAGGATGTCACGTAACATTGGTTGATGCAACTTGGGTCTCCGGAGAGTTGAAGTAGACAAAATTGTATGTTTGCCAAGCCTTGGATTCCTGCAACTGTTGGGTGTAGTCATTTAGAACCCGTTAAACGGATAGTTGAAACTTGAAAAATTATGCACTTTTAAGTGGCTAGCACATCTGATCCATGACTAAAGTTAACTTTGATTTCATATATTGACAGATATAGCTCATTTAAAGGGTTAATAGTGTTATTCTTTAGCCGGAAGCTCATAATGTTCACTATCCACAACTTAAAGACAGTTATGACCCAGTTTTCTTTAGATGATAAACACCATACATACATAAGTACATTTTCCCTCGGCTATCATATGACTGTGCAGAAGCCAAATCAGATGCTAAGCCAAATCAGATGTTAAGCCAACTAAACCAGACTAGATCTGCATTAGTGGTGTGTGTGCTGGGACATCTTTCACTGAATATCAATGCACATCAAATGTGGCAATACCAAAACTGTACAACCCAAAGGATAGATAAACTATTTACAACTCCAAACCACGAGATTAACTTGTAAAGAAAACTCGAGCCTAACACATGAGATAAACTTGTAAAGAGAATCTCATGAACCCAATGCCAAGACTTACTAGAAGCCCAGGACTTATACCCACATCTCCAACAGCCAACAGGAGAGGCTTTACAAAGCCCATAAAATCTCAAAGAGAAATTAAACCCAAAACCTAAACAATGAAAAAGGCCACTGGCGGCTCCGCCGCTACCAGCATTTCAGCACCAAACAGCCATTGAAAGACTAAGAAGCGTTCATGGAAAAACTGCAAACGGAAGATTACAAAACCCAATTAGAGATAAAACCTTAATACAGGTAATCTGATGCTCAGATTAATCACGTAACTACTTTGATATTAACCAGAGAACAGCCTCCCTCTGAAACTCAAACTTGATTCATTAAACTTGGTGTCGAAATTCAACATATAGTTTTGGTTCTTACTTCAACACTTGAGACAAATTATGTGCACCAACTTGAGATTTCAACACTTGTTAGATTCAAGGTTTGATGAAGAAAATAGCTCATACCAAAGCTTGATCAGTGAACTAGAGTGAGATTTATAGAAATGATGAAAATGGTAATGGGGGTGGTGATATTGGAGTAGCGGGTGGCTGAAGTAGCTGGTGGAAGCGGCAATAGAAGAAATGAGACACTATATAAAATTGTTTTGAGAGGAGAAATCATTATGCTCAATCGATTATTGAAAGGAAGTTGGGTGGTGGTGGTTGATGTCTTGCACCCCCACCAGATCTCGCAAACAAAACTACTTTTAAATCCACAAGGAGCCATCTGTTTAATTGTTTCTTTTTCGTTGTATTGGAGATGCCAGATCTAAGAAGAAGAAGAAAAAGAAAAAAGGCGGCGTACAAAACCCTACAATGATCCTTCCTTTCAATGATCTTTCTTTTATATATCCTCTGACGGATTTTGGTGAGAGACCGAAGCCCTATATCAGCACTGTTATAAAAGAAATGGCTCAATCAAGCACAATCAATCAAGAATTGAAAATGAAAGTGAAAACAAAGTAAAATCAAGCTCACACAAAACAAGGATTTATAGTTCGATCAAGATGATCTATATCCACTTGCGAAGATAACAAAACGATTTCCACTATGTATCAAACAAAATTACAAGGTATTTGTTACGATCACACTAAGAGATATAACAATGGAAATGACAATGGTTTGAAGATGGGAATGGACAGTGAAGAAGAAGGACAATTATGATTAAAATATGAAAGATAAAGGGTTTACTGAGGAACCCTAAATGTCCAAGGCTTACCGAGGAGCGCTAACCTCCAAGCTTCAGTCTTGCGACCGAAACCTAACAACACAGATTTCCATTTGTTTTAACATAATTTCAATTCCCTCTCCTTTCATTCATTCATGTCGAAATATATAACAAAGAGATTACATAACCCACGTACCCACTTTAGCATTAAATCCTAGAAACTAGGGCGTATGCCCACTAAAACAACTGCTAAAACAAACTACCAGTAGATAAAATAAAAGATTCCAGATAACTAGGACTACTAACACACGTTAACAACTATTTGAACGTATAATTCAATCGACCCTCTTTACATGCTGACTAATTACTTAGGAATTGAAAGACTCGATTACAGCTGTAAAGTAGACCGTAACATCCCTTTCCCCTTAATATAAGACTTGTCCTCAAGTCTTTACACCTTGATCATGGTCCTGAAGAATGCAAGTGCACGATAAGATTGACCTCTGTATATTTTCTTTCTGGACTTGATTACTTCCATAAATAGAGACAAACTCTGAACAAAATGGAGACTATTGACCGCTCCAAGTACAACAACATCGAACGTAATAAATGTGCACCAGTGTTGAGATTATTAGTCCTACATGGTTGGGTTATTTAAGATCATGCGGTTTATAATCTATTAGGGCCTCTCCACTCATTGCCAATTGGTTTTGAGTTGGATGCCCGCAGAATTTAATATGGTATCAGAGCAGGCTATTTGTGTCGAGTCAATTGATCGCACCTTTACTCGCGTCACCCGATTTAATTGTCCACGTGTTTGTAAGACCCGCCGAGGCTACACGATTATGTTATTGTTCAGAAGGACGGTACGTAGTACCCGTGAAGAAGTGATAACTATCTTATACTTGTTCAGAAGGACATGATTCATCCTGGCTTATACTTAAAAAAATAGCAAGGATGAAACTGGATGCATCCTGAGTAAATAAAAATAAGAAAAAAAATTTGAAAATGGATAGGATGAAACTGGTTACATCCTGCCTATTTTTAAATTTTTGTCCATTTAAACAGTATCTTTTTAATTTTTGGCTATTTAAACAGATTTCAAAACCTAAGTATCTTTTTCACCCGAAATTATTGATTTTGGTCTTTTTGACCAATTTTGTGTGATATAAAAGAGTAATCATTTTAGGGCTTCAGTCTCTCACTTAAATCCCTCGGAGCTAGAGTTGAGTAGCGTTCCCTCTACGCCGCCTTTCTTCTGCTTCTTCTTTTTAGATCTGAGTGAGCTCGAAAGAAACTCATAGCGAATCAATTAAAACATCAATAGATGGCTTATTGTGGATCTAAAAGTAGTTTCGTTTGGGAGATCTGGTGGGGATTGAAGAACAGCAACCACCACCACCCAACTTACTTTCAATAATCAATTTAGCATAATGATTTCTCCTCTCAAAACGATTTTATGCGTTATAGTGTTGCTTGTATTGCCGCTTCCACCAACTACTTCAGCCACCCGTTACTCCAACATCACCACCGCTACCATTTTCATCATTCCGGTGAACTATTTGCTTCATCAAACCTTGAAGCAAACAAGTGTCCAAATCTCAAAGCTTGGTGCACTTAATGAATCCGAAAGACTTAAGATTTTTCAGCTTACTCAAAGAAGTAAGGACCAAAATTATTTGCTTAATTTCGACGCCAAGTTTAAAGTAAGAGGGAGGTGAATCAAATTTGAGTTTGAGAGGAGGGTATTCTCTGGTTAACGTCAAAGCAGTTCCGTTGATAATCGGAAAACCAGATTATCTGCAGTTTGATGAAGTATACAGAGATAACACTGCAACTCTTTATCTAATATATCAGTTTCAATTTTGAGATTGAGTTCCGAGTTTACCTTGAACAAAGATTCTAAATTTATAGATCATGAACTCTGAATTAATTCAATATATGCTAGGATTTGTTTTGTTAAATTAATGTTTTGGTATTGCCACATTTGATGTGCATTGATATTCAGTGAAAGATGTTCTAGTCTGTTTTATTTGGCTTAGCATATGATTTGGCTTCTGCTGAGGGAAAATGTACTTAGTGGATTCAGTCATCTAGTGAACATTATCAGCTGCCGGCTAATGACTAACACTATATTTGGTATGTAAACCTTTAAATTAGCTATGTCGGTCTAATTAATATATGTAATCAAAGTAAGCATTAGTTATAGATCAGATGTGCTAGCAACTTAAACTCGTGGTAAGGAACATATCAGAGACTCACTTCAATAATATGCATGATCTTTCAAGTTTCAACTACAACTTGGGTTCTAATTGAATAGATCCAAGTTTCAAGAATCTAAGGTTCTGCTAACATACAATTTTCTCTGCTTAATGCTGCATATGACTTTTTAACCACTACACCAAGACGCCAATGCAATGTGAAGTCCTCGTACTGCAACATACACAGCAAAGCAAAATCGCACTGCATTGCGCTACCTCTAATTGTGTCCGCTAATTGACTTGTAAATTATTAAATTGTTTGCAGCCTACTACTTTGTTGTCCACTAGGTTAACATGACCCCTTGATACATGGTGTCCAATTTTTCCTCTATTGTATGTGAATTTTCAACAATCCTTTAACGGAGGGTTAAAATGACTTATGTTGCACCTTCCTGTATTATTTGGTTACCCCTTCAAAAAAAAAAAAAAAAAAAAACCTTCCTGTGTTATTTGGTTTAGTCGGTCCATTTGAACATATTTATCTTTTTCTTCGCATTTGTATGGATACATACTAGTTAATGAGGAGGGATCCCCTCACACTTTTATTATCACACTATCTCACACGTTAAGGGTTATTTTTGTGAACAAAAAACCAAACCGTAACGGTTTGAAGTTAATATTTTGGGGATATGTTACTCTTACCAAGTTCTACATACCTACCAAAAATGAGCGTATTCGAGACATATAACACCACCATCTACTACTTTGAAAATGAGCCGTTGAAAATCAACGGATTTCTGGCCGTCGGAATTAAGACCGGTAGATTGTGAGGTTTCATATTTCGGAATGTGCCCATTTTTGGTAGGCATGTAGAACTTGGTAAGAGGAACATATCCCCAAAATATTAGCTTCAAATTCGTTATGGTTTGGTTTTTATTCGCAAAATGACGCCCAACGTGTGAGATAATGTGATAATAAAAGTGTGAGGGGATCCTCCCTCCTAGTTAATTTGGTGTTTAGCATTATTGTAACAAGTATAGTGCACGTGTGGCTAACACGAACAGAATTTTTTTTGAATGGACAAACGTAAATTTCCATTAAACGCGTGGCACGACACCTTGTCAACACGTCGTATTTGCAAAACATGTACATGCATACAGTATATCACTCTCTCGTTATCTCAGTCAAGTTTTTTCTTTTGTCTCTCTCAAAACTTTTGATTCCAGCACACTGACTGGATTGAACGATTTAACTAATAGGTTTTAGTGTTTTCAATTTTGCACTTTGATTAAATCAGATATGGGGTTCGGTGTATGATATAATCAGTGATGGGTTATTGCCTCTCCCTTTGCTACAATACGATGTAATAGAGTACCACCTACAGTCGACTATCTTATCTTCCTAGTTCAGATGTGATAAAAATAAGTACATGGGTTTATTGTACTTATAAATTTTATAGTTCAAAACTAGTCATAAAAACCCAAGGTGACCAAACTTGTGGTACAAAAACCCCACTCAAATGTTGGGATCCATTAAAACTCCATCTTAAACAAAATTGATACAAAAACCCCAAATTTTTAAAAATTGATATAAAAACCCCAAATTTCAAAATTGGTTTCATCAAATTTTATGATGAAACCAATTTTTGGTTTCATCAAATTCTTTGGGGTTTCATCAAATTCCGGATTATTTTTGCTTTGTTGGGGTTTTTGTGTTACTTTTGTTTTGATGGGTTTTTTGTGGATGGATAGTGACACCTTTGGGGTTATAACTCGCGGACCGAAATCTTCTTTACTTGATTAATTTGATTGTGTTTTAGGAGGTTAGGGAAAATTGTGTTGTTTTTATTGTATGTCATTGAAATGGAAGAAGAACTTATGTTGATTAGTTTTTTTATGGAATTTAATTGATTTGATGAAAAAATCTGATGTTAATAGTGCTTGAATGGCGGTGGTGTTGGTTGTGGCGGGTGTTATTGGTAGTAGTGTTGGTCTTTGGTGGCGAGGGAGGTGGTTACGGTGTCAGTGGAGGTAGTGCTGGTGGCGATTATGGTCCTGGTGGTTACGGTGGTGGTGAGGTACACCGTGCAATACTATGGTGGTGGTGGGGCACAACATGCAAAGAACATTATGAAATCGGATGACTAAATTTTCAAAAGCGTCAGATCTTACGGTTGAATTTCATCATGCGTTTTAGATTTTTCCTGTGTTAAGTTTTGCTTGATGTTATTAAACGGGGGAGATTAGATCTAACAGATGAATTATATATTCTTTGAGGAGATTAAATGGGTGAAATTAAAGGGGAAGAGATTCGGTTTAACGGCTGAGATTAAATGTGCGGACGTTGAGGTGAACCAAAAAATGGTTAGTGAATTCCGGAATTCCTTGCTGGCATTAAAAGAGGGGGAGATGCAAGGGTTGGCGGTTGGCCTACTGACTAGGTCGCAAATACAGTGCAACGTCTCCCATACATAATGTCGGGATATCGTTTATTCATGTTCTATTTTGGTGTACATGGGTCATCCTGACTATTACATACTTGGATCATTTGGAGCATCGCTCAATGCCGTAGACTGGCAGATACAACGAGTTCTTTTTTACTGTACAATGGTTGTATGGTGAACAGTGACTAATTATGGACTATAATTTTTTAATTTTGGTATGTGTACAATTAAAGTAACATAGCGCCCTAGGTTTGCAAGACTTGCAACTTGGTCAACATGGCCGAACGTGCCATTGGCACATGCCAACACGTGTCGCAAGCCATATTTCTAGGGGTGTTCATGGTCGGTTATGGTTCGGTTTCAAGCCAAACCAAAACCGAAACCAATACTATCGGTTTCTAAAATTGAAACCAAACCAATCCATTAACCATTGGTTAGGTTTCCAAATGGTTCCATCCAGTTTCGGTTTTTCCCAGTGGTTTTTGGTTAACCAATAATTATGTCAAACCAAAAAAAAAAAAAATTAAACTAATTTACAGAAAAAAATAGTATTGGTTTACAAAAATTTACAGCCAAAAAATAAATAAAAAGAATATCAAGAGTAGTTAAAGCTTACTAAATCTAGAGATCAAAAGAATATTTAACTAATGACAAGACATCTCTAATGAAAATTTAATCAATGATTTTTTTTAATCAATATTCGGTTAACCATTGGTTTTTGGTTCGGTTTCTCTATCATACCAAAACCAAACCATTAATCTCGGTTTTCATCTTTTCTAAACCAAAACCAACCATTAGTTAATGGTTCGGTTCGGTTTCCCCCTAATCGGTTTGGTTTGGTTCGGTTTCTCGGTTAACCAGTAACCATGAACACCCCTACATATTTCCAAGCCGCTATGCCTTTGGCCCACGCCCAACATAGCGCCCTAGGTTTGCAAGACTTGCAACTAGGTCAATATGGCCGCACGTGCCATTGGCACATGCCAACACGTGCCGCAAGCCATATTTCTAAGCCGCTATGCCTTTGGCCCACGCCAAACATAGCGCCCTAGGTTTGCAAGACTTGCAACTAGGTCAACATGGCCACACGTGCCATTGGCACATGCCAACACGTGCCAAAGCCATATTTCTAAGCCGCTATGCCTTTGGCCCACGCCAAACATAGCGCCCTAGGTTTGCAAGACTTGCAACTAGGTCAACATGGCCGCACGTGCCATTGGCACATGCCAACACGTGCCGCAAGCTATATTTCTAAGCCGCTATGCCTTTGGCCCACGCCAAACATAGTGCCCTAGGTTTGCAAGAATTGCAACTAGGTCAACATGGCCGCACGCGCCATTGGCATGCCAACACGTGTCGCAAGCCATATTTCAAGCCGCTATGCCTTTGGCCCACGCCAAACATAGCGCCCTAGGTTTGCAAGACTTGCAACTAGGTCAACATGGCCGCACGTGCCATTGGCACATGCCAACACGTGCCGCAAGCCATATTTCTAAGCCGCTATGCCTTGGGCCCACGCCAAACATAGCGCCCTAGGTTTGCAAGACTTGCAACTAGGTCAACATGGCCGCACGTGCCATTGGCACATGCCAACACGTGCCGCAAGCCATATTTCTAAGCCGCTATGCCTTTGGCCCACGCCAAACATAGCGCCCTAGGTTTGCAAGACTTGCAACTAGGTCAACATGGCCGCACGTGCCATTGGCACATGCCAACACGTGCCGCAAGCTATATTTCTAAGCCGCTATGCCTTTGGCCCACGCCAAACATAGTGCCCTAGGTTTGCAAGACTTGTAACTAGGTCAATATGGCCGCACGCGCCATTGGCACATGCCAACACGTGCCGCAAGCCATATTTCCGAGCCGCTATGCCTTTGGCCCACGCCAAACATAGCGCCCTAGGCTTGCAAGACTTGCAACTAGGTCAATATGGCCGCACGTGCCATCGGCACATGCCAAACACACACGCTGGTAGCCTAACTTTCAAACCATGCAACCTACCACCAAGGCATTCCGCACATGCCAAACACACACGCTAGTAGCCTAACTTGCAAATCATGCAACCTACCACCAAGGCATTCCGCACATGCCATTGGCACATGCCAAACACACACGCTGGTAGCCTAACTTGCAAATCGTGCAACCTACCACCAAGGCATTCCGTACATGCCATTGGCACATGCCAAACACACACGCCGTAACCTAACTTGCAAACCGTGCAACCTACCACCAAGGCATTCCGCACATGCCATTGGCACATGCCACACGCGCCACTAGCAGCGCCACTTGCACTCAAGATGCAACCAACACTCGAGACATCGACACAAACTGGGGGATGCTTCTTTAGGGTTTTGGTTTGGCGTTCACATCATGCAGCGTACACTACGCTCACATTAAGAAAGCGTGAAAAGGAATAAAGCGGTCAAATAAAAGAGGAAATAATGGTGAAAAACTATTTCGCCCATTAAACCATGCGGTTACCACCTCCTCCCATTATTTCACCCTTTACTCTCTTCCTTCATGAGGCCAGGTACGTTTCAATCTCGAATTGTATAAATAGGTCTTACCTATTTCCACCGGACAAATGAGTCTCGGTCGGGAGAAATATACTACACTTACACTCTCGAAAGGCAACTTTGCAAGCTCTCCCAAAAGCTTCCATCTCTTGCAAGCTTCCTAAGCTTTCACTTTTGATACAAGTCGAGATACTACTCTCCTCAACACCTTTCTTTGCTTCCTCCCCAAATCAACCCTTCTCCTCCACTTTGTGACCGAAGCAAGTCCGAACGCCATTTCTTGGTTTAGGCTGGACTTGTACGGTCGATCTCTCGAATCTATAAAGTGCTCACGTGCGGCACATTTGTTTATGGTTTGAATCAATTTCTCACTCACCCACCGAAATTACTGAAATCAGCAGAAACGATTTTCACCCATAAACAAACCGCACACTGTAAACCGGCAAACCAATACCCAAAGAGGATCCCCAGTTTGTGATATGTGTTGATGTCTTGAATGTTTTTGTGGAAAACATGTAGCGTGTTGTTGTTGCCTGGCAAGTCGTGCTTGGGAGACTTCGGCGGCTTGGTGACCTCCCGACGGTCGAGATTTTGCATCTTAATACGAGAGGTAGCCGTTGATCGTTGCACGCTTTTGTTTTGGTGGCCGTATAGGGGAGGCCAGCATGTGGCGCGACAAGGTTGGCATGGCATGCCTTGGCGCGGTTTGGTGTGGCCAAATTAGGGTTTTGGGCCAAAGGTTACCATGCGTTGTCTGGTAACCTTGGATGGCTAGGATTTGCTCCTAGGATTGAAGGGGGACCGTTGATTGTCCCACATCTTTGTTTTGGTAGCCTCGTAGGGAAGACCAGCATGGTGGCGCGGCTATGTTTGCACGTTATTGGCGTATCATGTCCTGGCGCGGTTTGGTGTGACCAAACTAGGGTTTTTAGTCAAAGGTTACCATGTGTTGTCCTGGTAACCTTGGATGGCTAGGATTTGCTCCTGGATTGAAGGAAACCATTTATTGTTGCACGCCGCCGCTTGGGTAGCCGTGTAAGGAAGGTCAGCATGGTGGCGCGGCTATGTTGGCTAGGGCCAAGGAAGGGTGTGGTTTGGCTTGGCATGGCGGGGCCAAGGGTTTGCCATGGGCACATGGTGCGGCTAGCTTGGCTAGGTGCGGTTTGGCTTGGCATGTGGGTCCAAGGGTTTTCCATGGGTGCATGGTGTGGCTAGCTTGGCTAGGTGCGGTTTGGCTTGGCACGTGGAGCCAAGGGTTTTCCATGGGCGCATGGCATGGCTAGCTTGGCTAGGTGCGGTTTGGCTTGGCATGTGGGGCCAAGGGTTTGCCATGGGCGCATGGCGTGGCTACCTTGGCTAGGTGTGGTTTGGCTTGGCATGTGGCGCCAAGGGTTTGCCATGTGCGCATGGCGTGGCTAGCTTGGCTAGATTCGGTTTGGCTTGGCATGTGGGGCCAAGGGTTTGCCATGGGCGCATGGTGTGGCTAGCTTGGCTAGGTGCGGTTTGGCTTGGCATGTGGGGCCAAGGGTTTGCCATGGGCGCATGGTGTGGCTAGTTTGGCTAGGGGCGGTTTTGCTTGGCATGTGGGGACAAGGTTTGGCGAGACCAAGCTAGGGTTTTGGGCCAAAGGTCGTTTGGAAACCTCGGACGGCAAGGATTTGCTCCTGGGATTGAAGGGCGACCGTTGATTTTCGCACGCCTTCGTTTTGGTAGCCGTGTAGGGAAGGCCAGCATGGTGGCGCGGCTAGGTTGGCATGGGGCCATGGCAAGGTGCATTTGGCATGGCGCGGTAGGCGTGGCTGGCATGGTTTTCATTGGCACGGGGTGAGGCTAGCATGGTTGGCATGCCTTGGCACGATAGGTGTGGGCTGGCTTGGTTAGCCATTGGCACATGTTGTGTGAGAATTAGGTTTTTGGCACATCGAAACCCTAATTAGCATTCAAAAAGGTACCACAGTAATTTTCTCATGAGACAAATTAACGGGTTCAATTAATGTGCTTGGTTTGGACATTATTACTCAAGTTCTGTGACGTCATTGTCTGACTAGGGTTTTACGATTTTACCCCGAAGCTAAAAACCACCATCAACACCAGGACCTAGCTTATGTTGAACTACTTCATATTTAATGTTCCAAATTTGTCTTTACGAGCAGTGTTATCCCGCACGACTTTGCGGGAAGCTATCCCGCTCAAGCGACTTCTTTACCGTTAGATTATGCTAAAACCTAGATCTAACAGCCTTGAACCCTTTAGGAAAATTGGTGGGTCCTTTCCTGAAAGTGGTGGGTTCCTATCCTGAAAGTGATGGGTCTTTTCTGAGTCCGAATCTAACCGTCGATTTGATAATCCAACGGTAAAGAAGCTGCTCTTGCGGGAAGCCATCCCGCAAAGTCGTGTGGGATAGCAGTTTTCTTACCAGAGACACTTTGCGCGGTGTAAGCCCAGAACTTGATATTTAGCATTACAAATTCATGTCTAGTCCTATCAACGGATTGGACGTCAATTCCTAGAAAGGAAAAGTTAAACAATGGCTTTAATTGAAGATTAACTAGATACAGATTCAAATCCAAAATCCCTGGATGAATCAGACTTAAAAACGTTGAGATAATCCATCAAATATTAGAAATTATCCATCAATATAACCACAATGTATAGATTTCTAACATAAAAACCATTGATTCAACTCTTCTTCCTACTCTCGTCCCACTGATCTGTGAGCACGCTTATGTGTCTAACTTCTCTTGTTACACATCCACTGAACATGGTCTGATCCATGAGACATCTACATAGTTCTGATCCATCAAAATAAATGTATTTTAGAAACAAAAATCTCTTAAAACGACTGAATTGAGAATTTCAGCATTATGATCAAGTAAACATACTAATGTGTTGAGAGGAACTATCATAATGCTGCGTCTTAATTCAGGGTTTTAAAGTCTCTAGCACCACATTCCTATACAAAACTCATGCTTTTCAATACAAGACCCAATTAGCTGAGCACTAGAAATGTGAACAAATTTTAGACATACAGAGATAATAAGATTTTATTGCCGGGGGTAAGGTTACTTCATTGCTTGAGTTAACCTGCAAAATGGACCGTCGGCATCTTTTAGACACTTTTACTCTCGTGATGCCTCAAAGCTGGCCAGAGTCGTCTGACTTGATTGAAGAGGACTATCTAGTCTACTAGGTCCACCAATTCACTAGCTTGTTATAAGTGCATAATTTCACGTTCTATAGGCAGGAGGACTGGGTACTGTGTTTCTTGTAAAGCAACTATGTTGCAGATTCCATTAGATCGGCTGTCACCAGCAAGGTGCCTCTGAAATTTCTTATGTTTCAGCCACGAATGAATGACCATAAAAATCTACACATGTGTATTCCCAATCACAGATATGATCCAAGGAAAATAATCCATTTGCATTAGTAGCAATTAGACAAGCTATTAGTATTTTTTTCAGCTGAATCTTTGAATGATACATAATACTTATAAAGATAAATGTCTTCAAATCTCTAAAGTAACTTGCTCGTTCCAACTCTGTACCCCTTTGATTGCATTTAAGTTTACTTTTCGTTAATCTAAGATCCTTCGAGCCTTCTATACGTCCGAGAAGATCACACTTAATGACTAACCATCCGCATCAGATCGAGTTGCAGTTGACTTTGAATAAAAAGTAAAAACCCCAAGGCCATTAGTCAGCAACATGCTTAGCCCCAAAGGCCTGATGCTCTGTGAATCAATTGAAAATACCAAGATCTCATCAGTTGGGTCATAATAGAAAACCAAAATTCACAGGTCGACGTAGTAGTAGTAATTGACTACTTGAAACTAATTCAAAGTTCCTTTAAATGGAATGAAGGCCCTCATGAGATACCTACACAGATCCATCAAAACAAATGTTAGATTTGATTTTATGAATCAAAAATCACTTTAATACATTGAGATTAGTAGCGTGATCTTACTAATTTGTTGAGAGGAAATATCATTATACTGTCTTTGTTTGGGTTTTGAGTATCTCTGCTGCCACCACCACGTTCCCATACAAAACACATTTTCAATCCAAGATCCTGATTCACGAAATCTAAAAAAAAAAAAAACATTTCAACACTAAAAAAGATAAACCTTGAAAGAATAGATCAAAGCAAAACTCAACAGACAAGGGTTTGAAAAGAAACACCTGTTTTCTCCCTCCTCGGCTTCTTCTAGTGCACCCAAAAATTGAAGCTAAGTGGTAGAAGTATAAACAAATTTTTGACGGAGAGAATGAGAGTAGTGGAGATAGAGATGATAAGATATTATAACTGGTGTGAGTTCCAAGTCTTTAAGTTTTAACCATGGTAAGGTTAAAATTCCAACAACCTGCAATGATGTTTTGTACTATCAAATTTCTTCTCGTGTGGTCTCAAGGCTAATGACTAATGAGGAATAGGACTAGTACTAAGTCCATTTTTGGGCATTGCACGTTCTCTTGGTAGGGAGGGATATGTGCCATGTGGTAAGAATTTCTTACAGAAATTTTAGTTCATTGTCTCTGCCATTAGAAGAAGTTTATTTGGCGCTAATTGGAAATGATGCTCGAATAAACTTCATGGGGTGCAAATTTTCAAATTTTCAACTTCACTCGTAACTTCACGGGGTGCTAATTGGAAATGCTGCTCGAACATGCAGTGCCGGCTAGGCTCCAAACCATTTACGAGTCAAGCTGACACACTTAAAAGCAGAGCAATGGAGTGCAATTTTTCATTGATGTGTTTGTGGGAGTATAAGGATGTCACGTAACATTGGTTGATGCAACTTGGGTCTCCGGAGAGTTGAAGTAGACAAAATTGTATGTTTGCCAAGCCTTGGATTCCTGCAACTGTTGGGTGTAGTCATTTAGAACCCGTTAAACGGATAGTTGAAACTTGAAAAATTATGCACTTTTAAGTGGCTAGCACATCTGATCCATGACTAAAGTTAACTTTGATTTCATATATTGACAGATATAGCTCATTTAAAGGGTTAATAGTGTTATTCTTTAGCCGGAAGCTCATAATGTTCACTATCCACAACTTAAAGACAGTTATGACCCAGTTTTCTTTAGATGATAAACACCATACATACATAAGTACATTTTCCCTCGGCTATCATATGACTGTGCAGAAGCCAAATCAGATGCTAAGCCAAATCAGATGTTAAGCCAACTAAACCAGACTAGATCTGCATTAGTGGTGTGTGTGCTGGGACATCTTTCACTGAATATCAATGCACATCAAATGTGGCAATACCAAAACTGTACAACCCAAAGGATAGATAAACTATTTACAACTCCAAACCACGAGATTAACTTGTAAAGAAAACTCGAGCCTAACACATGAGATAAACTTGTAAAGAGAATCTCATGAACCCAATGCCAAGACTTACTAGAAGCCCAGGACTTATACCCACATCTCCAACAGCCAACAGGAGAGGCTTTACAAAAGCCCATAAAATCTCAAAGAGAAATTAAACCCAAAACCTAAACAATGAAAAAGGCCACTGGCGGCTCCGCCGCTACCAGCATTTCAGCACCAAACAGCCATTGAAAGACTAAGAAGCGTTCATGGAAAAACTGCAAACGGAAGATTACAAAACCCAATTAGAGATAAAACCTTAATACAGGTAATCTGATGCTCAGATTAATCACGTAACTACTTTGATATTAACCAGAGAACAGCCTCCCTCTGAAACTCAAACTTGATTCATTAAACTTGGTGTCGAAATTCAACATATAGTTTTGGTTCTTACTTCAACACTTGAGACAAATTATGTGCACCAACTTGAGATTTCAACACTTGTTAGATTCAAGGTTTGATGAAGAAAATAGCTCATACCAAAGCTTGATCAGTGAACTAGAGTGAGATTTATAGAAATGATGAAAATGGTAATGGGGGTGGTGATATTGGAGTAGCGGGTGGCTGAAGTAGCTGGTGGAAGCGGCAATAGAAGAAATGAGACACTATATAAAATTGTTTTGAGAGGAGAAATCATTATGCTCAATTGATTATTGAAAGGAAGTTGGGTGGTGGTGGTTGATGTCTTGCACCCCACCAGATCTCGCAAACAAAACTACTTTTAAATCCACAAGGAGCCATCTGTTTAATTGTTTCTTTTTCGTTGTATTGGAGATGCCAGATCTAAGAAGAAGAAGAAAAAGAAAAAAGGCGGCGTACAAAACCCTACAATGATCCTTCCTTTCAATGATCTTTCTTTTATATATCCTCTGACGGATTTTGGTGAGAGACTGAAGCCCTATATCAGCACTGTTATAAAAGAAATGGCTCAATCAAGCACAATCAATCAAGAATTGAAAATGAAAGTGAAAACAAAGTAAAATCAAGCACACACAAAACAAGGATTTATAGTTCGATCAAGATGATCTATATCCACTTGCGAAGATAACAAAACGATTTCCACTATGTATCAAACAAAATTACAAGGTATTTGTTACGATCACACTAAGAGATATAACAATGGAAATGACAATGGTTTGAAGATGGGAATGGACAGTGAAGAAGAAGGACAATTATGATTAAAATATGAAAGATAAAGGGTTTACTGAGGAACCCTAAATGTCCAAGGCTTACCGAGGAGCGCTAAACCTAACAACACAGATTTCCATTTGTTTTAACATAATTTCAATTCCCTCTCCTTTCATTCATTCATGTCGAAATATATAACAAAGAGATTACATAACCCACGTACCCACTTTAGCATTAAATCCTAGAAACTAGGGCGTATGCCCACTAAAACAACTGCTAAAACAAACTACCAGTAGATAAAATAAAAGATTCCAGATAACTAGGACTACTAACACACGTTAACAACTATTTGAACGTATAATTCAATCGACCCTCTTTACATGCTGACTAATTACTTAGGAATTGAAAGACTCGATTACAGCTGTAAAGTAGACCGTAACATCCCTTTCCCCTTAATATAAGACTTGTCCTCAAGTCTTTACACCTTGATCATGGTCCCTGAAGAATGCAAGTGCACGATAAGATTGACCTCTGTATATTTTCTTTACTGGACTTGATTACTTCCATAAATAGAGACAAACTCTGAACAAAATGGAGACTATTGACCGCTCCAAGTACAACAACATAGAACGTAATAAATGTGCACCAGTGTTGAGATTATTAGTCCTACATGGTTGGGTTATTTAAGATCATGCGGTTTATAATCTATTAGGGCCTCTCCACTCATTGCCAATTGGTTTTGAGTTGGATGCCCGCAGAATTTAATATGGTATCAGAGCAGGCTATTTGTGTCGAGTCAATTGATCGCACCTTTACTCGCGTCACCCGATTTAATTGTCCACGTGTTTGTAAGACCCGCCGAGGCTACACGATTATGTTATTGTTCAGAAGGACGGTACGTAGTACCCGTGAAGAAGTGATAACTATCTTATACTTGTTCAGAAGGACATGATTCATCCTGGCTTATACTTAAAAAAATAGCAAGGATGAAACTGGATGCATCCTGAGTAAATAAAAATAAGAAAAAAATTTGAAAATGGATAGGATGAAACCGGTTACATCCTCGCCTATTTTAAATTTTTGTCCATTTAAACAGTATCTTTTTAATTTTTGGCTATTTAAACAGTATCAAAACCTAAGTATCTTTTTCACCCAGGAATTATTGATTTTGGTCTTTTTGACCAATTTTGTGTGATATAAAAGAGTAATCATTTTAGGGCTTCAGTCTCTCACTTAAATCCCTCGGAGCTAGAGTTGAGTAGCGTTCCTTCTACGCCGCCTTTCTTCTGCTTCTTCTTTTTAGATCTGAGTGAGCTCGAAAGAAACTCATAGCGAATCAATTAAAACATCAATAGATGGCTTATTGTGGATCTAAAAGTAGTTTCGTTCGGGAGATCTGGTGGGGATTGAAGAACAGCAACCACCACCACCCAACTTACTTTCAATAATCAATTTAGCATAATGATTTCTCCTCTCAAAACGATTTTATGCGTTATAGTGTTGCTTGTATTGCCGCTTCCACCAACTACTTCAGCCACCCGTTACTCCAACATCACCACCGCTACCATTTTCATCATTCCGGTGAACTATTTGCTTCATCAAACCTTGAAGCAAACAAGTGTCCAAATCTCAAAGCTTGGTGCACTTAATGAATCCGAAAGACTTAAGATTTTTCAGCTTACTCAAAGAAGTAAGGACCAAAATTATTTGCTTAATTTCGACGCCAAGTTTAAAGTAAGAGGGAGGTGAATCAAATTTGAGTTTGAGAGGGAGGGTATTCTCTGGTTAACGTCAAAGCAGTTCCGTTAATAATCGGAAAACCAGATTATCTGCAGTTTGATGAAGTATACAGAGATAACACTGCAACTCTTTATCTAATATATCAGTTTCAATTTTGAGATTGAGTAACTTCCGAGTTTACCTTGAACAAAGATTCTAAATTTATAGATCATGAACTCTGAATTAATTCAATATATGCTAGGATTTGTTTTGTTAAATTAATGTTTTGGTATTGCCACATTTGATGTGCATTGATATTCAGTGAAAGATGTTCTAGTCTGTTTTATTTGGCTTAGCATATGATTTGGCTTCTGCTGAGGGAAAATGTACTTAGTGGATTCAGTCATCTAGTGAACATTATCAGCTGCCGGCTAATGACTAACACTATATTTGGTATGTAAACCTTTAAAATTAGCTATGTCGGTCTAATTAATATATGTAACCAAAGTAAGCATTAGTTATAGATCAGATGTGCTGGCAACTTAAACTCGTGGTAAGGAACATATCAGAGACTCACTTCAATAATATGCATGATCTTTCAAGTTTCAACTTAAACTTGGGTTCTAATTGAATAGATCCAAGTTTCAAGAATCTAAGGTTCTGCTAACATACAATTTTCTCTGCTTAATGCTGCATATGACTTTTTAACCACTACACCAAGACGCCAATGCAATGTGAAGTCCTCATACCGCAACATACACAGCAAAGCAAAATCGCACTGCATTGCGCTACCTCTAATTGTGTCCGCTAATTGACTTGTAAATTATTAAATTGTTTGCAGCCTACTACTTTGTTGTCCACTAGGTTAACATGACCCTTGATACATGGTGTCCAATTTTTCCTCTATTGTATGTGAATTTTCAACAATCCTTTAACGGAGGGTTAAAATGACTTATGTTGCACCTTCCTGTATTATTTGGTTACCCCTTCAAAAAAAAAAAAAAAAAACTTCCTGTGTTATTTGGTTTAGTCGGTCCATTTGAACATATTTATCTTTTTCTTCGCATTTGTATGGATACATACTAGTTAATGAGGAGGGATCCCCTCACACTTTTATTATCACACTATCTCACACGTTAAGGGTTATTTTTGTGAACAAAAACCAAACCGTAACGGATTTGAAGTTAATATTTTGGGGATATGTTACTCTTACCAAGTTCTACATACCTACCAAAAATGAGCGTATTCCGAGACATATAACACCACCATCTACTACTTTGAAAATGAGCCGTTGAAAATCAACGGATTTCTGGCCGTCGGAATTAAGACCGGTAGATTGTGAGGTTTCATATTTCGGAATGTGCCCATTTTTGGTAGGCATGTAGAACTTGGTAAGAGGAACATATCCCCAAAATATTAGCTTCAAATTCGTTATGGTTTGGTTTTTATTCGCAAAATGACGCCCAACGTGTGAGATAGTGTGATAATAAAAGTGTGAGGGGATCCTCCCTCCTAGTTAATTTGGTGTTTAGCATTATTGTAACAAGTATAGTGCACGTGTGGCTAACACGAACAGAATTTTTTTTGAATGGACAAACGTAAATTTCCATTAAACGCGTGGCACGACACCTTGTCAACACGTCGTATTTGCAAAACATGTACATGCATACAGTATATCACTCTCTCGTTATCTCAGTCAAGTTTTTTCTTTTGTCTCTCTCAAAACTTTTGATTCCAGCACACTGACTGGATTGAACGATTTAACTAATAGGTTTTAGTGTTTTCAATTTTGCACTTTGATTAAATCAGATATGGGGTTCGGTGTATGATATAATCAGTGATGGGTTATTGCCTCTCCCTTTGCTACAATACGATGTAATAGAGTACCACCTACAGTCGACTATCTTATCTTCCTAGTTCAGATGTGATAAAAATAAGTACATGGGTTTATTGTACTTATAAATTTTATAGTTCAAAACTAGTCATAAAAACCCAAGGTGACCAAACTTGTGGTACAAAAACCCCACTCAAATGTTGGGATCCATTAAAACTCCATCTTAAACAAAATTGATACAAAAACCCCAAATTTTTAAAAATTGATATAAAAACCCCAAATTTCAAAATTGGTTTCATCAAATTTTATGATGAAACCAATTTTTGGTTTCATCAAATTCTTTGGGGTTTCATCAAATTCCGCGAGTTATTTTTGCTTTGTTGGGGTTTTTGTGTTACTTTTGTTTTGATGGGTTTTTTGTGGATGGATAGTGACACCTTTGGGGTTATAACTCGCGGACCGAAATCTTCTTTACTTGATTAATTTGATTGTGTTTTAGGAGGTTAGGGAAAATTGTGTTGTTTTTATTGTATGTCATTGAAATGGAAGAAGAACTTATGTTGATTAGTTTTTTTATGGAATTTAATTGATTTGATGAAAAAATCTGATGTTAATAGTGCTTGAATGGCGGTGGTGTTGGTTGTGGCGGGTGTTATTGGTAGTAGTGTTGGTGCTGGTGGCAGAGGAGGTGGTTCTGGTGTCAGTGGAGGTAGTGCTGGTGGCGATTATGGTCCTGGTGGTTACGGTGGTGGTGAGGTACACCGTGCAATACTATGGTGGTGGTGGGGCACAACATGCAAAGAACATTATGAAATCGGATGACTAAATTTTCAAAAGCGTCAGATCTTACGGTTGAATTTCATCATGCGTTTTAGATTTTTCCTGTGTTAAGTTTTGCTTGATGTTATTAAACGGGGGAGATTAGATCTAACAGATGAATTATATATTCTTTGAGGAGATTAAATGGGTGAAATTAAAGGGGAAGAGATTCGGTTTAACGGCTGAGATTAAATGTGCGGACGTTGAGGTGAACCAAAAAATGGTTAGTGAATTCCGGAATTCCTTGCTGGCATTAAAAGAGGGGGAGATGCAAGGGTTGGCGGTTGGCCTACTGACTAGGTCGCAAATACAGTGCAACGTCTCCCATACATAATGTCGGGATATCGTTTATTCATGTTCTATTTTGGTGTACATGGGTCATCCTGACTATTACATACTTGGATCATTTGGAGCATCGCTCAATGCCGTAGACTGGCAGATACAAAGAATCCTGTTTTACTGTACAATGGTTGTATGGTGAACAGTGACTAATTATGGACTATAATTTTTTAATTTTGGTATGTGTACCATTAAAGTAACCCTACCATTGTTAAAACATTTTGGAAAATGTCTCTTTATTTCAAATACATATATGCTATGAAACTCTTAATATGGCACTTTCAAAACTGATGTAAAAGAGGTGTAAGTAAAAGTTGTGTCATATAAAATGAGAGTTCTAGGTTTTCAGTCTTCACTTCATTCACTTTTGAGTTGTGTTCCCAAACTACCTAAAGAGGGTTTGTGCGGCGCCTCTCTACTTCTTCTTCATCATCTTGGATCTGAACTGCTTACAGTTAAGTAGATTTCAGTTTCCTCTTCTTTGAGTTTTGAATACAGATCTGCTGAAAAGAAACTCAAAATCCGTTTAACTTAGGGCAACAACAAGTAATGTCTCGTTCTCATGGATGTGAAAGTGGTTTGATATGGGAATCTGGTGGTGGTGGAAGAAGAAGAACAAACATGTTTCAATTCAATTTAAATGAGCATAATGATATCTCCTCTCAAAATAATTGTATCAGATATTTCTTTTCTGGTACTTCAGCCGCCACCTGCATCAGAATTACTGATATCATAACTGCGACAAAATCCACCACCAGCATCACCAGTGTCTTCATCAGTACATCATATCAGCTGACATCTGATCAGTTTCTGCAAAATCAAAGTTAAGAAAATAAAATTTAATCTCAAGTTTTCTCAAGGGTTTTTGTTAAAGAAGAAATTTGGTATTCAGTTATTACAGGTTGGAGAAAAATGAGGAATTCTTGTCCAAATTACCAAGCTCTACATAATCTGATTCATGAAGAAAGTGAAAACATCGTCTGTCTGTCTGATAACTTCAGTCTAACATTGGTCTGTCAATTGGTGGATTACAACAATGTACTGGTTGTTGCTCATGCTGTAAAGGAAGATGGAGAAAACCCTTTAGACACCAAAAAAGTAAGGAGATTCAAATTTGGCATTCAGAGGGTGTTGTTCTCTCTGGCTATTTTCACAGTCAAATTGAAGAAGTTCCTTTGTGAATTATAATTTGTTTATTATTCATTTTCGATTATGGGTTCCATCATTCCATGTATTGTTTTTCCCAGTTCAATTTGATTAATACTACACTAGCCTCACATTGCTGCCATTTAGCAGATAAAAGTGCTCTCTTGAGCTTCAAATCCTCTTAGAACTACTCTTGCAATCGTTTATCATTATGCCAACAAGGTAGACAAAATGAAAATCTCTGTGTAATCTACTCTTTTTCAACCCCTAGGGCTTGGAATTGAACACAGTACAAAAAAAAAAAAAAAAAAAAAAAAAACCAAATCCCTCCCAAGTGAACCTGCAATGCAGTTTTAGCTTAAAATTGACCACACGAGAAAAATGTTTCTAGCCAATAATGGTACATGATTGCAGTTTTTTTTCATTTAAGTCATCAAATCCACCACGATATCAGCTTTGCTTTTTAATTAAGCGGTGTTGTTCTTCCACCACGTCCCTAGCACCTAGCATCCAAGAGTTTTGTCCTAGTTAAACCCAAAGTAGTCATCAAAATTTTGTTTGCTTTCTTTATCTTATAGTATTTATATCAAGCTTGGTAAAGCGGCGGTAGGAATCGGTAGAGGGGCGGCAACCTAATAAGACAAAAAAGGTCATTAGAAGTAAATTCAAGTGCCCCTTATCAATAAAACCCTGGAAATGACTAATTAACCCTTATTACCTAATAAGACAAAAAAGGTCATTAGAAGTAAATTCAAGTGCCCCTTATCAATAAAACCCTGGAAATGACTAATTAACCCTTATTGTTAATAATCAAGTTTAGTAATGATAATCAAGATTAATGTAGATAATCAAGATTAATTTTGATAATTAATTTTCACTTATTATAGAATCAAAAATCAGATGTTTAGAGTTATAAGAAAAAAAAAATTGAGGAGAAGAAAAAAAAAACTTTTGTGATATTTGTGAAACCCTAGATTTTGATTCACTCAACCAAAATGAGTGATTCAAGTGGCAAATTAGAGGTGGGTGATCAAAATTAGTTCCCATTAGCTTTTTGTTGATCAAAATTATCTAAAGTATGTAAAAAGATCAAATTTTTAAAATTTTAAGAACATACGGTTGGAAATAAGCTAGTTACCAACCGTGAATCGGTTCAATTTGGGGAAAAACCCAATCATAATACCGATTCACGGTTGATAGAAAATCTTGGATACGAATCAGAACTAATTACGGTTCATAAAAAAGGAATCGAAACCGACCGTAACTAAATTATGGTTGGTAAGTCAACTATAGTTTCGAACCGTACATCACTACTTCAAAAATTCTTAACATACATGATTATGTACGGTTGGTAAGTCAACAATAGTTTACAACCGTACATCATCACTTCAAAATTCTTAACATTCAGGATGATATACGGTTGGTAACTTTCATTAAGTTACCAACCGAACCCAGGTGCGGTTGGTAACTAAGGTTTCGTACCAACCGTACCTAAACCTAATTCTCAATTTTTTAAGGTACGGTTCGTATTTGGGTTGTTAGCAACCGTATGTTCTTTTTAATTGATTTACTAATTCAATTAGGTTAAAAATGGGGAAGGATAATTCAATCTTTTTAATCAAAAAAGTAAGAGTAAATTAGTCCATTTAAGGTGAAAAGGTAATCCAGTAAACTTATACACCCTATAGGACACCCCCTAACCAATTAGAGGGACATTGCTATCACCCTTGCCGCCCCTCTACCATTTCTTGCCGCCCCTTTACCAAGCTTGATTTATATCGTTTTTGTTCCATATATTTGTCTTTTCTTCGAATGATTTTAATGTTCTGACCTACATCAAATGCCATTACCCATGTCACCGCAGAACCCAAGCTAGTTGTTGCAAATACCTTGGCTCTCCTAAGTTAACGACTGGCGATTGCAGTCAGACACTGCTATGACAGAACATCTCATAAGAATACAATTGAAAATCGGCAACTTAGTTACCAATTAGATAATCTGATGTAAAAGGGGTGTAAGTAAAAGTAGTACTTATATGTGTGAAAAATCAGTGAGAGAGTTCCTTGAAAACCCTAGGAGCAAGGTTTCTACGCCGCCACCTTGTCTATTTCTTCTTCTTAGATCTGATTCTGGACTCAATACATGAAGGAGATTTCATTTTTTTCTGTGAGAAGGAAACAACAACATCCACAAATAATGGCTTCCAATCATGGATGTGAAAGTAGTTTTGTATGGGAATCTGGTGGTAGCAGAACCTATCTGTCTCTCAATTCAGCATAATGATATATCCTCTCAAAACAATACATGGAATGATGGAACAAGCTATACAAATCCACAAATAATGGCTTCTAATCATGGATTTGACTGCATGTACCAAGCTATACAAATCCAAATTCAAGAGGGCTAAAGCTCCAAATACAATTATTTCTAGTTTCGTTGTTATACTACGAGCACCAATTAACATCTTTGTTTGAATATACAAGTTTTATCTCAATTACCATTATTTCTAGTTCATTCATAGGCTACACATAGATTGTAATTGCTAGAGTTCTGGGCTAACGTTAAACAAAGAAATTTTGAAGATTTTAAACACTCTAAAGATTAATATTTCAATTTTCATTGTACTGTAGGTGTTGATTGTTCCAATATGAACTTCTTCATTTTATGTATTGGATCCCCTATGCTTAAAAACTTAGACTAACCTGATTTGGCTTTGATTTTGTCTACAGAAGTATTATTAGTCTAGTTGTTAATTATATTCTATTAATGCTATACATATTTCTGAGATGCTGATAATATTGTTGCGTTGGACATCAAATATTACAGGATTAACTAGGGAAAATTCTGAATTATATTTCTTTATTTCTGGTCAAGAAACATCCGGAAACTAGTTATAAAGAGTCGATTTCTCCTCTGAGAAAGCAATTGTATGTATTTTACAACAACCAGTTCCATCGCTGCCTGGAACAGAATCACTAAGAGTCTAAGACCGCAACTACCAACAGCAATACTTCAATGATCTTGCTTGGTTTGGACAATTTTGGTTATTGCAGTTAACGCCACTACATATCAGGTCAGTTTATTTGTCTTTGGGACAGGATCTTACTTGCTAAGGCTCAACTGAGAGAACTGGTTCACTTCCTCTATAACGGCACTTTGAGTGTTCTACTGGTGCTTCTTCATGATTTTCAAGAGTTCCTTGGCAATTATCACTTCAGCTTTTGCGATGTCATATTGCCGAGCTGCATCTAAATGCGGAATATATTATCTTAGTGCATTTCCTCTCAACATGAGGCTGCCCGATGTCATATTTCCTAGCTCTTGTTTCTGTATGTAAACTTTATGACTTTATGTACCTTTGTGCCTCCTTGGCACCGTGTTATCAATTTTAATCTATCTTCAAAAAAAAAAAAAAAAAAAAAAAATGAGGCTGCCCGATCCTTTTGTTAGCTGAAATAAGCCAATCACCATTAATAAAAGTATTCCCTTTTCATTATTCACTAGTAAATTGGAATGTTTAAGATTTATTTTTGATAAATAAATTAAAAAATTAATAATGTTGGATGGGTAGTAAGTTACGATTCTCAATCCATTAGTTTCTGCTAGTGTTAACCATGAAACGACTCAGACAAATATTTAAGTTCAAGTATAAAGACATCCGAATTTTTTGCATTTAAAGGTTGTTGTTCGCCCACCATATTAAGGTTACCCTAGTGGCACAAGCACATGATTTGTTCTGGTTAAACCCAGTATATAACTACTCAACAACGCTTTCAGTGCAGGATAGAAATCTGATGGAAAAGAGGTGCAAGTAAAATATTTACATATTAACCATGTTAGGGTTTCAGTCTTCCCTTGATTTGGGTTGAAATCTCTTGCTTTCCAGTGAGAGAGACTGAGAGAGTAGTGTTCCTTCCTCGAAAACACATGTAGGAGGGTTTATACATCTTTTTCCTTTTCTTAGATCTGAACTCCAATTCAACGGGTTTTTCCGTTTTTGTCTTGTATGGAGCTCTGACTGCTCTACATCTGCTGAAAAAGAAGCTCAAGATCAGTTTCATTTTGGCAACAACAAATGGCTTCTAATTGTGGATGTAAAAGAGGATTTCTATGGGAATCCGGTGGTGGTGGAAGAACTGAATCTTCCTTTCAGTTCAATAATCAATGAGCATAATGATTTCTCCTCTCAAAATAAATCTATCTATTGATTCTTTCCATCTTCTTAGATCTGAAGACCGTACGGTGACTTCGATTTTTCTTCCTGCATATCAACATTTATTGAGCTCTTACGGATTCAGAGTTTCCGAAGAAATCAAGATCAAAGATGGTTTCTTATGGATGGGGATTCTGGTAGTCGGAAAACAATAAGAGAAACCGAATTCCCGCTCTCATCAGTTCACTATGATTTCTCCTCTCAATACAATTGTAGCATGATTTATAGAAACACATAATCTATTCATGTGTATCTCCATCTTATAATATTGAGATAGGTCTATGAACTTTATTTTGGCTAATTGTTGGATTTTTTTTCTTTTGTATTGTGTAAAGCTAAGATGTTTTCCATGAATATGAGATGAGATTTGACTGGACAGTTAAATTAATCAAATCTTTGAGTATTATAATCTACACTCCCCTTGATACTTGATAGTCTACACTTCTGCAGTCTCGGTATGTCAGGTTAACGTCGTGTGGTCTTGTTCAGTTGGTGTCTTCTATCTGTTAAGTATTATGCTTTCTTTCAGGTAAACGTTATTTTGTTTAGGATAATGAAACTAAGCAACTGATCGAAAGAAGTTTGTAATGAATAGCTTTCGCTATTATACGTTTGAGTCATTGACATATAGCTCCAAGAAAATTTAGGAGGCAGTCTACTATTAACAAGTGAAATTATGGTTTTCTATGGATGCATCCTCCATTCAACTTGTGGGAGGCAAAGACAGAATCCATATGAACCCAAGATGGCTCATCATGATGACTAATGATTTAAGTGTTTAGCACCAATTAGTTTCAAATTTTATTTCCTGTTAAATTTGTCTTATATATCTGTTCTAGCCTGTTGTTTGCGCATAGTTTTGCCTTGGAAGATGCAAGTATCGTCATGAAGTTATTAACTCCTTAGGACAACCCCTATGGTATGGATGATAAAATATCTACCTCTCAAGGAGAATCCATTTAAATAGGGATGGTCCGTATTATATGGAGATTTATTCCACTATGGATATCTAGATAAATATCCACTAATTAGAACCCACATACTCCTTTTCTTGTTTTTAATATATTAAAATGCCAAAAAGTTTGACATCTGGTTCACTAGGTGATCGGATGAGGAAAAAAAGGGAAAAAAATGCATCCGGTCATTTAGTGATAGGATGAGAGAAAAAAAAAATATATATATATATATATCGGGACACTCAGTGTCCGGATTGGATGGATGACCGGATGGGCTCTCCATAGACACATCCACATATTTGAGGGGTCCCCTCTGGACTTCACAAACATATGGATGTTAAAATCATCCATAGTAGCACTTTTTGATCCATAAAATGTGGATCATCACAAATATATGGATGATTTTTGGTTCTGTAGGGGTTGCCCTTAGAATAAGTCCGCAACAGTTTAACTTGTAAGAGACATTACCACAATTGCTGAGAAAATCTAGCAGAATGCACCCCCGTATGTCCGTAACTAAGTGCTTATATAAGTATGTGAAAAGTACTGACCGAGTGCCATAACTATCACATGTAACAAGTGAAATCCAGTGCACATATTTTATACGGGACGCTAATATCCAGTAATCTTTATATGCAACATCTTATATATGTAATTCTATTAGGGACGCTAATATCCATGTCTTTATATATATATGTCTTATATATGTAATTCTATTAGCCGAGAGAAAGACTGGATTGAAAGACCAGCCTATGAGGTGTAGACTGAATTATAATGCAATACTAATCTTAAAACGTAAATAATAGCCGAACTGAATGAACATCAAGACATTTTGCAATTTTTTATATAGGTGTTTTGAGCTCTTTCTTGCAATTTTTAGCATAATTGGTTTGCTCTGTTCATGAATTGCTCTTAATTAGTGTTCAGCCTAGACCCCGATGCCCCACCACTACTAACCCCCATGTTCGCAGCTCCTGCAGAAGCCAAACAAACATACTAGATTATAGGAGTGGTGTTTATGTGTAATGGGACATCTTTCACCTAATTACCCAAACATTCGGCAAAACAAGTCCTAATATGTATTGAACCAATACATAGTTCAAAATCAACAAATAAAGGTTCTTCCTTTCAGGTAAGCCAAGAACTCAATCTCGCAGCTGAAACTGAAATAATGGACAAAGAGTTGTAGCGCTATTTCCATATACCTCAAACAGCAGGTTTGGTGTTGAGATAAACCAGTGATTATACCATCCTACAGATAAATTTGATTCTCCCCTTAATCTCCATCATCTTCCATAGCATGAGTATAACCTAATCCTGCATTAGTTTTGATGGCAACATATTTTTAGTTAAAAGCAGTTTTTGGAGAACATATCAATCCAAAGGAATGACAAATTGAAAAATCTAGCAATCTGTTTGGAACTTACCTCTCTTCTCAGTGAACTTGAATTTGAACCCATGTCTCAGTTAAGCTAAATACTCCAAGAAAACATGTATTGATAACTGGATACTCAAATGTAACCCGTCCAGAACTGGATCTTGCAACTCAAATCTGTTGATGTGGCCTATCAGTGACAAAAACACAATATGCAAGCAAACAAAAGATTTAAATCAACACTATAATAATGAAACTGAAACAATTTTATTTAGAGTTGTAGTGTTTTTTATATATCATCAAACTGCAGGTAATTTGGTGTTTAGATTAATCAAAGGAACTTCTTCAATTTGACTGTTGAAAATAGCCAGAGAGAACAACACCCTCTGAATGCCAAATTTGAATCTCCTGCCTCTTACCTTAAAATTTAGTGTCCAAAGGGTTTTCTCCATCTTCCACTACAAAGATGAGCAACAACCAAGTACATGGTTGTAATCCACCAATTAACAGACCAATGTTAGACTGAAGTTATCAGACAGACAGACGATGTTTTCACTTTCTTCTTAAATCAGATTATGTAGAGCTTGGTAATTTGGACAAGAATTCCTCATTTTTCTCCAACCTGTAATAACTGAAGACCTAATTTCTTCTTTAACAAAAAACCCTTGAGAAAAGTTGAGATTAGATTTTATTTTCCGAACTTTGACTTTGCAGCTTTTGCTTCAGAGAAACTGATCAGATGCCGATGTTATGATATATTGATGAAGATAGTGGCGATGTTGGTGGCGGATGTTGTGGCACTGGTGATATCAGTAATTCTGATGCACGTGGCGGCGCAAGTACGATGAAGAAAATCACTGATAAAATTGTTTTCAGAGGAGATATCATTATGCTTATTTCAATTGAATTGAAACATATTTGTTCTTCTTCTTCCACCACCACCGTGATTCCCAAATAAAACCACTTTCACATCTATGAGAAGGAGCCATTTGTTGTTGTTGCCTTAAATTAAAGCAGATCTGGAGACTTTGAAACTGATAGAAGAGGAAAACTGAAATCCCCTTAATTTTATTGAGTTCAGATCCAAGATGAAGAAGAAGAAGTGGAGAGGCGGCGTAGAAACCCTCTTTAGGTTTTCAAGAAACAAAGTGAACACTGAAAACCTAAAAGAGACTCATTTTATATACCTCTTTCACTTACACCTCTTTGACATTCACACCTCTTTTACATGGGGAAAACTATTTCTAGCCCATTATTCCTTTTTTCTCTATGACAAACCCACTATTAAGATACTATACATTTAAAACCCATAATCAGTTGTATGACTACTAGTTTTACTATACTAACCTTTTATAATAGTAATTATATTGTTTTTGATTTTGTTTCCTTTTTAGTCGTCGGATAGAACAATAAGAAAACGGGGTCTTCGGTGAAATCAGTCAAAAACTGATAATATAGGAAAATCCAAACAATCCCGTTATCTACTCTTTTATCACGTCTCTTCTTTCTTCAAGCTACAAACAAAGTGCTCTTATATTTTCAAATACCTTTTTAATTCCAGAGTAGTAGTATCGTTAATTGAAAATTAACCAAATACCTTTTTAGGTCCAGAGTGTTGTTACCAATACTTACAGTTTCCAAATCCATCGAAAACAAACATGTAAGTTTATTATCACTTGGAAAAAAAAAAAAAAAAGAGTAAACTGAGAGTAGTAGCACATAATGATCAAGAGAATTGGGGAAGAACATAGGAAAGAGGAAAAACAGCTCACGTGGTTTTAATTTTATGTACACGTCATCACGCCACGTCAGAAAGGAAGGACAATAGCGAGAAGAACAGGGTGCCGAATAGCATTTCCGATTTCTAACTTATGAGAATAATCTTGTTATCTTCATACGAAAAGAAATAAATATGTCCGAATAGGATTCCAAACATTGTGGATCAAAAATTGCACCAACTAGTCCGCAAATTCACTCAAAGCTGGCCTAGATGATTGTGAGATGAATAGGACTAACTAGTCCGCAAATTCACCAGTTAGAATAATTGCACGTTCTGTGAGCAGGACTGGGTAGAGTTTCTTGTGAAGCAACTAAGTAGCACATTCCATTAGATGTGCTGTCACCAGCAAGTTCCCTCCTAATCACAGATTTGATCGAAGGAAAATAATCAATTTTGTCTACTAAATAAGAAAGTTGCATTTCGAGCAATTAGATAAGGTATTAGTATTTTTCCAACTGAAGAAGATGTGTAAGTTGCACTACGAGGAATTAGCATTTTTTCAGACTGAATCTTGGAACCAACTATATTCATAGTTAAAAGTTTTAGGAGTACTTTCTTGGAACAATAAGATAATAATTACCGTCCGGTCATCTGGCATAAAAATAAAAGAATAATAACTAACGATGAATCAACTACATACATAAACCGATAATAGTGTTGTTGTTCTTCTATCACCAGAGAAATCATTTGTTGCCGCACTAGAGCTGTTCTTGAGTTTCTTTTCCAGCAAATCTTGAGAAGTCACTTAGTAAAATTTGGTGTGGAAAAGGTTTCTCTATCTTCTTCCTCAACAGCTGAGCATCAACCTAATCCAGCAGACGCTGGAACTCCAAAAATACAGGTGGTTGATGCACAAGTGCGAAAATCCCATCTGATTTTATCACTTGTTTGCTTGGAAAAGGTTTGATGAAATTTGATTGTTCAGAGCAAGTTCGACCTATTAAGTGAAGTGGGGTTCATTCAAATGATGGTAATATTAATGGGGATGTGAGTGGAGCTGTTACTAGTAACAGCCTGGGCGGCGGAAGTGGTAATGATGAAATCAAAAATACAAATGTTTTGAGAGGAGAAATCATTATGCTGCTCGATTGATGGAATTGAAAGGTTGTTTCATCCACCTGATCTCCCACAAAAAACCAACACTTTTACATCTATATATGAGAATGAACCATTTGTTGTTGCCTTAAATTAAGCTGATCTTGAAATTCTTTGACAGCAAATCTGGAGGAAGAACTCAATTAATATTCTAATACAAAGAGGAAAACTGAAATTGACTTGATGGGAGATCAGATCTAAGAAGAAGAGAAGAGGCGGCTAAGAAACCTTTTTAGGGTTTTCAAGGAAGGAGAGTAGATTCAGATTTCAAGAATTGAAGTGAAGACTGAATCTGAGCCCCTAAAATGATGGTTAATCCTTTTTCATATTCTCTATATAAAAATAGAGTTTTTTTTCGGCGCTCTCATTAACCTAAGCTTCACAGTTATTCGGCCCCACCATTCTAAATTTCAGCCAATAGAATTTCAGGAAAAATCTTTTGGGCCCATAATATATTATTTGACCAATTACATTCTATAAATTATTTATCTAAAATTACAAAATCTTATATAATCTAAAAATATTACCAAACAAACATAAAAAAAAAATAACACTACCAAAAAAAAAGAGATTATTTTTTTTTTTAAAATTAACTATGAAGTATTCATCGTGATTTCATGATAAAATTAAATCGATCATAAAAATTAAAAAAAAAATAATGTCCAGAGTCCAATGTCCAATTACACTTCTTATATAACTTATAATAAAACTCACCTATTTACAATTCCAGAGTACCGATAATTAAAACCCCTAATTTAAAATTGCAATTACCCTTCCAACTGATATTAAATTATCGAATTATTGATCAAATTTATATCAACAATAAAAAGAAGAATACCTGATTTGTGAATGGTCACCGTTGGATAAGGGGATCTTCTTTCTCTGGGGCTTACAAAAGGCTTTGTTTATCCTGTACAATTGCAGAGAACACAAAATCATTTAGAGGAAATCATGTTGATGGTGTTAGAACATAAGAATCAAGCAAATAACAAAAAAAAAAAAAAAAAATAGTACATAAGATTGCGGAGAGGAAAAATAGTTCACGCCATTTTTTCTGAATATTATCATCATTGCATAAAAATAACAAAAAATATAAATTCTTAATATTTTCGACCCATAAAAGTATTAAAAAAAAAAAAAGCAATTTCTATTTTCGGAGGTGTAGAAGTTATTTTGGAAAAATAAATCAACAAATAAATGTAGCGATTCGAAAATATAGTGTACATCCAAAAATACAATATATTGTTTTATGCTTTTGCATGTAAAAATGGCAAAAAATATTGGATGCATGATATTTACGGTAAAATACCTTTGGTAAAAAGTTACTGGTAGACCCACGATTTTCATAATCTAAACTTGCCAAAAATAACACAACTGGTAAATGCAGCTGGCCATAAAAATAAAAATCCTATACTATATTTTTAGATATTTTATTATTTTTTATTTTAAAAAATCTTTTTATTATTGGTAATGTATCTCTTTATATAAGGCATTAAACATAAGCAAATCCCACCGTTTAACGCCGCTTCTCTCTTCTAATGGTGTTTTGTTTTTTTTTCCTTTTTCCTGATTTGTTATCTGATCCCTGTATGTTGTTGTTTTGTAGGTATCCCTAAACGTTGATCGGTATTGTAAATGCTTAATGTCATTTGAATGATAAATCTCCTCACTTCAAATGTTCTTTTGCTTTCTTTTTCCCCTTCCTTAACTGATTGATAATGACTTCATACAGAGTTGAAGGAAGGATGGCGACTTTAACTGATAGAGAGTTTGTTTGTAGATGAGATGGATGGCGACTTCAAAGTCATAAAAAAGAAGGTAATATCAACATGATCGTGATGGAATCGTTTTTATTTTCCAGCTTCAATTAAAAAAGAAGGTAATATCAACATCATAATTTTTATTCTTTGCGGTTTTTTTTTGTATAAGACGTACAACTTACTGGTTTAACATCAATGATAGACGAGGATTTGGAAAAGATTTTGATTCGTTTATCCTGGAAAATTTAGGACAAGGAATTCAATTTCTTTAAATTAAGATCCTCAGTCCATCCCGCCTCCTTGGCGGGGAGAAAGTAAGTAATAGTCCATTTTCTTTTTTTCTAACTATATGAGTTAATTATATTTGTCAAAAACTTGAACAAATAAAAAAAATTCTTTCTCTAACTATTTGTATTTATGTACGTCAGAGTATATTTGCACATATATCTAATTGGATCCTCTGTCCCTATATTTTCCTTGTAGCGGTATACTGGAAAAGGTAAATGCCGAATGTTATATGGGAAAGCTATCCCACTTGATTTTTTTTTTTTTTTTGTAAATTAACCTTTTTAATTTGAGTTAGGTTCAGGTAATTGTTCACTTTACAGATGACAGGCAAAGATAAGTTAGGATCTCAATTTTCAGATATATGGCAACTTCTGATTTGTTGAATGAGTTGTCTAAAGATGGATGTAAAGCAGATCATGATCTAGAGTTGAATATTTCGATGACCGTTCAATAGAGAAAAGGAAATCCCTCGAAAACTTTACATCCTTTCATAGTTTTGTTAGCCTTTTTTTTCAATTTTCACTTAGTCACAGAACATTACAAAATCTTATGATAATTAACAAAGGCAGCTTGAACAGTGAAACAAAAGATAGAAGACATTTTTTCGATTGTATTCATATACTTTTACATGATTTGTGTTCATATAATTCAAGTTTAATCTCAATGACAAACTCAATTATGTATTTTTTTTATGTAAATGAAGTGTTATATATCATACGAACGTAGCTTTTGTTAAGAAATCATCAAGCACATTCATCTCAATTTAAGAAATAAGTTTTTTTCTGCATTTCAAAGCAAAAAAAAAAACAAGCTTAAATACCTATTATGGTATGATAGCGCCATGAAAACAGAGTTGAATAAGTTTAGAAAACGAGGAAAGGAAAAGATAATTATGGAAGGATATGCAATATAAAGAGTAATATCCCTTATTTACTCGAATAAAAATAAGATAATATTTGGTATTTATGGACAAATCGGTTGAAGGATCGAGTCTTTTTGGAGCCTGTATAATCATTTTGGTTGACATAATGGAAAGAGAATAACATTGATACTAAACCAGATAGAACCCGAAATCTTATTTGAAATGGTAATAATTTTTAGTTGGGAGTATTTTGATTATAGGGGTGTCATTGGGTCTAGGTCATCCCGGCTACCCGGACCCTACTTATAAAAATTGGGTCCGGTTTCTAACAGTTCCGGATCCGGTTCCTAATTTTGTAGACTCGAAACAGTCCGTTTAAGGTCCGGATGCAATGAATCGATTTATCCGTTAGGTATTGAAATTACTATGTAGAAAATCTAAAAAAATTAATTTCTTTCTCTTTTTAACTAGAATCTAAATTATTTTTCCGAGAATTTATTATTATTTCTTTATTAATGTACTAATATAAATTAAATGTAAAACAAAAATGTAAAAAAGATCAAGGCCAAAACTAGCAAAGTACTTATAATTTTGCTAAAATGATGAATAAATGAGTACCGATACCCACGGGTACCCGGCGGGTAATTACTCGATTCGCCCAAATAGACAAATAATTGTTCATAGGTCCAACTTTAGGACCCAGAACCGGACTCGAATCTACCAGATCATGACCCGAATCTACAAATAATTCTTAAGTTCGAACAGTATTTCGTTGTATCCCATTTATTTTTATTTTTTTCCTTGGATTGCCTTCATTATTGTTGCATCCCATTTCTTTTATGTTTTTTCTCGGATTGCCTTTATTAAGTTGGTGGATGGAGTATGATTGGAATTTTTCTCCGTAGCGGTTTATGTAAATTGTTTACGGACTTCTCTTGAATATTCTTTCTACATAAAAAAAGGAGACTTTTCTGTTTACTTGGCTATTGCTTTTTGAGAACAACACAATACTTTCCTTGGAAATGTTTATGGTAAATTGTTTACAGACTTTTCTTGAATATTCTTTCTACATGAAAACGAGGACTTTTTTGTTTACTTGGCTATTGCTATTTGAGAACAAGACTTTCCTTGGAAATGTTTATGGTTATTATAAGAGACTAATGAACTCGAATTTGCAAAAGCTTATTATTATTGTTTTTCTTTATTTTCAAACATGATCTAGAGTGTATTTTCTGGACTCTGGTTATCTGGTATTATCCTTCAGGCACATGAAATAGGTTGTGCTGATTATCTAAGTATTTGACCCCAAAATAACATACACGTTCATGTTCACTAACACAATAGCTACCGCATATATAATTGACGATGCGAATAATTTTATGTAAGCATATAAGCGTACTAATATTTTGGTTTGATTTTTATTTCAAATGCGTTTTTAGTGTTCGTAGAACGGTAAAAAGAAGGAATACATTTAGGAGTAGTTCCAAAATCGTCCAGAAGAAGCAAGGATAAAACGTTGAACCCCTAAAGAAAAGCCTGAACAAATAAGGTTGAGTTAAGATGCGATCATGCAGCGGAGATACCAAAGCCTTGATTTGAGTAAGAATGAGCTTGTGTCCACTGCGGATATATATAAAATTTATTATGATCGAACTTATTCATTACTGGACCAAAGATCGCCAAGTTACTGAGGAAAATTATTGTTTGATATCCGTTTACCCTGATACAATATAAATCACACTACTGTAATTGAGATGTAAGAATTTATAAAGCAAAAATTAAGCTGCAGAACAATGTTTTTTTTTTGAGATTATAATGTAAGATGGTACTTATGCTGATGAAGTAAAGGTGTACGGTAAATACAAAATAAGGAGCTCGGGAAATTTAAAGAATACCAATATTTGGAGAGAGATTCTAATATAATAACTTTTCAAAGATTAAAGCTTATAAATCTTGAATTACGTCTTTTGTACCACATGAATTTTTATTGTACGTTTTTAGGATCAAGATGGTATTCGAGATTTATTAGTTTCTATGATATATATTTTTTTCGAATAAAATTAATTATACGACATGATCCAAAATCTTTTAACGAAAAACAAACCCGTGCGTAGAACGGGTGACAAACTAGTCTATATAGTATACAGCCTTTGCTTACACCTATTTTAGCCATGCACTGTATGGAGATTTCGGGCCGGGACTACGTACATTATGTGTCCCATGGGCTTGGACATGACCCCTGCAGCACAGTCTCCAACGGTCAACGCAATCTCTAGAAGAGTAAATGATCGGAATATAAATGCAACAACTAGTTAGGTGGTGTGTACCCTGCTGCGGTGAAATAGAATAGGGTAGTGGCAAGTGACGAGTGCATGACTATATATATATATATATATATATATATATTCCCACATATTTGGCCTCACGAAAACAATCCTTTTTGGCTACGAAGAATATATGTAAGCCGCATTTGAAGGAATTCGATAAGATAATCCAAGTTCCTATATATTTTTCATGTAAAAGAAAAAAAGAGAGTACATTAATTAATACAATCGTTTATTCTGAATAAAACTTATTATCTTAACTGCCACAAAATCAATAAATCTCCAATATGGAAACCACCAGTTCACTTTCTTCATAAGCAAAACACAAAAAAGACCCCAAAATCCAACTATAAACCCCAAAGCAACAATAGCATACAATAATATTGTCTCTTTTGCATCCTCTTGATCGACTTCATCAACTTCAACTGCAGGATCGTCAACTCTGTTACTAGTATTGCGATCACCATCGCAAATTTTTTGTGTTGGAGATCCACACAGTAAATCGTTCCCAGCGAAAGCTAAACCATCCACGCTCAGCGTATCAAAATGATTTTCTTTTGGAATTCTGCCGCTTAAATTATTGTAAGAAAGGTTTAAAACCCCAAGAGTGTTGATGGTTGCCAAAGATTGTGGAATATTTCCAGAAAGTTTATTAAAACTTAAATCTAGTGATTCTAGCGCAGACAAATTTCCAATACTTGCAGGAATATCACTAGAAAAATAATTATGAGACAAATTAAGCAAGGAGAGTCGTGATAGCAAGCTTATCTGTTCTGGAATGTTTCCATTCAGAATATTGCATGACAAATCGATACTTGCGCTATATTCATATATTCTTGGAATTTGTACCATGACGCCTTTGATTACCATCTGGAATCCGTAGCCATTATGTTTGTCAAGCCCGTGTGAGTTCCTTTTTAATCCATTCCAGTTCCCAATATTCTTAGGAATACTGCCAGAGAGATTGTTTAGCGATAAGTCTAGTATTTGGAATTCCTGCAATTGACAAATCTCTTTGGGTATTGACCCACTAAATTTGTTCCCCCTTAAAGAAATAATCTTCAAGTCATGAAGTGAACCAATACTTTGGTATATTTCCTCCAAAATTGTTATTTGCTAGGTCGAGAATTATTAAATTCGGACTCCATTTTCTGGGAAGTTCGCCGGAAAATAAATTATTGTTTATGGATACCACTGATAAATTCATAGATGACAAAAAACTAGACGGAATCTCACCACTTAACATGTTATTGGCAAGTGAAACGATGGAAAAACTAGGACAATTACCGAACGGAATCTCACCACTTAACATGTTATTGTCAAGTACAATGTCAGACAAACTAGAACAGTTCGCAAGCGTTTTTGGTAATTTTCCAGAAATATTATTCGAAGAAGCCCAAATATCTTGAAACTCACCACCAAAACATAAATTGTCTGGTAAATTACCTGAAAGATTATTCTTTAAGATATAAAGATATTGAAGTTTGGAATGTAAACCAAGTTCTTGGGGCAGTTCACCCGATAAGTTGTTTTCAAAAAAATAAATATCAGTCAGTAATGGAAGTAAACTAATACTTGCCGGTATTTCTCCTGTTAATCGATTCCCAGACATATCTAAGATTGTTAACTTTTTCAATTTACCAACCCCTTCAGGAATCGAACCCGTTAACTTATTATATGCAAGATCAATTGATTCCATATTGAAACATTTGATTTCTTTTGGAATTTTACCTGAAAATTTGTTATAAGATAAACTCAAAAACCTCAAGTTCTTTAACAAAAACAAGTTCTCTGGAATTTTCCCGCTCAAATTGTTCTCCTGAAGATATAGAAATTCCAAATTTGAATAATTACCAATCCAATCCGGAATTTCTCCATATAAAATCATCTCTGACATCGTCAGAGTCTTCAGCTTAATCAATTTATGGTATTCAGTCGGAATTTTCGACGACAAAAAATCATTAATGCTTATATCAAGAACTTCGAGATTCGATAAATTTCCGATTTCTTGCGGATAACTACCATTAAAAGAATTAAAGGAAAGGTCTAAACTCTGTAAAAATGGTAAATTTCCAATTGAAGAAGGAATATCACCCGAGAGTCTATTTGATCCCAGATTAAGTTTCTTAAGATTCAAAAGCCTATAGATATCTTTCGGAATTCTACCGGCAAAGTGATTATTGGAAAGATCTAAATATTGAAGTTTTGAACAATTCAAGATAGAAACTGGAAATTCCCAAGGGATGATGTTTTCAGAAAGATCAATTTCTGTTAAGTTTTTCAAATCACAAATAGAATTTGGAACTTTTTCTTTAATATCCATATGTGAAAGTAAAATTTTGGAAACAGAATCATGGTTATCACATTCTATACCTTTCCAATTGCAGTGATGAGACTTATCCGAATTCCATGATTCCAATGCTGATGGATTTCCAAATTCTTTCTTGAGTTTAAGAAGAATACTTCGTTCATTTTCTTGAATTTTGAGTGAGTTTACTACAAAAAAGAGTAGAGGAAGAACGAAAATGAGATGGAAAATGGTTTCTTTAGTATTTGAGTGGGTTTTCTTGAACATTTATAAGCAGAAATTGATTTTTGATCGATAGAAAAAAATTGAATTATGATCTTAGAACTCAAAGTTGTTGAATTATATAGATAGATACATTGTTCACCTCATCATGTCATTGCACCCTGAAAGATGAATGGACAGTATGTATGAATGGACTGTGTGCTTCGACCAGTGAGGCTAATCATATCCCATGCAATACGGCAGCGTTGGCCCCACCAAACGTGTTTTTTGGATGTACATTTAAATATAAGGTCGGCAGAAAATGATATTTTGCATTTAAAGGTTGTTGTTCGCCCACCATATTAAGGTTACCCCAGTGGCACAAGCACATGATTTGTTCTGGTTAAACCCAGTATATAACTACTCAACAACGCTTTCAGTGCAGGATAGAAATCTGATGTAAAAGAGGTGTAAGTAAAATATGAACATATTAACCATGTTAGGGTTTCAGTCTTCCCTTGATTTGGGTTGAAATCTCTTGCTTTCCAGTGAGAGAGACTGAGAGAGTAGTGTTCCTTCCTCGAAAACACATGTAGGAGGGTTTATACATCTTTTTCCTTTTCTTAGATCTGAACTCCAATTCAACGGGTTTTTCCGTTTTTGTCTTGTATGGAGCTCTGACTGCTCTACATCTGCTGAAAAAGAAGCTCAAGATCAGTTTCATTTTGGCAACAACAAATGGCTTCTAATTGTGGATGTAAAAGAGGATTTCTATGGGAATCCGGTGGTGGTGGAAGAACTGAATCTTCCTTTCAGTTCAATAATCAATGAGCATAATGATTTCTCCTCTCAAAATAAATCTATCTATTGATTCTTTCCATCTTCTTAGATCTGAAGACCGTACGGTGACTTCGATTTTTCTTCCTGCATATCAACATTTATTGAGCTCTTACGGATTCAGAGTTTCCGAAGAAATCAAGATCAAAGATGGTTTCTTATGGATGGGGATTCTGGTAGTCGGAAAACAATAAGAGAAACCGAATTCCCGCTCTCATCAGTTCACTATGATTTCTCCTCTCAATACAATTGTAGCATGATTTATAGAAACACATAATCTATTCATGTGTATCTCCATCTTATAATATTGAGATAGGTCTATGAACTTTATTTTGGCTAATTGTTGGATTTTTTTTCTTTTGTATTGTGTAAAGCTAAGATGTTTTCCATGAATATGAGATGAGATTTGAGTGGAGAGTTGAATTAATCAAATCTTTGAGTATTATAATCTACACTCCCCTTGATACTTGATAGTCTACACTTCTGCAGTCTCGGTATGTCAGGTTAACGTCGTGTGGTCTTGTTCAGTTGGTGTCTTCTATCTGTTAAGTATTATGCTTTCTTTCAGGTAAACGTTATTTTGTTTAGGATAATGAAACTAAGCAACTGATCGAAAGAAGTTTGTAATGAATAGCTTTCGCTATTATACGTTTGAGTCATTGACATATAGCTCCAAGAAAATTTAGAAGGCAGTCTACTATTAACAAGTGAAATTATGGTTTTCTATGGATGCATCCTCCATTCAACTTGTGGGAGGCAAAGACAGAATCCATATGAACCCAAGATGGCTCATCATGATGACTAAGTGTGTTAGTATTTGAGTAGTCCCTTACCAATGCAATGGCTAATGAATGATTTAAGTGTTTAGCACCAATTAGTTTCAAATTTTATTTCCTGTTAAATTTGTCTTATATATCTGTTCTAGCCTGTTGTTTGCGCATAGTTTTGCCTTGGAAGATGCAAGTATCGTCATGAAGTTATTAACTCCTTAGGACAACCCCTATGGTATGGATGATAAAATATCTACCTCTCAAGGAGAATCCATTTAAATAGGGATGGTCCGTATTATATGGAGATTTATTCCACTATGGATATCTAGATAAATATCCACTAATTAGAACCCACATACTCCTTTTCTTGTTTTTAATATATTAAAATGCCAAAAAGTTTGACATCTGGTTCACTAGGTGATCGGATGAGGAAAAAAAGGGAAAAAAATGCATCCGGTCATTTAGTGATAGGATGAGAGAAAAAAAAAATATATATATATATATATATATCGGGACACTCAGTGTCCGGATTGGATGGATGACCGGATGGGCTCTCCATAGACACATCCACATATTTGAGGGGTCCCCTCTGGACTTCACAAACATATGGATGTTAAAATCATCCATAGTAGCACTTTTTGATCCATAAAATGTGGATCATCACAAATATATGGATGATTTTTGGTTCTGTAGGGGTTGCCCTTAGAATAAGTCCGCAACAGTTTAACTTGTAAGAGACATTACCACAATTGCTGAGAAAATCTAGCAGAATGCACCCCCGTATGTCCGTAACTAAGTGCTTATATAAGTATGTGAAAAGTACTGACCGAGTGCCATAACTATCACATGTAACAAGTGAAATCCAGTGCACATATTTTATACGGGACGCTAATATCCAGTGCAACATCTTTATATGGCAGAAGTATGTCTTATATATGTAATTCTATTAGGGACGCTAATATCCAGTGCAACATCTTTATATGGCAGAAGTATGTCTTATATATGTAATTCTATTAGCCGAGAGAAAGACTGGATTGAAAGACCAGCCTATGAGGTGTAGACTGAATTATAATGCAATACTAATCTTAAACCGTAAATAATAGCCGAACTGAATGAACATCAAGACATTTTGCAATTTTTTATATAGGTGTTTTGAGCTCTTTCTTGCAATTTTTAGCATAATTGGTTTGCTCTGTTCATGAATTGCTCTTAATTAGTGTTCAGCCTAGACCAGATGCCCACCACTACTAACCCCCTGTTCTGTGCCTGGCAGAAGCCAAACAAACAGACTAGATTATAGGAGTGGTGTTTATGTGTAATGGGACATCTTTCACTGAATTACCCAAAAATTCGGCAAAACAAGTCCTAATATGTATTGAACCAATACATAGTTCAAAATCAACAAATAAAGGTTCTTCCTTTCAGGTAAGCCAAGAACTCAATCTCGCAGCTGAAACTGAAATAATGGACAAAGAGTTGTAGCGCTATTTCCATATACCTCAAACAGCAGGTTTGGTGTTGAGATAAACCAGTGATTATACCATCCTACAGCTAAATTTGATTCTCCCCTTAATCTCCATCATCTTCCATAGCATGAGTATAACCTAATCCTGCATTAGTTTTGATGGCAACATATTTTTAGTTAAAAGCAGTTTTTGGAGAACATATCAATCCAAAGGAATGACAAATTGAAAAATCTAGCAATCTGTTTGGAACTTACCTCTCTTCTCAGTGAACTTGAATTTGAACCCATGTCTCAGTTAAGCTAAATACTCCAAGAAAACATGTATTGATAACTGGATACTCAAATGTAACCCGTCCAGAACTGGATCTTGCAACTCAAATCTGTTGATGTGGCCTATCAGTGACAAAAACACAATATGCAAGCAAACAAAAGATTTAAATCAACACTATAATAATGAAACTGAAACAATTTTATTTAGAGTTGTAGTGTTTTTATATATCATCAAACTGCAGGTAATTTGGTGTTTAGATTAATCAAAGGAACTTCTTCAATTTGACCGAAAATAGCCGAGAGAACAACACCCTCAATGCCAAATTTGAATCTCCCGCCTCTTACCTTAAAATTTAGTGTCCAAAGGGTTTTCTCCATCTTCCACTACAAAGATGAGCAACAACCAAGTACATGGTTGTAATCCACCAATTAATGCACCAATGTTAGGCCCAAGTTATCGGACAGACATGACGATGTTTTCACTTTCTTCTTAAATCAGATTATGTAGAGCTTGGTAATTTGGACAAGAATTCCTCATTTTTCTCCAACCTGTAATAACTGAAGACCTAATTTCTTCTTTAACAAAAACCCTTGAGAAAAGTTGAGATTAGATTTTATTTTCCGAACTTTGACTTTGCAGCTTTTGCTTCAGAGAAACTGATCAGATGCCGATGTTATGATATATTGATGAAGATAGTGGCGATGTTGGTGGCGGATGTTGTGGCACTGGTGATATCAGTAATTCTGATGCACGTGGCGGCGCAAGTACGATGAAGAAAATCACTGATAAAATTGTTTTCAGAGGAGATATCATTATGCTTATTTCAATTGAATTGAAACATATTTGTTCTTCTTCTTCCACCACCACCAGATTCCCAAATAAAACCACTTTCACATCTATGAGAAGGAGCCATTTGTTGTTGTTGCCTTAAATTAAAGCAGATCTGGAGACTTTGAAACTGATAGAAGAGGAAAACTGAAATCCCCTTAATTTTATTGAGTTCAGATCCAAGATGAAGACGAAGAAGTGGAGAGGCGGCGTAGAAACCCTCTTTAGGTTTTCAAGAAACAAAGTGAACACTGAAAACCTAAAAGAGACTCATTTTATATACCTCTTTCACTTACACCTCTTTGACATTCACACCTCTTTTACATGGGGAAAACTATTTCTAGCCCATTATTCCTTTTTCTCTATGACAAACCCACTATTAAGATACTATACATTTAAAACCCATAATCAGTTGTATGACTACTAGTTTTACTATACTAACCTTTTATAATAGTAATTATATTGTTTTTGATTTTGTTTCCTTTTTAGTCGTCGGATAGAACAATAAGAAAACGGGGTCTTCGGTGAAATCAGTCAAAAACTGATAATATAGGAAAATCCTAACAATCCCGTTATCTACTCTTTTATCACGGCTCTTCTTTCTTCAAGCTACAAACAAAGTGCTCTTATATTTTCAAATACCTTTTTAATTCCAGAGTAGTAGTATCGTTAATTGAAAATTAACCAAATACCTTTTTAGGTCCAGAGTGTTGTTACCAATACTTACAGTTTCCAAATCCATCGAAAACAAACATGTAAGTTTATTATCACTTGGAAAAAAAAAAAAAAAAAGAGTAAACTGAGAGTAGTAGCACATAATGATCAAGAGTATTGGGGAAGAACATAGGAAAGAGGAAAAACAGCTCACGTGGTTTTAATTTTATGTACACGTCATCACGCCACGTCAGAAAGGAAGGACAATAGCGAGAAGAACAGGGTGCCGAATAGCATTTCCGATTTCTAACTTATGAGAATAATCTTGTTATCTTCATACGAAAAGAAATAAATATGTCCGAATAGGATTCCAAACATTGTGGATCAAAAATTGCACCAACTAGTCCGCAAATTCACTCAAAGCTGGCCTAGATGATTGTGAGATGAATAGGACTAACTAGTCCACAAATTCACCAGTTAGAATAATTGCACGTTCTGTGAGCAGGACTGGGTAGAGTTTCTTGTGAAGCAACTAAGTAGCACATTCCATTAGATGTGCTGTCACCAGCAAGTTCCCTCCTAATCACAGATTTGATCGAAGGAAAATAATCAATTTTGTCTACTAAATAAGAAAGTTGCATTTCGAGCAATTAGATAAGGTATTAGTATTTTTTCCAACTGAAGAAGATGTGTAAGTTGCACTACGAGGAATTAGCATTTTTTCAGACTGAATCTTGGAACCAACTATATTCATAGTTAAAAGTTTTAGGAGTACTTTCTTGGAACAATAAGATAATAATTACCGTCCGGTCATCTGGCATAAAAATAAAAGAATAATAACTAACGATGAATCAACTACATACATAAACCGATAATAGTGTTGTTGTTCTTCTATCACCAGAAAAATCATTTGTTGCCGCACTAGAGCTGTTCTTGAGTTTCTTTTCCAGCAAATCTTGAGAAGTCACTTAGTAAAATTTGGTGTGGAAAAGGTTTCTCTATCTTCTTCCTCAACAGCTGAGCATCAACCTAATCCAGCAGACGCTGGAACTCCAAAAATACAGGTGGTTGATGCACAAGTGCGAAAATCCCATCTGATTTTATCACTTGTTTGCTTGGAAAAGGTTTGATGAAATTTGATTGTTCAGAGCAAGTTCGACCTATTAAGTGAAGTGGGGTTCATTCAAATGATGGTAATATTACCGGGGATGTGAGTGGAGCTGTTACTGGTAACAGCCTGGGCGGCGGAAGTGGTAATGATGAAATCAAAAATACAAATGTTTTGAGAGGAGAAATCATTATGCTGCTCGATTGATGGAATTGAAAGGTTGTTTCATCCACCTGATCTCCCACAAAAAACCAACACTTTTACATCTATATATGAGAATGAACCATTTGTTGTTGCCTTAAATTAAGCTGATCTTGAAATTCTTTGACAGCAAATCTAGAGGAAGAACTCAATTAATATTCTAATACAAAGAGGAAATCTGAAATTGACTTGATGGGAGATCAGATCTAAGAAGAAGAAAAGAGGCGGCTAAGAAACCTTTTTAGGGTTTTCAAGGAAGGAGAGTAGATTCAGATTTCGAAGAATTGAAGTGAAGACTGAATCTGAGCCCCTAAAATGATGGTTAATCCTTTTTCATATTCTCTATATAAAAATAGAGTTTTTTCGAGCGCTCTCATTAACCGGAGCTTCTGGTTAATTCTGGCCTCACCATTCTAAATTTCAGCCAATAGAATTTCAGGAAAAATCTTTTGGGCCCATAATATATTATTTGACCAATCACATTCTATAAATTATTTATCTAAAATTACAAAATCTTATATAATCTAAAAATATTACCAAACAAACATAAAAAAAAAATAACACTACCAAAAAAAATAGATTATTTTTTTTTTAAAATTAACTATGAAGTATTCATCGTGATTTCATGATAAAATTAAATCGATCATAAAAATTAAAAAAAAATAATGTCCAGAGTCCAATGTCGAATTACACTTCTTATAACTTATTATAAAACTCACCTATTTACAATTCCAGACTACCGATAATTAAAACCCCTAATTTAAAATTGCAATTACCCTTCCAACTGATATTAAATTATCGAATTATTGATCAAATTTATATCAACAATAAAAAGAAGAATACCTGATTTGTGAATGGTCACCGTTGGATAAGGGGATCTTCTTTCTCTGGGGCTTACAAAAGGCTTTGTTTATCCTGTACAATTGCAGAGAACACAAAATCATTTAGAGGAAATCATGTTGATGGTGTTAGAACATAAGAATCAAGCAAATAACAAAAAAAAAAAAAAATAGTACTCCCTCTGTCCGTTTTTATCTGTCCTAATTTCTACTTTGGTATGTCCATTTTTATCTGTCCGCTCTGTTTATAGACATACTTTTCCCTTAAACTATCAAATATACCCTTTATTTTTATAATCATAAAATCATTTTTAATATCCAAATCTTAAATAATATCACCATATTTATGGAAAAAAACTTACTCAATATCTTTGTATTAATTGTCATTCCTTTTTTTAAATAAAAACATTTATGAACAGTTAAAAAATCCTTATAAACTTCTACTTATTTTAACACTAATAATTTAGTTTTGGTAATAATATAACATTAAATAGGCTAGTCAAGGGCTAGTCATGACAATTTATATGATTTCCTTAATATTTTGACTTAGTCAAAGCGGACTCTTAATTTAGGACGGAGGGAGTAATAAGATTGCGGAGAGGAAAAATAGTTCACGCCATTTTTTCTGAATATTATCATCATTGCATAAAAATAACAAAAAAAATAAATTCTTAATATTTTCGACCCATAAAAATATTAAAAAACAAAAAAAAAAAAGCAATTTCTATTTTCGGAGGTGTAGAAGTTATTTTGGAAAAATAACTCAACAAATAAATGTAGCGATTCGAAAATATAGTGTACATCCAAAAATACAATATATTGTTTTATGCTTTTGCATGTAAAAATGGCAAAAAATATTGGATGCATGATATTTACGGTAAAATACCTTTGGTAAAAAGTTACAGGTAGACCCCTGATTTTCATAATCTAAACTTGCCAAAAATAACACAACTGGTAAATGCAGCTGGCCATAAAAATAAAAATCCTATACTATATTTTTAGATATTTTATTATTTTTTATTTTAAAAAATCTTTTTATTATTGGTAATGTATCTCTTTATATAAGGCATTAAACATAAGCAAATCCCACCGTTTAACGCCGCTTCTCTCTTCTAATGGTGTTTTGTTTTTTTTCCTTTTTCCTGATTTGTTATCTGATCCCTGTATGTTGTTGTTTTGTAGGTATCCCTAAACGTTGATCGGTATTGTAAATGCTTAATGTCATTTGAATGGTAAATCTCCTCACTTCAAATGTTCTTTTGCTTTCTTTTTCCCCTTCGTTAACTGATTGATAATGACTTCATACAGAGTTGAAGGAAGGATGACGACTTTAACTGATAGAGAGTTTGTTTGTAGATGAGATGGATGGCGACTTCAAAGTCATAAAAAAGAAGGTAATATCAACATGATCGTGATGGAATCGTTTTTATTTTCCAGCTTCAATTAAAAAAGAAGGTAATATCAACATCATAATTTTTATTCTTTGCAGTTTTTTTTTTTTTTTTTTTTTTTTTTTTTTTTTGTATAAGACGTACAACTTACTGGTTTAACATCAATGATAGACGAGGATTTGGAAAAGATTTTGATTCGTTTATCCTGGAAAATTTAGGACAAGGAATTCAATTTCATTAAATTAAGATCCTCAGTCCATCCTGCCTCCTTGGCTGGGAGAAAGTAAGTAATAGTCCATTTTCTTTTTTTCTAACTATATGAGTTAATTATATTTGTCAAAAACTTGAACAAATAAAAAAAAATCTTTCTCTAACTATTTGTATTTATGTACGTCAGAGTATATTTGCACATATATCTAATTGGATCCTCTGTCCCTATATTTTCCCTGTAGCGGTATACTGGAAAAGGTAAATGCCGAATGTTATATGGGAAAGCTATCCCACTTGATGTTTTTTTTTTTTTTTTTTTGTAAATTAACCTTTTTAATTTGAGTTAGGTTCAGGTAATTGTTCACTTTACAGATGACAGGCAAAGATAAGTTAGGATCTCAATTTTCAGATATATGGCAACTTCTGATTTGTTGAATGAGTTGTCTAAAGATGGATGTAAAGCAGATCATGATCTAGAGTTGAATATTTCGATGACCGTTCAATAGAGAAAAGGAAATCCCTCGAAAACTTTACATCCTTTCATAGTTTTGTTAGCGTTTTTTTTCAATTTTCACTTAGTCACAGAACATTACAAAATCTTATGATAATTAACAAAGGCAGCTTGAACAGTGAAACAAAAGATAGAAGACATTTTTTCGATTGTATTCATATACTTTTACATGATTTGTGTTCATATAATTCAAGTTTAATCTCAATGACAAACTCAATTATGTATTTGTTTTATGTAAATGAAGTGTTATATATCATACGAACGTAGCTTTTGTTAAGAAATCATCAAGCACATTCATCTCAATTTAAGAAATAAGTTTTTTTCTGCATTTCAAAGCAAAAAAAAAAACAAGCTTAAATACCTATTATGGTATGATAGCGCCATGAAAACAGAGTTGAATAAGTTTAGAAAACGAGGAAAGGAAAAGATAATTATGGAAGGATATGCAATATAAAGAGTAATATCCCTTATTTACTCGAATAAAATAAGATAATATTTGGTATTTATGGACAAATCGGTTGAAGGATCGAGTCTTTTTGGAGCTTGTATAATCATTTTGGTTGACATAATGGAAAGAGAATAACATTGATACTAAACCAGATAGAACCCGAAATCTTATTTGAAATGGTAATAATTTTTAGTTGGGAGTATTTTGATTATAGGGGTGTCATTGGGTCCAGGTCATCCCGGCTACCCGGACCCTACTTATAAAAATTGGGTCCGGTTTCTAACAGTTCCGGATCCGGTTCCTAATTTTGTAGACTCAGAACCGGTCCGTTTAAGGTCCGGGATGCCATGAACTGACGGTTATCCGTTAGGTATTGAAATTACTATGTAGAAAATCTAAAAAAAATAATTTCTTTCTCTTTTTAACTAGAATCTAAATTATTTTTCCGAGAATTTATTATTATTTCTTTATTAATGTACTAATATAAATTAAATGTAAAACAAAAATGGAAAATGGAAAAAAGATCAAGGCCAAAACTAGCATAGTACTTATAATTTTGCTAAAATGATGAATAAATGAGTACCGATACCCACGGGTACCCGGCGGGTAATTACTCGATTCGCCCAAATAGACAAATAATTGTTCATAGGTCCAACTTTAGGACCCAGAACCGGACTCGAATCTACCAGATCATGACCCGAATCTACAAATAATTCTTAAGTTCGAACAGTATTTCGTTGTATCCTATTTATTTTTATTTTTTTCCTTGGATTGCCTTCATTATTGTTACATCCCATTTCTTTTATGTTTTTTCTCGGATTGCCTTTATTAAGTTGGTGGATGGAGTATGATTGGAATTTTTCTCCGTAGCGGTTTATGTAAATTGTTTACGGACTTCTCTTGAATATTCTTTCTACATAAAAACGGAGACTTTTCTGTTTACTTGGCTATTGCTTTTTGAAAACAACACAATACTTTCCTTGGAAATGTTTATGGTAAATTGTTTACAGACTTTTCTTGAATATTCTTTCTACATGAAAACGAGGACTTTTTTGTTTACTTGGCTATTGCTTTTTGAGAACAAGACTTTCCTTGGAAATGTTTATGGTTATTATAAGAGACTAATGAACTCGAATTTGCAAAAGCTTATTATTATTGTTTTTCTTTATTTTCAAACATGATCTAGAGTGTATTTTCTGGACTCTGGTTATCTGGTATTATCCTTCAGGCACATGAAATAGGTTGTGCTGATTATCTAAGTATTTGACCCCAAAATAACATACACGTTCATGTTCACTAACACAATAGCTACCGCATATATAATTGACGATGCGAATAATTTTATGTAAGCATATAAGCGTACTAATATTTTGGTTTGATTTTTATTTCAAATGCGTTTTTAGTGTTCGTAGAACGGTAAAAAGAAGGAATACATTTAGGAGTAGTTCCAAAATCGTCCAGAAGAAGCAAGGATAAAACGTTGAACCCCTAAAGAAAAGCCTGAACAAATAAGGTTGAGTTAAGATGCGATCATGCAAATGGAGATACCAAAGCCTTGATTTGAGTAAGAATGAGCTTGTGTCCACTGCGGATATATATAAAATTTATTATGATCAAACTTATTCATTACTGGACCAAAGATCGCCAAGTTACTGAGGAAAATTATTGTTTGATATCCGTTTACCCTGATACAATATAAATCACACTATAGAATTGAGATGTAAGAATTTATAAAGCAAAAATTAAGCTGCAGAACAATGTTTTTTTTTTGAGATTATAATGTAAGATGGTACTTATGCTGATGAAGTAAAGGTGTACGGTAAATACAAAATAAGGAGCTCGGGAAATTTAAAGAATACCAATATTTGCAGAGAGATTCTAATATAATAACTTTTCAAAGATTAAAGCTTATAAATCTTGAATTACGTCTTTTGTACCACATGAATTTTTATTGTACGTTTTTAGGATCAAGATGGTATTCGAGATTTATTAGTTTCTATGATATATATTTTTTTCGAATAAAATTAATTATACGACATGATCCAAAATCTTTTAACGAAAAACAAACCCGTGCGTAGCACGGGTGACAAACTAGTCTATATAGTATACAGCCTTTGCTTACACCTATTTTAGCCATGCACTGTATGGAGATTTCGGGCCGGGACTACGTACATTATGTGTCCCATGGGCTTGGACATGACCCCTGCAGCACAGTCTCCAACGGTCAACGCAATCTCTAGAAGAGTAAATGATCGGAATATAAATGCAACAACTAGTTAGGTGGTGTGTACCCTGCTGCGGTGAAATAGAATAGGGTAGTGGCAAGTGACGAGTGCATGACTATATATATATATATATATATATATATATTCCCACATATTTGGCCTAACGAAAACAATCCTTTTTGGCTACGAAGAATATATGTAAGCCGCATTTGAAGGAATTCGATAAGATAATCCAAGTTCCTATATATTTTTCATGTAAAAGAAAAAAAGAGAGTACATTAATTAATACAATCGTTTATTCTGAATAAAACTTATTATCTTAACTGCCACAAAATCAATAAATCTCCAATATGGAAACCACTAGTTCACTTTCTTCATAAGCAAAAAACAAAAAAGACCCCAAAATCCAACTATAAACCCCAAAGCAACAATAGCATACAATAATATTGTCTCTTTTGCATCCTCTTGATCGACTTCATCAACTTCAACTGCAAGATCGTCAACTCTGTTACTAGTATTGCGATCACCATCGCAAATTTTTTGTGTTGGAGATCCACACAGTAAATCGTTCCCAGCGAAAGCTAAACCATCCACGCTCAGCGTATCAAAGTGATTTTCTTTTGGAATTCTGCCGCTTAAATTATTGTAAGAAAGGGTTAAAACCCCAAGAGTGTTGATGGTTGCCAAAGATTGTGGAATATTTCCAGAAAGTTTATTAAAACTTAAATCTAGTGATTCTAGCGCAGACAAATTTCCAATACTTGCAGGAATATCACTAGAAAAATAATTATGAGACAAATTAAGCAAGGAGAGTCGTGATAGCAAGCTTATCTGTTCTGGAATGTTTCCATTCAGAATATTGCATGACAAATCGATACTTGCGCTATATTCATATATTCTTGGAATTTGTACCATGACGCCTTTGATTATCATCTGGAATCCGTAGCCATTATGTTTGTCAAGCCCGTGTGAGTTCCTTTTTAATCCATTCCAGTTCCCAATATTCTTAGGAATACTGCCAGAGAGATTGTTTAGCGATAAGTCTAGTATTTGGAGTTCCTGCAATTGACAAATCTCTTTGGGTATTGACCCACTAAATTTGTTCCCCCTTAAAGAAATAATCTTCAAGTCATGAAGTGAACCAATACTATTTGGTATATTTCCTCCAAAATTGTTATTTGCTAGGTCGAGAATTATTAAATTCGGACTCCATTTTCTGGGAAGTTCGCCGGAAAACAAATTATTGTTTATGGATACCACTGATAAATTCATAGATGACAAAAAACTAGACGGAATCTCACCACTTAACATGTTATTGCCAAGTGAAACGATGGACAAACTAGGACAATTACCGAACGGAATCTCACCACTTAACATGTTATTGTCAAGTACAATGTCAGACAAACTAGAACAGTTCGCAAGCGTTTTTGGTAATTTTCCAGAAATATTATTCGAAGAAGCCCAAATATCTTGAAACTCACCACCAAAACATAAATTTTCTGGTAAATTACCTGAAAGATTATTCTTTAAGATATAAAGATATTGAAGTTTGGAATGTAAACCAAGTTCTTGGGGCAGTTCACCCGATAAGTTGTTTTCAAAAAAATAAATATCAGTCAGTAATGGAAGTAAACTAATACTTGCCGGTATTTCTCCTGTTAATCGATTCCCAGACATATCTAAGATTGTCAACTTTTTCAATTTACCAACCCCTTCAGGAATAGAACCCGTTAACTTATTATATGCAAGATCAATTGATTCCATATTGAAACATTTGATTTCTTTTGGAATTTTACCTGAAAATTTGTTATAAGATAAACTCAAAAACCTCAAGTTCTTTAACAAAAACAAGTTCTCTGGAATTTTCCCGCTCAAATTGTTCTCCTGAAGATATAGAAATTCCAAATTTGAATAATTACCAATCCAATCCGGAATTTCTCCATATAAAATCATCTCTGACATCGTCAGAGTCTTCAGCTTAATCAATTTATGGTATTCAGTCGGAATTTTCGACGACAAAAAATCATTAATGCTTATATCAAGAACTTCGAGATTCGATAAATTTCCGATTTCTTGCGGATAACTACCATTAAAAGAATTAAAGGAAAGGTCTAAACTCTGTAAAAATGGTAAATTTCCAATTGAAGAAGGAATATCACCCGAGAGTCTATTTGATCCCAGATTAAGTTTCTGAAGATTCAAAAGCCTATAGATATCTTTCGGAATTCTACCGGCAAAGTGATTATTGGAAAGATCTAAATATTGAAGTTTTGAACAATTCAAGATAGAAACTGGAAATTCCCAAGGGATGATGTTTTCAGAAAGATCAATTTCTGTTAAGTTTTTCAAATCACAAATAGAATTTGGAACTTTTTCTTTAATATCCATATGTGAAAGTAAAATTTTGGAAACAGAATCATGGTTATCACATTCTATACCTTTCCAATTGCAGTGATGAGACTTATCCGAATTCCATGATTCCAATGCTGACGGATTTCCAAATTCTTTCTTGAGTTTAAGAAGAATACTTCGTTCATTTTCTTGAATTTTGAGTGAGTTTACTACAAAAAAGAGTAGAGGAAGAACGAAAATGAGATGGAAAATGGTTTCTTTAGTATTTGAGTGGGTTTTCTTGAACATTTTTAAGCAGAAATTGATTTTTGATCGATAGAAAAAAATTGAATTATGATCTTAGAACTCAAAGTTGTTGAATTATATAGATAGATACATTGTTCACCTCATCATGTCATTGCACCCTGAAAGATGAATGGACAGTATGTATGAATGACTGTGTGCTTCGACCAGTGAGGCTAATCATATCCCATGCAATACGGCAGCGTTGGCCCCACCAAACGTGTTTTTTGGATGTACATTTAAATAGAAGGTCGACAGAAAATGATATTTGGGCATTATACAACGAAGGAGACATTTATAAAACTAGACCCTTACGAATAATTACAGATTACCGCGTTCATGAACGGAGAAAAAAAGAAACGTTGGGAATTTGTATTGATCGATATGTTTCAACCTAACATGTTCAATTCCGCGTCCTAATTGAAATATGAGTGATTTGGAATATCCAATTAAATTACAAGAATTTTTGATTGTTTGCCTTGTCGCCATATTGATAAATGATTTGAACTGTCGTTCAATGAGAATTTGAATCCGCTTCATGGCGGCAATTAGTGTGACTCGAGTGGTGATGGCCACTGTAACATAAAGAAAAAAAAAACATATTTCTGCTATTTTTTTCTTTGTTGAGTAGTCCCTTCACACTACACAACAACTCTGAATATGAATTACATTCATAACTGAAAATGACTTGCATACAAAACAACAGATGATTCATGTGGAAGATAATAAAATTTAAAATTGACTACTAATAATTGTTTACTTTACAAGGAGAGGAAAAATTTAAATCTAATCCGAACATTGACTTTCATCTTTAGTTTGTTTTTAATCAATATTATCTAAGGCTATCGGATATTGTTGCTCAATTATCATTTACTGCAATAGTAAAAGAGACATCCTATATCCGACTAAGTCCTTAACATGTCATTCTTTTTGAGACAATTCCCTATAAGTTGGGTGGTATATTCATCTTGATAACCATGAAGGGAGGATCAAGCGTTATGCATAAATTGTCTATTTGACACCTACAAAAAAAGGGAACTTACACAAAAGTGTGACTGATAAGTGGTTTTCTTCCAAAACTATGACCAAAATGAAATTTGTTCCAAAAGTGTGACCATGACCGGTCAACGGACAAGTATGCCCCGGTCTTTTACGCAAAATACCAGATTTTGTCCTCAGATGTCCACATATCGGGTAAGGATGTGTACAAATTGCGTAAGGATGTGTACACATCGCGTAAGGATGTGTACATATCGGGCACTGATACTCCACCATGAATAGTGTCCGATGTGTAGATATTGTATGTAGACATCCAAAATCTAGGCATAATCATATGTTGGATAAATGTGGACATCCATGTTCCGATGTCTACACATCGGACATATTCACCTCGATTTGTACACATCGAGGCCATATATATGTGGACATCAGGCCATATATATGTGGACATCAACTATAAATATGTGGACATCCTTACGCGATGTGTAGACATCGGGCTATAAAAGGGTACTTTGGGTATTAGGTAAAATCAGTCACACTTTTGGAAGAAAGTCACTTATCAGTCACACTTTTGTGTATTTCCTCACAAAAAAAAAAAAGTTAATTTTCAGGAAAATAAAAAAAGATCTTTGAAAAAGAGTCAATGGAGAATATCAACATCATGATTTATGTAACTCACTATTGTATTGAGAGGAGATATCATAATGCTGCGTCTTGATTCGGGTTTTTGAGCATCTCTACCACCACCGCATTCCCATAAAAACCCCTTTTCAAGCCAAGACCCATTTGTGTTTTCTGCTCCTCCTCTTTCTAGTTCCCTCAAAATCTCAAGCTAAGTGATCCAATATTCATAAACTTGAAATTCATTTCTCTACTTCTCAAATGAGTATAGAGACTCACTTATATAGAAACAAGGGAATACCACTCATGTCATTCTTACAAACCAATGTTCACAAAGATTTTATAATGCTTTCGCACAGTGCAACAATTTATATATACAAACTCTGAGGCCATGACAACATGATCAGGTAATACTAAACCGCTATCTGCAATGATCATCAACGTAGTTTTCAGAATCAAAGGCCAAAGAGTACTTTGTTGTGATTATGTACCGATGCAAGCAATGCTCCAAATGCCCCTTTCAGAATCAAAGACCAACTTATGAATGGGCATCAACGTATAATACTGGTGTTGCGCACAGAGATACTTAACATTATTATTGACTATCTAAAAGGCAGCCGGAATCGAATTTGAATGTCCCATTTGATTATAAGAATAGTCATTCTCTCGCTGTTTGCAAAACTATTTTGTAACTATTTTTTTAATTTCAAAATGGAGATTGAGAATGAATTAAGTAGAGCAAAGATGAGTTTTATATAAAAAAATATCACGGACTGTTGCACTATAATTTGAAGATGTGAATACAAAGATAAGATTTTATGACTGAGGTGAATTCCAAAGTTTTAACCATGGTACAGTTACATTAATGAATGAGTAATCCTGCAAAATCTACCATCGGCTAGACACTTTTTTCTCTCGTAATGAAGAGGACTACCTAGTCCACAAGATCCACCAATTCACTAGTTATGACTGCTCAATTGCACGTTCTGTGGGAAGAACTGGGCACGCTTTCTTGTAAAGCAACTATGTTGCACATTCCATTAGATCGGCTGTCACCAGCAAGGTGCCTTTGGAATTTCTTACCTTTCAGCCAAAATCTATACATGTGTATTCCCATTCACAGATATGATGGAAGGAAAATAATCCATTTGCATTTGGAGCTATTAGCTAGTATTTTTTTCAACTGAATCTTTGAATGCAACTTGATACATGTATTCCCAATCACAGATACCTGAAATAATAAGCCGATTAATTCCCACCGGCCACGGATTAAAAATCAAACAAATCCAGATCAGCTAAAACTTGTGAATGACAATACAGAAATCGAAAATGATTTTACAGACATACAAATGATTAATTTGGAAGACTAAAATTCACAATTGGGTGAATTTTATTGCTCGCTCATGAATCTTAATTTCCAGCAGAAATATGCCTTAATTCCATTCAAACCTCTCAACTAACTAGGCTCGTTCCCTTTGATTGAATTTGAGTTTACTTTCCTTTGGTGTCACATCTCTTACATCCTTCAAGCTTACTTCTATACATTTGAGAAGATCACACTTTAGCTTATTATAACTAACCATTCGCATCAGCTCGAGTCGCATTTGCCTTTCAACAAAGTAGAAAATCCAAAGGCCATTAGTCGGCTGGATAGTTCAGTTCGCTGCCGACATGCATAACCCCAATGGCCTGCTGCTCTGTAATTCAATTGAAAATATATATCAAGATCTCATCAGTTGGGTCATAATAGAAAACCAAAATTCACAGGTCGAGGTAGTAGTAGTAGTAATTGCCTACTTGAAACTAATTCAAAGTACCTTTGATTCTTTGAATCCAATGAACGCCCTCATGAGATACCTACACAGATCCATCAAAACAAATGTTAGATTTGATTTTATGAATCAAAAATCACTTTAATACATTGAGATTAGTACTGTGATCTTACTAATTTATTGAGAGGAAATATCATTATGCTGTCTTTGGTTGGGTTTTGAGTATCTCTGCAACCACCACCACGTTCCCATACAAAACACATTTTCAATCCAAGATCCTGATTCACGAAATCTAAAAAAAAAAAGCATTTCAACATTAAAAAGATAAACCAGTACTGAACCCTTGAAAGAATAGATCAAAGCAAAACTCAAAGACAAGGGTATTAAAAGAAACACCTTTTTTCTCCCTCCTCGGCTTCTTCTAGTGCACCCAGAAATTGAAGCTAAGCAGTAGAAGTTGGGAATAGAGATGGAGATGATAAGATTTTATAACTGGTGTGAGTTCCAACCAAGGCTTTAAGTTTTAACCATGGTAAGGTTAAAATTCCAACAACCTGCAATAATGTTTTGTACCATTGGCTATATTTTACCATAGGCACACCAAACAAAATAGGTGTAAAATCAAATTATCAATCATTCTAAACATAACTTGTTATCAGCAAATAGGTAGAAGATAAAGGAGATATGGTGTGTGTGGTTGTAGGGATAGCATAATCAAGCTTTAAGTTTGTGGTGGAAGGATCGATCAGGCAGCCTCACGTTTGATGCAGCTTGGCAGGATGACATTGCAGAAGCTGAGATGATAATTGCAAGGTCATGAAGAAGCTCCAGCAGAACACAAAAAGGTCCATTATAAAGGAAGTGAACAGCTTCACCGACCTGAGCATTTCCAGCATTTCTCAAAATATGACATGTGCCATGTCTTTTTTTCCTTTCCATGCTTCTGGTACTGGTTGCCTTGCTTCAGCTGCATTGGGAGTAAGAGAAGAAGCAAGTTTAAGTTTTCTTACATGGAGTAACTGTTTTCACTTTTCTTAAATGTGTATCTTTTACATGTGAAATGAAGACAGATTTTTGCTTAGAAGGATAATTACTGTGTTCATCATTGTTTGTTGCTTAGAAGGCAATAAACAACCATATAATGTATTAGCTTTTTGAAGCACACTGGGTAAGGGGTTAATTTGCCAGTGGTGGAGTTCGCCATTTGCAAAATTTGACTGGGCACTGTTTTAATTTGCGCCTGTTTTTCATCATAAAAAACAACATTTATCTGGAAAAAAGGCAGCAAACCAACCAGAGAGAACCCATTTCCATGGCTAATACATAACAGATAGAAGGCACCAACTGACTGATATAGCAAGACCGCACAACGTTAACCTGACATACCGAGACTGCAGAAGTGTAGATTATAATATTCGAAGATTTGATTAATTCAACTCTCCACTCAAATCTCATCTCATATTCATGGCAAACATCTTAGCTTTACGCAATACAAAAGAAAACAAAGAGTATTCAAAAATACAAGAATTAGACAAAATAAAGTTCACAAGATACACATCAATAGATTATGTGTTTCTATAAATCATGCTACAATTGTATTGAGAGGAGAAATCATAGTGAAGTGATGAGAGCGGAATTCATTTTTGTTTTCCGACTACCAGAATCCCCATCCATAAGAAACCATCTTTGATCTTGATTTCTTCAGCAAATCTGAATCTCTAGGTGATTAATAAATGTTGAAATGCAAGAGGAAATCTCAAAGCCACGGAATCATGTTCACATCTAAAGATACGGAGGGAGACAATAGATAGAATTGTTTTGAGAGGAGAAATCATTTTGCTGCTCAATTGAGTATATTGAAAGGAAGATCAGTTCTTCCAGTACCTGATTCCCATATAAAACCATTCCACATCTATGAGAATGAGCCATTTGTTGTTTCCCTAAATTAATCAATTTTAATCTGTTCTTGAGCTGAAAAGCCCCTTGTATTGGAATTCAGATCTATGAAGAAGAAGAAGAAAAAGATGTATAAACCCTCCTCCTATTGTTTTCGAGAAAGGAACACAACTCTCTCAGTCTCTCTCACTGGAAAGCAAGAGATTTCAACCCAATTCTGGAGGAAGAACTCAATATAACGTTCAAATACAAAGAGCAAAACTGAAAAGCCCCTCGTATTCGAGTTCAGATCTAAGGAGAAGAAGAAAAAGAAAAGGCGGCGTAGAAATTAGGGTTTTGAAGGGAAAGAAGGAGGTGAGATCCTAAAATGATATATACATCTCTCGCTTACACCTCGGTTACATGAGAGATGTACTGTATGGAGATCTCGGGGAGTGACTACATACATCATGTGTCCCCTGGGCTAGGACAGGTGGTCTGACGGCCAAAGCAACAATTAGAAGATCTGTTGAGATTTGATTGAATATATTTGATTGATTTTGGTTGAAATGGAGATGGGGAAGTATTTCCTCTCTATCTCTTCTATTTCATTTTCTCAAAACATATTACATTCTCTTTCTTAATTTAGTCAATATATGACTAGAGAAGCATGTGTGCCACACACCTACACACTAACTAAATGTGGAGTTGACACTCCTATTACACTACAAACATTACATTACATTACTCAACAATCTCCTCCTTAATGTGATGTTCTTCTACTCCTAGTAGTTCACGGAAATGTTGAAATTTTCCTTTGGGAAGTGCCTTGGTGAATATGTCCGCCAATTGGTCTTCCGTCTTGCAATACTTGAGTTCTATCTCACCATCTTCAACCGCTTCTCGAATGAAATGGTACTTGAGTTTGATGTGCCTTGCTCTACAATGCTCAACCGAATTTTTGGACATAGCAATTGCCGATTTGTTGTCACAAAAGATTACGGTGCTTTCTTCTTGCTTTTCTTGAATGTCTTCCATGATTCTTCTTAGCCATACAACATGAGATGTAGCTATTGATGCCGAAATGTACTCCGCTTCCGCCGTGGATTGAGCTACGGTTTCTTGCTTCTTCGATGCCCATGTGAATATACCCGAACCAAGAGAAAAAGCATAACCCGATGTACTCTTCATGTCATCAATACACCCTCCCAAGTCGCTATCACAATAGCCAACTAATTTGACATCCAAATTTCTTGAATACATGATTCCAAAGTTCATTGTTCCTTGTATGTACCTTAACAACCTCTTTGCCGCGCCAAGATGTAAATGACTAGGTGAACTCATGAACCTAGAAAGCATACTTGAAGCAAACATGATGTCGGGTCTTGTATGTGTAAGATACAACAAGTTTCCAATAAGACCTCTATAGTAAGTCTCATCAACCTTCCTTCCTCCATCATCTTTCTTGAGTTTCTCATTCACTACAAGTGGTGTAGATGTGGGGTTACAACCAAGCATACCAAATTTCTTCAACACCTTTTCGGCATACTTGCTTTGAGAAATGAACACTCCATCTTCACTTTGATGAACTTCTATACCAAGGAAGTACTTGAGCAAACCCATGTCACTCATCTCATATTCCATCATCATTTCTCTCTTGAATTGCTCAATCATATGAGCATCATTACCCGTAAAGATAAGATCATCAACATACAAGGCAACAATGAGAATAGACGTACCTTTTGTCTTCACATATAATGTAGGCTCACTCTTGCTTTTTTTGAAGTTTTGCCTCTTGAAGTATCCATCTATCTCACTATACCAAGCTCTTGGTGCTTGCTTGAGGCCATACAAAGCTTTCTTCAACTTGTATACTTTGTCCTCTTCTCCTTCCACCACAAAACCTTGTGGTTGTTCTACATAAACCTCTTCATGGAGTTCTCCATTCAAAAATGCCGATTTGACATCAAGTTGATAAAGTAACCAACCTTTTTGAGACGCCATAGCAATAACGGCTCTAATGGTGTCAAGACGAGCAACCAGTGCAAACGTTTCATTGTAGTCGATACCGGGTTGTTGTGAGTAGCCCTTTGCCACCAACCTTGCTTTGTATCTTTGAACCGTTCCGTCCGCATTGTACTTCACCTTGTAGATCCACTTCACACCAATAACTTCTTTGTCACTTGGCCTTGCTACCTTCTCCCATGTATCGTTCTCGTCAATGACAAAACTTCTTCTTCCATGGCTTTTATCCAAACCGGTTCTTTTGATGCTTCTTCAAAATTTTCCGGTTCAACCACACAATAGTTACATCTTTCATAGACTTCACTCAACCTTCGCAACTTCTTTGGTGCCGACGGTGGTGATGTTGATGCACTAGTACTTGGAGACATACTTGGAGATGCTCCTTGTCTTGTATTTGGAGGTGTTTGAGGTAGTTCTTCCTCATTTTCTTCACCTTCTTCTACTTCATTTGTTGCTGAATTTTCTTGCTCTTCATCAACAATAATGGTTCTCTTCTCAATTTTACCTTCTTCCCAATTCCATGAAGCCCCTTCATCAAACAAGACATCACGACTTGTAATCATTGTGTTGTTCTTCAAGCTAAACAACCTATAACCTTTTGATTGGAGGCTATAGCCAAGAAATATACACTTCTCACTTGACTCATCAAGCTTTGTTCTCTTCACCTTTGGAATTTGAGAATAACACACACTACCAAAAACTTTGAGATGTCTTACCGATGGCTTTCTCCCACTCCATGCTTCAAAAGGAGTTTTATCCCATACGGCTTTTGTTGGACACCTATTCATCAAGTAGACGGCGGTGTTGACGGCTTCGGCCCAAAACACTTTAGGCATACCCTTGTCATGAAGCATGGACTTCGCCATCTCCATCACGGTTTGGTTCTTTCTCTCGGAAACACCATTTTGTTGAGGAGTATAACCCACGGTTAGTTGCCTTTCCAAGCCTTCATCTTCACAAAATTTATCAAACTCTTTTTTGTTGTATTCTTTGCCTCTATCACTTCTTAAAACTTTGATGTAGTGACCACTTTGCTTTTCAACAAGGCTCTTGAACTTCTTGAAGATGCTAAAAACTTCGGATTTTTGCCTCATGAAGTACACCCAAGTCATACGACTTAAATCATCAATGAATAAGATAAAGTATCTATTACCTCCATGGGTTGGTGTCTTCATTGGTCCACACACATCGGTATGTACCAAACCAAGAAGTTCATTTGATCTCCATGCTACACCTTTTGGGAATGGTTGGCGATGTTGTTTCCCAAGTGCACAACCTTCACATACTCCATCTTTGTGGTTGATATGTTGTGGAAGTCCTTGCACCATGTTCTTGTTGGAAAGTAACTTGAGACTATTGAAATTCAAATGCCCAAGTCTTTTATGCCATAACCATGTTTCATCAATGGTTTCCATCCTCAATGCAACATTCTTCTCCTTTTCAAAGATAATTGGAAAGCTTCTATTTTCTCCATCTTGATACTCTTCATGACTTGTCTCTTGTTGTTGTGCTTCTTGTCATAAATGGTGCAATATCCATCTTCAAAATGAACCGCATACCCAAGCTCCACAAGTTGCCCAACACTAAGCAAATTTTGTGCCAAATCCGGAACATATAACACATCTCTAATGTATTTTGCTCCATTGATAGTTTGCACGCAAATTGTACCTCTTCCGTTAGCTTGAACCATGTTTCCATCCCCCATCTTCACTAGAGAGTTTATGGATGTATCCATGTCAACAAACAAGCTCTTCACACCGGACATATGAGTTGTACAACCACTATCTACAAACCAAACTTCACTCTTGGAAGTCACCATGGCACTTTGACAAGCATAAAACAAATTTTGTTTTTCTTCTTTTTCTTCCGCTCTACCGGCTTGTTCTTCATCTTCTTTGTATCTACAATTTTTCTCCAAATGTCCATACTTCTTGCAATTGCGACATTGGGGCTTTCCTTTGTTCCAACAATTCTTCTCCAAATGACCATTCTTCTTGCAAAAATTGCACCTTGGTACTTGAGAAGTATCACTTTTTGTGTAGTTGTTGGAGTTAGCTCCTCCTTTCTTCCATTTCCCCTTTCCTTTGAAGTTTGATGTTGATTCACCCTTGTACTCATTTTTATTTGTTGCTGAATTTTTGAGTTCAAGTTCAATTTTGATTGAAAAGCACTCTCAATTGACTTTTCGGAGTGTCTTGACAACCTTTGCTCATATACCTTCAAGGAAGCCCATAATTCTTGTGACTTCAATGTAGAAAAATCCTTTCTTTCCTCCAAAACCGCCACAATGGGTTCAAATTTCTCCGGCAAACATATCAATATCTTCTCACAAATTCTTCTTTCTTCCATCTTCTCACCACACATCAACATATTATTGACAACTTCAACAACTCTTGAGGAAAACTCATTCAAACATTCATTCTCATTCATTTTTAGATTCTCAAAATCTCTTCTATATGAATGTAATTTCAATTCTCTTACCTTCTTATTACCTCCATACTCTTGTTGAAGGATATTCCAAGCTTCCTTAGCAATTGGAAAATGGATTACTCTTGGTAGAATAGTGTCTCCAACTCCTTGTTGAATGTACATGGATGCTTTTGCATTCTTCTTTCTACTCTCCTTAAGTAAATCCTTTTGGGGTTGTTCTAGATTTGATGTATCTTCAACTTCATCATACCCATTTTGTACAATCTCCCACACATCTTGTGACATGAACAAGGTCTTCATTTTGATGGCCCAAAAATCATAATTTTCTCCATGAAAAAGTGGTATTGAAGGTTGTTGAATGTAGAAACTTGAGTTACTACTACTTGCCATTGATTTGGTTGATGATTGATTGAAGAAATTGGGTTTTTCTTTTCTAGATCTAGATTTTGAAAAATTTAAATGTTGCTGATTTTTTTGATTTAATGGGTAGAATTTGATTTTTTCACTCACCAAGATCAAATCTATATAGATCTAAGCTCTGATACCAATTGTTGAGATTTGATTGAATATATTTGATTGATTTTGGTTGAAATGGAGATGGGGAAGTATTTCCTCTCTATCTCTTCTATTTCATTTTCTCAAAACATATTACATTCTCTTTCTTAATTTAGTCAATATATGACTAGAGAAGCATGTGTGCCACACACCTACACACTAACTAAATGTGGAGTTGACACTCCTATTAAACTACAAACATTACATTACATTACTCAACAAGATCAAATGATAAGAATTCATATGCAACAACTAGGTCCCGCTGCTGCAATGAAACTGAACAGGGCATTGGCATTTGGTGTAGGTAAAATTATTTTCTCTAGTTTAGTTAGTGGTCCATCACTCATCATGCCATCCCTATGATGCTCATTAGGAGGAAAAGTTGTGGTTCAATCTCGTTCGTGTATATATACCTTTCCGGTGAAGTTGTGGGAATATGGTTGATTAGGATAGACTTTGGTGCAGGATAGAGTTGGTACTGGTGGTAGCCATCGCAGGTGGTGGACAGGACACTGGTGACGCCGGATGGGTGGCTTAAGTCATGTCTTGTTTTTGGGCTTTACTCTTATTTGTGGAACCATTTTTTGGGGACCATGGTTTTTTTTGGGGACCAAGGTCTTATTAGGCCACCTTCCCTATAGTTATAAGGGGTGTCCTAAAGTGTGGAAATGACTAACCTAATTAAAATTATAACTAATCTACAACTTCTTCTTCCTCTATTCTACAATTTTTCTTCTTCTCTTCTTCATCAATTTATGATCATCTAACCCTGATCATATACAAATCTAATCAAAATCATCAAATTTTTAGCCTGGTCGATTCATTGAATTTTCATCGTCGATTAATCAATCCTTTATAAACAAACATATCCATAAGTATTTTCTCACAAACCCATATTACTTCTAATTCGTTTTTGATTGAAATTTTGAGCAGTAGTCATCAAAATATGGTTTAAATGGAAGTTACAGTGGCATGTTCGGTTAGGAATAGTTTATTGAAAAACTAGTTTGCTAACCGAACATTCTGAAACCAAGAACAAGAAGAACACTTCAGTTATCACGAATAAATTTTTTCTTAACCGAACTCAGAGTTCGGTTGGTTCGCAAAGAAGGCTAAAACTATTTTCTAACCGAACTTTACCAATATTAAAAAAAAAAAAAAAATCAAATGTAACCGAACTGTGATATTTTTCCCATTATGTTGATTTTTGATTTAACCGAATTTTGCCCACCATGTTCGGTTGGTTCGCAAAGAAGGCGATAACTATTTTCTAACTGAACTTTACCAATATTACAAAAAAAAAAAAAAAAAAAAAATCAAATGTAACCGAACTGTGTTATTTTTCCCACTATGTTGATTTTTGATCCACTATGTTCGGTTGGTTCGCGAAGGATAAAACTATTTTCCAACCGAACTTTACCAATATTACAAAAAAACAAAAAAAAAATTTCCAATGTAACCGAACTGTGTTATTTTGCCCACTATGTTGAGTTTGTTCGGTTTGTTCGCAAAAAACCTTGACAAACCGAACTCTTAACTAATTGTGTATAGTTCGGTTAAATATTGGTTGGTATGAAGTTTGCGAAACAACCAAACTTTGTACACTTGGTAAAATCTTAATCAACGCGAAGTTCGATTACATATAGGTTGCGAACCAACCGAACTTCTAGACCCTAAAGTTCGGCAACATTGCGGGCAAACCGAGCATTACTCTGTAAATCCTATAAACAAAGTTCGATAACCTGCGTGTTAACCGAACGACTAAAAACCTCCATTAAGAGCGAGTTCGGTAACCTGCGTGTTTGGAAAAAGTAACCGAACTACACTTTCAGATGTGTTCGGTTACATGTTCTTCACATAAGGTAACCGAACAAGCCCAAATCTACTTAAAAAATTTACATTTTTTTGAAATTTTGGATCAATTCAACCAACATTATCTAAGTTTAAAGCATATATACATGGGTACCCAAATACTCTTCCTACGGGTGTGGTTGGTAAAATCCATGTTTTACTTCTTCATCTTCTCTAACTTTACTCTCTCAATAATTCTACTTCTTTTTAAAAAAAAAACCCATCTGATTTTTTAATCTCACTAATTATCTTTAACTTAATCATTACACTAACTATTATTAACACTAACTAATCATTACCCAAAATTTATCAGGAGGGTAATTTAGGTATTAATAGAAATATCTAGATAAGGGGTGACCTAGATTTACCTCTAAATGTCTTACTAAAAATAGAACCATGGTCCCAAAAAAACCATGGTCCCAAAAAATGGTTCTATTTGTGTGTTGAATCATGGCCCATGAGTCTCACTTGGTTGAGTTTGTTAGCCCTTCACCTTTCAACGGAATTCTTACTCTCTTGGATTGTTGTTACTTTGGTTCATCTGGGCTGAGTTCCAAAGTTGAAACCAAGTGTATGCTCGTTGGTCGACCAGAGGCGCAACCATTGGTTGTTACACACGGGTCTCATATTGCTAGCTAAATTGTTTATTGAGATTATTAGTGCCACATTGTTAAGCAATCTAAGATCCTGAGGTTTATGATGTAGTATTTACAAGTGGTAAGTACAGATTCGTTGCTCGGACTCTTTTTAAAGATTTGGTTTTTGATTATTAAAAGAAAATACTAAGACAAACTAATTAAAATTAATTTTTGTTACCAATGAGAGATGAGTCTAGGGCTTTGGATTCCGCTACTTCTAATGATGGTAAACTCAATAATTAAAACTTTGACATAATACTCCGACTTTACTCAAAACAGTTTCGAATCCAATCTCATGCTTTGGAAAATATAACACTACATGCTTTTTTTTTTTATGACTTTCGTCGCTATTCTGAGGCCTAATCCTCCTTCGCTTATAAAAGAACGGTATAAACTACCCAAAACAAGTATTACGAAGCATGTAAAGAAGAGAGAATTTTTAGATAAATTAAAACACAATTTTGGAGTAAATATGTCAAAGAAATTTAATTACTAAATATTACCCATCAAAAATAGTTTCCTCCAAAACCCTAGAAAATAGATTTAGCTACTCATAGAGCCAAAATTGAAGAAAATTTCATTAATCATTGTATTGATAAAAATATAAATAAGCTTACAATGATTTCCAGTCGCTAAAGGAGTTTAACACTGATTTGAACATCTTAGCAATAAACGTCCATGTCTGAGGGTCTTTGTCTCTCTACCGTTGAAGAACGATAGAGGATTGACTCTGTCGTTGTATTTAAGACTGCTTTTGCGACCGCTTTTTACTGCTGTTGTTCTTCATGTTCTTGAGTTTTGCAGCAGCAGGTGACTTTCTGTGATTTCTTATTTATCGAATTCTAGCTAACTATTCTATCCCAAGGTATCCGTCCTCCCTCTTGAGACTCCCCCAAGACTTTATATACACCACAGGCCGAGTATATTGCTTCCAAAACTTCTTCTTTCTTTCCCCCAAGTCACGGGATTTTTATTTCCCGTTTCTTCTCTACCTGTACGTGTCGGGGCTGTTTCATTCCTTCTTAAACTCTATTTTAGCCTTATCAAACCTCGTATAATATATTATCTTCACTAAAAACTCCTTGTACTTTCCAAAGTAAGCAGCCAAACAATCCCGTGAAAAACACTCTTCCCTGTTTACCATAATCTCCCAAATATATGAAGATTTGTTTTCTTTTTAAGCTCCCAAACACGTCATTCTTCTTTTTTGATTAGGTAACAATATAACCAGACCGTAGAGCCCTTGAAAGTTTCCACGTAACTTCCCTAATAGCACCAACCCGTGAAACTCGTTTATCGTCGTTGGGGATTATCCATCCCAAGTTAGCCGAATCAAAACAGTTTACCAGGCCTATTTAGCTTAATAACGTTCAGCCCAAGTCAAAATAGCGATTGAATCTCCTTCTAAGTTGCTGAAAAATCGAACCCTAAAACTGGTTCATGAAGACCATTTTTTCCCGCCAAAACTGTGAACTCTGATTCATCTTCTCATGGATTTCCTAGACAATTTTGATCAAAACAAAAACAAGTACCAGCCCTGTTTAGCTCAAAGGAAGATACACATTCAATTTCAGCCATTGAATCTCAGTAAAACACCACTAATTTCCAAACCCTAATTCTTTAGCTCTTTTTCCCGCCAAAATTTGAATTTCAAATGGTTGAAGATGACCTTCCCCTTATCCAACAGCGGTGCCCCTTTAGCAATTTGGGCTACATTTAGCAATTTTTGGGGTTGCGAATAGCAATTTGTGGGGTACAAAGATGACTGTTGGGCTGTATATAGTGAATAACTCCTGGGTGACTTTATCAACTCTTCCGGGACATTTCTGGGGGTGCCTTTAACACTTTTCTGCGTGCTTTTAGTAGTTTCTCGAGCAGCCATCTCTTACCTCTCATATTCACTTCTTTTCTTCAATTTCATCACTAAGGTTGCCATGCTTTTCAGATAAGACTTTCATCACAAAAGCCGACATGCCTTTCAGACAAGAAGAAATAAAAGCAAATAATGAGAGATAATTCGCCTCCATTAGTAGTTGCACATGAAATGACACTTTAGCCCTTTTTAGCGACGTTTCCTCTTCTTTTGCTCCAAAGTACCTAAAACTCAAAATCAAATAAAAGATACATAATTTACAAGAAAACATAACAAAGAAAGCATAAACAATAGATAAATATCAAGGTGTTTTAGACACCTATCAAATTCCCCCACACTTAGACTTTGCTCGTCCTCGAGCAAATCAAACTAAAATAATTTTTAATACATAGAACTCCATCTCGTCGAGGATACGGTCATACTTAGCACGTATAACAAGCCTTTAAACCCCTAGGTGGCCCTAGTGGCCGAGTTATAGTCTCGGGAGGGTTTACCGAGAGATATACCCACAAAACCTTTACCTGGACCCTAGCTATTTATGCGGAGAACCTTGGAAGGCACTAAAGAATCTCCTTGGTTGGCATACTTATTGACTACAGGAGGAAGTACCCTGATGCGAAATTCCAATTGCTGTACACGAGTTTGCACTCAAGCATACTAAAATTCATATATAAGTGACAGAGCTCTACTCAGATAGTTGCACTCAATGTAGTCAATTTCGGCCATCTCGGCCGGAATTCCGGCGGAATTTCCGTTTTCGGATCTCCAAACGACGAAACAGATGATTTCGCTGAGACGGAAAGGTTCCGGAAAACCCGGTTGACTCGGCCGAGATGAAACCGAAACGGGTCGCCGACAGAAGGGTATTTCGGTAAATTGATCGTAAAAAAAGGATAAATCCCAAAATCCATTGTTTCAGTCTTCGTTTTTCACTTCTGGATCTCCAAAATCTCACCCCTGTTTGTCAGATAATCTAGAGCTTGCTACTCACAGAAGGTATGTAAATCTAAGCAATTGTTTTTACTTCTTTAATGTTGATTATTTAGGTTTGTTTAATCGATTGGTAGTGATCAGTTGAGAATTATTCTGTTGTTATTAATCTTTTTAGTAAGGAAGAATTGGGTTTTTTGTTTTGAATTTAGTCTTATGATTCCCTATCTTTTAAATTAGGCTTATTTTTTTTTGACGGTGGTAGGGTTATTGAAGTACGAAGATTACCGGATCAATGGAGGGTGTTCTTAAAATGCTTCCTTAATAAAGCAATTTATTAACCTTTTGATGATAATGTGTGGTTGATGTTTCGTTATCGGTGGACTGGCCAATGAATATATATGAGAAATAGGCGAAGTCGATAAGATTAATTTTAACAACTGCAACGAGCAAGCAGACATTTGTAGTGAATTTTGTTAAGAAAATCTCCATGTTTAAGTTAAGACCAGTGAGAACCCAAAGTTGCAACATGGATTATGGGTATAAGAAGCATTGAAAATGTGTACCACTAGCAAAAACAAGATCTAAAATGCAAGTTCAATTGTATTCTTAACGAGGGATATCCGTAGGATCAGTAAGTGTCTCCACTTTTGTTCAAAAAAGACTTCCAGGATCAGTGAAGTCTAAAGTGTTTCCACTTTTGTGTTTTCTTAATGAATATTTGTTACTTTGTGTTTGATTGATGGTATTTCATTATATCTTAACATATGTAGAAATTATATGTATATAAAAGTTGGAACCGAAATTACACCGAGATTCGCAAACGGAATCTCCCCGAGACAATGTTGTACCAGTGTCTCGCTCGGGACCGAGACAAACCGGAATCCGAGATCGACTACATTGGTTGCACTATGGACATCAATATCCGAAATCAACAAATCATATGGATAGATTAAGAGATGGATATAGAAAAACATATATGGTTTTGATGTTGACTAAGGTGAACGGTGTTTCTCATATCTGGCTGAAGGCCACTGCCAAAATGAACCTATCCTAATGGATTGAGATACTGGTCTTGGACTAATATCAACACACTGGCATATACAAGGGAACCAGTGGTCGATAATCCTAATTCTAGGTCAACTCAACTGGCATATACAAGGGTTCTAATGGTCGACTTTATTGAATTTATTCCAGTTAGTCTGATGGTCTGGTCTCAAATTTCTTTTTTTTCTTTTTTTTTTTTTTTGGTATCTCAATCACTCTATTTCACCCTAGCAGTGGTAACAACTTGAATCGTGAGCCCCACCTAATCACTTAGAGAAACATATTTTAAAGAAAACAAAATAAAAATATAAGTGAAAAGGATTCAACGAGATATGGTGAAACTACCATGTTATTTCTAACACCTGAGCTCTGTGCTTTTATGAATAGACTCTTTAGATGTTTCCATCTAATCAGATTGGTTCCTCAACTCCTACAACCAAAATGCTTACATCCACTTAGATTGGTTAGTGCCATCCTTAATGAACATAAATATCTAGGCTCTGGAGTTTTTTTTTTTTTTTTTTTTTTTTTTTTAATAAAATATAAATTTATTCATCATCAACTAAAGGAGTTTTTTTTTTTTTTTTTTTTTTTTTTTTTTTTTTTTTTTTGAAGAAACTAACTAAAGTTTTTCCCTCACCCCCACACTTAATTCTAACATTGTCCTTAATGTTTCAAAATAAAGTGCAGTACCGAAAATATAAGTAACAAGAGGAATAAAGAGGTAAGTCAGAAAGATAGTACCTGGATGAAGCGTAGCAATCCTTCTATGGGAGCAAGAAAGAAAGAAAATAAAAACAAAACTAATGTACAACAGCGGGGTCCTCCGAGGTACCTTAACATCACCATGTATGGGTTGCCTCCCAATAAGCGCTAAGTTTAGTGTCTTCATCCAGACGTTGTGACCTGCTTCAAATTAATCCTGGTAGACAGGATCTCTCAGTTCCGATTCTTCTATTGCATGACTGGGTAACTCCAAGAATGGTTTCAACCGTTGACCGTTAACCTTGAAAGTTTCTCCGTTCTTCGGATTTTCAACTTCAACTGCACCATGAGGAAAAACAATTTTGACAAAATATGGTCCGGACCACCGAGACCTCAATTTACCAAGGAAAAGATGTAAACGAGAATTGTAAAGGAGAACTTTTTGACCTGGTTCAAATGTCTTTCGAATAATCGATTTATCATGAAATATTTTTGTTTTCTCCTTGTAAATTTTCGCACTCTGGTAAGAATCATTACGTATTTCTTCTAACTCATTAAGTTGCAGCCTACGGTTATCACCAACAATTGGTAGGTCAAAGTTTAGCCGTTTAATGGCCCAATAAGCTCGGTGTTCTAATTCTACAGGCAAATGGCAGGCTTTACCGAAGACAAGTCTATACGGAGACATCCCAAGTGGAGTCTTAAAAGCGGTTCGGTAAGCCCACAAAGCTTCTACTAAGCGCAAAGACCAATCTTTTCGGGTAGGGTTTACGGTCTTTTCTAAAATCTGTTTAATTTGCCTATTAGATACTTCAACTTGGCCACAAGTTTGTGGGTGGTAAGGTGTAGAAACATTATGGGTAATGGAGTATTCCTTCATGAGCGCCCCGAAAGACCGGTTGCAAAAATGGGAACCTCCATCACTAATGATTGCTCTAGGCATTATACCAAATCGAGAGAAAATATTGTCTCTAACAAACTTGATCACAACGTGGCGATCATTTGTCTTGGTAGAGATTGCTTCAACCCACTTAGACACGTAGTCAACAGCTAATAAAATGTAATAGTTTCCATACGAATTGACAAAAGGACCCATAAAATCTATACCCCACACATCAAATATTTCTATTATTAGTATAGGATTAAGTGGCATCATATTACGTCGGGTCAACTTTCCTAACTTTTGACATCAAGCACAACTTTGTCAAAATAGGTGGGAGTCCTTAAACAGAGTTGGACAATAAAGACCGGATTGCAAAACCTTCGTAGCTGTTTTCTTAGAACTTAAGTGACCCCCACAAGCTCCAGAATGACAAAAAGTCGACACTGGAGATTTCGTTGTCAGGAATACAACGACGGATGATCCGATCGGGCAATATTTGAATAAGTACGGATCATCCCGAAAAAGTATTTTACCTCGTATAAGAATTTAGCTCTATCCTGTTTAGACCAATGGTCGCATTTTACCGCTTACCAAATAATTGACAATGTCTGCAAACCAGGGTAACAAAGAGATGGAAAATAATTGTTCATCAGGGAACATGTCAAGGATCGGTTTCTCATCATCTCTAGTCTCATTAAGGATACGGGATAAATGGTCAGCTACTACATTTTCGGACCCTTTCTTATCACGAATATCTAGAGAAAATTCTTGGAGCAATAATACCCATCTAATCAGCCGAGGTTTGGAGTCCTTCTTGGAAAGGAGATATTTGAGTGCGGCATGATCAGAATAGACTATGACCTTAGACCCTAGGAGATATGATCTAAATTTCTCCAAAGCAAAAACGATGGCTAACATTTCTTTTTCGGTGGGTTGTGTAGTTCAACTGGGCATCATTTAGGGTCCTACTAGCATAATAAATCACACTAGGTGCTTTATCACGTCGTTGGCCAAGGACAGAACCAACCGCATAATCGGACGCATCACACATAAGTTCAAATGGGAGGTCCCAATCGGGTGGTTGGATGATAGGGGCAGAATTCAATAATGATTTTAGCTTCTCAAAAGCTGCAACACAAGCTTCATCAAACATAAAGGCAATATCTTTAGCAAGTACGTTCGACAGAGGTAAAGCAATCTTGCTAAAGTCTTTGATGAAACGACGATAAAATCCAGCATGGCCAAGAAAAGATCTATCATCTGTTACATTCTTAGGTGGTCTTAATTTCGAAATTAGTTCAACCTTGGCTTTATCAACTTCTATTCCCTTAGAGGACATCACATGTCCTAACACTATTCCAGATTTAACCATAAAATTACACTTTTCCCAATTAAGGACCAAGTTCTTTTCTTTACAACGTTATAGAACTAGTGTAAGGTGGTGCAAGCATTCATCAAATGAAGATCTGAAAACCGAAAAATCATCCATAAAGACCTCGAGAAATCGCTCAACCATGTCTGAAAAGATACTTAGCATGCAACGTTGGAATGTTGCGGGTGCATTACACAACCAAAAAGGCATACGACTGTAAGCAAAAGTACCAAATGGACATGTGAAGGTTGTTTTCTCCTGGTCCTCCGGTGCTATAGGGATTTGGTTATAACCGAGTATCCATCTAGGAAACAATAATGGCTGTGGCCAGCTAATCTTTCTAACATCCGGGTCGATGAATGGTAGAGGAAAGTGGTCTTTCCTAGTTGCCGAGTTCAGCTTACGGTAGTCTATACAAACTCTCCACCGGTAGTAACACGGGTAGGGATCGATTCATTATTCTCATTCGCAACTACAAAAGAATCCCGACTTTTTTAGGACAACCCGGACAGATCGACCCATTTACTATCAGATATGGGGTATATGATACCCGCATCTAATAACTTAAGCACCTCAGTACGGACAACTTCCTTCATATTAGGATTCAAACGTCTCTATATTTCGCTTGAGGTTTTGGCACATTATTCTAGGTAGATGTGGTGCATACAATCAGCAGGACTAATTCCTTTCAAATCTACTATAGTCCACCCTATTGCAGTCTTGTGCTTTCTAAGAACACTAACTAGTATACTTTCCTGATCGGGCTCCAAGTCAGAAGAAATTATGGCAGGAAGAGTATTCTATTTACCAAGAAATACATATTTCAGTGTATCTGGTAGCGGCTTTAATTCAAGGGTGGGTGCCTTAACTGATGATGAGAGGGGTTTATCTATGGTTGGCGGAAGAGGTTCTGGTTTACGCTGCCATTTTCCATAATTCATTACTGGCGCAGAATTTAACAACGCATTAACTTCTTCAAAATAACTATCCTCATCATAGTAGGCTCCAAAGTGGGCCAAGCACGCCTCTAAAGGATCACTAACACTATTTGTGGTAAAAGTATTCTCAACTAAAGAATCAATCATGCATATAGACTCATAGTGTTCGTGGTCCGTGGGGCTTGTAACGCCTTAAAAACGTTCACAGAGATTTTCCGACTCCCAAAGGAAAATTCTACTAGGCCGGTTTGACAATGTATGACCGCATTTGCAAAGTGGCTAGAAACGGACGACCTAGGATGATTGGGATATTGATATCTTGACTAGAGACAAAGTTGAGTGTCTAAAATCACAAAGTCAACTGGATAGATAAAGTTTTCTACCTCAACCAAAACGTCCTCAATAATTCCACGTGGGATTTTGACTGACCTATCGGCTAACTGTAGTGTTATCCTAGTTGGTTTCATTTCACCTAGCCCAAGTTGTTCATATACCGAGAACGGTAAAATATTTACACTAGCCCCAAGATCTAATAGAGCATTGTTTATCTTTTGGGTACCTATGACACATGTGACGGTAGGACAACCAGGATCTTTAAATTTGACCGGGTACTTTTGTGAGATTATGGAACTAACTTGTTGGGTTAAAAATGCCTTTTTATGGACACTCGCGTCTCTCTTGACAGTGCACATTTCTTTTAGGAAATTTGCCATAGCCGGTACATGTTTTATTGCATCTAATAAGGGCAGGTTGATCTTAACTTGCTTAAAGATGTCTAGGATTTCAGCATATGTACTAGGCTTTTTCTTAGCGAGTCTTTGAGGAAATGGTGCGGGTGGTATATACACTCTCTCGGGGATATCTTCCTCACTTGGACTCTTAGCACATTCAGGCCTATTAGGGTCTTTAGACGAAGTTTGGTCAACCTCAGTCTCTTCAGCTGGACTACTATCCTTAGGTGATTCTACCGAGTTTTCTAGAGTTTTACCACTCCTAAGGGTGATAACTGCTTTGACATGTTCATTGTGTCTAGAACCACTCGACCCATTAACCTGGTTTAATTCTTTCGGATTTGGAGTTGTTTGGCTAGGAAATTTCCCATTCTCCCTATCATTTAACCGGTTCGAAAGTTGACTTATTTGAGTCTCTAGGTTGGAAATAGCCCGTTCACTGCTTTATTGGTTACGCTGACTCGTCAGGACAAAGTCGTCAACATTTTGACTTAAATGGTTGATATTTTGGGTAGTATCGGCATGGTTTATCACACTACGGTCAATAAAGAGCTTTACACTTTCTTCTAGAGATGACACCTTTTTATCAACTGGGTTCGGTTCTTGGACTTGAGCTTGGTTCCTAGAGAAACCTGGTGGTGGGTTGCTAGATGGGCTACCTTGATGGTTACCTTTAGACCACCAAAAATTCGGGTTATGTCTCCAACCAGGGTTATAGGTATTAGAGTATGGGTCAAACTTGGGTCGACCCTCATATTTAGAGTTCATACCACCGTGTAGGACACTAACTTGGTCTCGAGTAGTTTCACTAGGGTAAAACAGGGGGCATTGAGGTCCTATATGACTTTGATCACCACAAATGGTACATGGGTATGTTCTAGGATCACTATTACAGCTCATAGTCTAGTTTGACCCTTGGTTCATCTCTAAGGCCTCTAAACGCCTAAGGATATCTGACCCATTATCGACTCTATTAACCCTATGGATAGGATTCCTAGTTATTTCGGGCTTCCTCATTGAAGCCCATTGACGAGTCTTTTCAGCTAACTCGACCAACTCATCAAAACATTCATCCGGGTCTTAATGGGTAAATTCTCCACCACTCATTGTTTCTACCTGCATTCGGGTTTCACTATCAAGGCCCTCATATAATATTTGTGCCATGTGGGCTTTATCAAAGCCGTGATGTGGGAATTGGTATAACAATTCATTAAACCTTTCTACATAATCGTGTAGGTGTTCACCTAATTTCGCTAAAGGTTTGGATAGACCGCCGAACAACAAATAGTCTTATGGTGTGGGTAGAATTTCTTAACGAAAACCTCTACAAGTCTATCCCAGGTAGTGATTGTTTTGGAAGGAATGATATGATACCACTCACCGGCTCTCTCTTCTAGGGAAAAGGGAAACAAATGCAACCTAACATCGTCTTTGGTGACATTCGGATAACTCATGGTGTCACAAATCATCTCAAAGTCACGGATATGGGTATATGGGTTTTCATTCTCTATTCCCCTAAACTTACGCAGCATGCCAAATATCCCGGGTTTAATATCAAACTTAACCGTAGTGGCCGGTAAAACAACCCCAGGTTCACGTATTACTCTAGACGGGTTCAAACGGTCCCTAAGAGTTTTGGTTGGTGGGGCTTCACCCCCATCATCTTCATTAACCATCTTGGAAAAAATCGAAGTATCACCTATATCTGTGTAGCGGGTTGGTGTCAAATTAAAAGGTCGTTCTCCTCAAGTCTATCTCCTATCCGTTTCCAACGTCGCATATACAAGCAAGAATACTAGTGAAGCAAGAAAATCGTGCACATGCAAATGCAGGGTTTACTAAATTAGGTAAGCTTGGGTTACCTCAACAAAATATACCTGAAGGTACAAGGCTGAGGTTTGTGGAATTTCTTTGGTAACTCCCAAATGGCCCAAGGCACGGGTTCAGCGTTCTTTTCCACATGTTTCCTAAATTCGGTAATCTGACGATGCAATTGGTGCGTGCAACGTGTATTTTTTTTTTTGATTTTTTTTTAAATAATAAAAAAGAAATAAATATACACAAAAAGGAAATAAAACCTAAAAAAATTAATAAAATTTTGGGTTTTGTTACTTACCTCTTTCGGTAGGCAATTCCACAATAAATATAGAATATTACCTGCAAAATAAAAACAATACAATACCCAAGTAAAATCAAAGAAATTAAATTAAATTAAACAAAAACTAAATTAAAAAATAAAATAAAAATAATAATAAAAAAATAAAAATCTAAAGCCTAACCTAAAGGCGAGAATTCGAGAAATAAGAAATCACAGATTCGTTGTTTATTCCAAAAAAAAAAAAGTTGGAATAAGAAAAAGTTTTTACTCCAAAAAAAAAAAAAGTTGAAAAGTTGAAAAAGTTCAATCAAAAAAAAAAAAAAAAAAAAAAAAAAATTGAGACCAGACCACCAGACCAACCGGAATAAATTCAATAAAGTCGACCACTGGTTCCCTTGTATATGCCAGCTGAGTTGACCTAGAGTTAGGATTATCGACCACTGGTTCCCATGTATATGCCAATGTGTTGATATTAGTCCAAGACCAGTATCTCAATCCATTAGGATAGGTTCGTCTTGGCAGTGGCCTTCAGACAGATATGAGAAACACCGTTCACCTTAGTCAACATCAAAACCATCTACGTTTTTCTATATCCATCTCTTAATATATCCATATGATTTGTTGATTCCGGATTTTGATGTCCATAGTGCAACTATCTGAGTAGAGCTCTGTCACTTATATATGAATTTTAGTATGCTTGAGTGCAAACTCGTGTACAGCAATTGGAATTTCGCATCAGGGTACTTCCTCCTGTAGTCAATAAGTATGCCAACCAAGGAGATTCTTTAGTGCCTTCCAAGGTTCTGCATAGATAGCTAGGGTCTGGAATAAAGGTTTTATGGGTATATCTCTGGTAAACCCTCCCGAGACTATAACTCGGCCACTAGGGCCACCTAGTGGTTTAAAGGCTTGTTATACGTGCTAAGTGTGACCGTATCCTCGACGAGATGGAGTTGTATGTATTAAAAATTATTTTAGTTTGATTTGCTCGAGGACCAGCAAAGTCTAAGTGTGGGGGAATTTGATAGGTATCTAAAACACCTTGATATTTATCTATTGTTTATGCTTTCTTTGTTATGTTTTCTTGTAAATTATGTATCTTTTGTTTAATTTTGAGTTTTAGGTACTTTGGAGCAAAAGAAGAGGAAACGTCGCTTAAAAGGGTTAAAGTGTTATTTCATGTGCAACTACTAATGGAGGCGAATTATCTCTCATTATTTGCTTTTATTTCTTCTTCTCTGAAAGGCATGTCGGCTTTAGTGATGCAAGTTTTGTCTGAAAAGCATGGCAACCTTAGTGATGAAATTGAAGAAAAGAAGTGAATATGAGAGGTAAGAGATGGATGCTCGAGAAACTACTAAAAGCACCGAGGAAAGTGTTAAAGGCACCCCCAGAAATGTCCCGGAAGAGTTGATAAAGTCACCCAGGAGTTTTTCACTATATACATCCCAAAAATCATCTTTTTGCCCCATAAATTGCTATTTGCAACCCCAAGAATTGCTAAATGTAGCCCAAATTGCTAAAGGAACATCACTGTTGGATAAGGGGTAGTCATCTTCAACCATTTGAAATTCAAATTTTGGCGGGAAAAAGAGCTAAAGAATTAGGGTTTGGAAATTAGTGGTGTTTTACTGAGATTCAATGGCTGAAATTGAATGTGTATTTTCCTTTGAGCTAAACAGGGCTGGTACTTGTTTTCGTTTTGATCATAATTGGCTAGCAATCCGCAGAAGATGAATCAGAGTTCACGGTTTTGGCGGGAAAAAAATGGTCTTCACGAACCAGTTTTAGGGTTCGATTTTTCAGCAGTTTTCAAGAGATTAAATCGCTGATATTGATGGGCTGGACTCATTAAAGATAAACAGGCTTGGTATGGTGTTTGGATGCGACAAAAATTGGCTGGATAATCACCGGTGATAAAACAGAGGAGGAGGAAATATTTTTGGGATTTCTATCCATGCTTGGAAGTTACGTATGGAGGAATTACATCCTACGGTTCGTATCTACTAATATTAGGGAAGTTTGGGTAAGTTTGGAAGGTTCTTACGTGTAGAGAATAAACAGAGAAGGAGAAAATCAAGTAACTTACCGTGAGAGGAAAGATGAGATATTCTCGAGATTTCATCGAGTTATAATCGACCCGTTGGCTATATAAAGGGGGTACGAGAGTTGTAGAAGGTACGGAGACCTTGGGGGAAGAATAGAGAGCTAGGAATCGAGAAAAATCATAAGTTAGAAAAGTTACCTGCTGCTGCAAAACTCAAGAACACGAAGAATAACAGAAGTAAAAAGCGGTCGTAGAAGCGGTCTTAAATACAACGACAGAGTCAATCCTTTATCGTTCTTCAACAGTAGACAAACAAAGACCATCAGAGACGGTCGTTTATTGCTAAGCTGTTCAAATCAGTGCTAAACTCCTTTAGCGACCGGAAATCATTGTAAGCTTATTTATATTTTTATCAATACAATGATTAATGAAATTTTCTTCAATTTTCGTTCTATGAGTAGCTAAATTTCTTTTCTAGGGTTTTGGAGGAAACTATTTTTAATGGGTAATATTTAGTAATTAATTTCTTTGGCATATTTACTACAAAAATTGTGTTTTAATTTGTCTAAAAATTCTCTGTTCTTCACATGCTTCGCAATAATTGTTTTGGGTAGTTTCTACCGTTCTTTATAAGCGAAGGAGGATTAGGACTTAGAATATTGACTAGAGTTATAAGAAAAAAAAGAGCTTGTAACATTATATTTTCCAAAGCATGAGATTGGGTTCGAAATTGTTTTGAGTAAAGTTGGAGTATTATGTCAAAGTTTTAATTATTGAGTTTACCATCATTAGAAGTAGGGAAATCCAAAGCCCTAGACTCATCTCTCCTTGGTAACAAAAATCAAATTTTAATAGTTTGTCGTAATATTTTTCTTTATTAATCTGAAATCAAATCTTTAAAAAAGTCCGAGCAACGAATCTTTTCTTACCACTGTAAAAACTACATCAGTTTTTGGCGCCGCTGCCGGGGAATCTCTGGTGCGAAGAAATCACCTTGATTCACTAGTGAATTATACTCAACTTTTTTTTGATGTAGTCCCCGGCAGCGGCGCCAAAAACTATGTAGTTAATTTAGAAATCGCCAAAAACTATGTAGTTAATTTAGAAATCACCTTGATTCCTATAAAGGGCTGCATAAGAAGTGAAATACGGTTAACCAGCAGGGTAAAGTTAATTTAATGCATGAGTTAACCTGCAATCTTAAATGAGATGATGGTGAAGAGTACCAGGCCACCGGATACTAATTCACCAGCTTTAACTGCATTGCATGTTACCAAAGCAGAACTAGGTACTGTTTCTTGTGTGTTGCACGTTCAACTACACGCCTTGAATGAAGTGTACTAGAAGTTATAATAACATTCGTGCCCTCTGAAGGTAGGACAAACAATATACAATAACTGGAGTTTCGTATTGTATTTGAAGTGTACTAGTAGCATATGATACTAGTAGTGAAGATGTGTGTATACGGAGATGAGATTTAACAGTGGGGAGTCCCGGAGTTTTAACCAGGGTAAAGTTACTTTAGTACATGAGTTAAATGTAAAACCTCAATATGAATGTACCATTGGCTAGAAATTTTTTTTTTTTTTTTTTTTACCAGAAAGTTTAAAATTATTAGAAAGAAAAATGTAACAGAGTCCCATTTTTGAAGAAAAAATTTTTAGAAACTTTTTTCTTGCTTATATGAATTTTCAAAGCTGGCCTAGTAGATGGTGAAGAGCACTAGTACTTACTTATAGGTCCACCAGTTCACTAATTCCACATAATTTTGTGGTTTCAATTCCACGGCCAAATTAACAAGATTATTACCGACTGAGGTTATCAAAATTTCTTGGGAGTGTATTAAAAGCCATATAAGATAAAATAATAAAACAATCCTAAGCATTGAATTGTTTGTTACAAGTGAGATTTATATTCTCGTTCTTCTTTAAGGAGGAGGAGAGGATAGTAACCTAGATTGATCCAATTGATCATCCTCCTTGTGATGCACGTCTTTCATGTTTGATATTACACCATGCACATATCTTCATTGCTCTGGTCTTTAAATTCAGTCTGTCTGATTAGATGAGCACTTGGGCACAGTGACGCATAATGGGGCCATGACCACATGCACGCATATGCAGTGGCGGAACTAAAGGGACGCATATGCAGTGGCGGAAATAAGGAGAATATTGCCTTCCATCTAGCTATATATCAACAAAACAATCTTCATAATTTCAGAGAAATTTCTGAAACCATGGCAGTTTCGATGATCATATCCATTCAATCATCACTCGGTTTTTATCTTTTATGTTTAACATTAATGATTGTGGGAAAATCAGTGTCAGGTGCAAGTACACCTGTAGTACCAGCTGTATACATTTTCGGCGATTCTGTTCTAGACAGTGGAAATAACAACTTCCTAGAGAATCAAGCCAAATCAAATTTTGCTCCCTACGGAATTGATTTCCCCAACGGACAGCCAACCGGCAAAGCTACGAATGGTGCTACTGCAGCAGATTTCATAGGTATACCTCTATCATCTCTGCTAGAGGCGCATCCATGATCTACCTCTCTATAATGAAACAGTAATTAATATTGGTCTTATTGCTTTCTTTCGTGCAGCACAATTTCTTGGCTTACCTTATCCACCAGCGTATTTGAGTCTCTCAGAGGCAATGAGATGAATCACAACCACTGGTATCAACATCGGGTGCATCAGGGATTCTTCCCGAAACCGGAACCATCAGGATAATAATGTATACATAATAATTAAATTGCTGGATTCAAGAACTTGTTGAGTAGCTAATTAAGTTTTCTTCTTGTTTGATTGATTTTTAACTGCAGGGAGATATCTTAACTCTGTATGAACAAATCAACTACTTTAATAACTCAGTGACAAATGATTTGCCTAGGAGTTACAGCACCCCAACAATCATCTCCGCTACCTTGGCTAGGTCTATGTTTATTATTTCCACGGGTAGTAATGACTACATGAACAACTATCTACAACCTCAGTTATCCAACAGTAGCCAAACTTATACTCCTCGGAAATTTGCTAATCTCCTATTCGACACTTTCGAACAACAATTGACGGTATGTATGCACTGCCATGCATGGATATAAAATTTAATTTTCGCCAAATATTTACACCTGATTATACAGAAATGCGCATGCTTATATATCGCTTGTGCTTTGTATTGAATTTTGCAGACTATATACAAATTAGGAGGGAGAAAATTCCTAGTTGTTGGTATCGGTGCTATGGGATGTTCACCAATTGTGATAGCCAGGGCTGATCCAAAGCCGACAACTCTATGTGTAGAAGATATTAACAATTCGGTTAACATTTATAATAATGGACTTCTCACTATGTTACAACGACTTGCTTCTCGCTTACAAGGCTTTACTTTTGTGCGAGACGATCTTTACAAATTTATGCTCAGTTTGAGAATCCTGTTAAATTTGGTAAAGGATTCAGTTTATCATTTCACCCCTATGCATAATACGTAAATTCCTGCTTCCATAACAGTTGAAATATTTTTTTCATGCAGGTTATGCGGATGGAAGAACACCATGCTGCAAATTTGGTGAAGCAGGAACGTGTATACCTGGAGAAAACCCATGCAATAATAGAGATAATCGTCTTTTTTATGATGCAATTCATCCAGTTCAAGTAGTGTACTACCGATTCGCGAGAGATTGCTTCTTCCGTAACTCAGCATTGTGCACCCCGATCAACATTCAACAATTAGCATTGAAGCAGTCATGAATGATATGTTATCACAAAGATGCAACTATTGGGAATTCAGGAAGATGAGAATAAATGGTTCTTTTCATGGTCACCGCACCTTCTTAATTAGCTAGCAAGGAAAATGAGAGTATATATGGAGGTAAACATATTATGCTAAAACTCGAATGAAACTTTGTAGTTTGATGCTTGTGCGGATGGGAAATTCAGAATTATTTTTACTTTTGTTTGAGAAAAAGAAAAATATTTGATACTTATTAAATTCCAAAAGAATTTATTCTTGATTAGAGGAACACTAAGACCCCTATTCAGCACATCTCATCAGCAAATGAGAGTGCCATATTCATGTTATCATACAAAACCCTCTTATTAATTTGTTGGTGTGCTCCTAAAATAAAAGCCGGCACATTATCAGATTCCGATCGAACTATAGCTAAACAAACATTTCCTTCGATTGGCACAAAACCAGTCTGTGAAACAATAAAATTGGCCTGGTTCTGAAAATGAAACGTTATGATGGGAATTGTATAATCTTTTTTTGTTATAACGAAACAAAGAAAACCATCTCCCGTGGGTGCAGCAACAGGCATACCATTCCTTTTAAAAAATGCCACCACCAACGGTGCCAATCTATCAAAATGATCTTTATGCATTACGCTATCCGGAGTCCCCGAGTCTATGATACAACCGCCACGTCCATTCTCTTTAAGCTCAAAATCTTTTGTCCGAAAACCTACACTCTTGGCACCCACACTGATATCCTCTAGATTTAAGTAATAAGACGATGTCTGCAAATGAATGTGGGGTACTACTATGGGAGTTGTATACACTTGTTTTCCTCCGCCTCCAATCGTCGCATCTGCACCAAAACTTAAATATGTGCCTCCCGTGTAAATATCCTTGTTAGGTTGTTCCAAGCAGTAGGAAAATTTACCTTGTCCTTCATCGGCTAATTGGTTTAGAAAAGACAATGCACCTCTTCCCAAACCAAGAATTCCTGCAATAAGATCAGGCTTTCCGTTTCTAAGCCGGCGGTTATGACCGAAATCAACAAAATTTTCTTGGTGTAAACCACAACCCATGAGTAGTTGAAGACTTTCAACGGCGCCACTACCAGTATTGGAAATCATAGTGAATCTTTCTGTAGCAATAACACAAGTCGTAACTGCATAACTCGCATAGGCCACTCGCTTAACACATTCGCCTTTGATATTGCAACTATCTCCCGTACATAGAGGATGGGTAAGGCAAGGAAGAGGATGATATGTTTGTGAATTCTCCCAAGGATAAAGCGGGGCATCTTGATTGAAAGCTTGTGTGGCTCCATGGCATTGAAGCCAAGTAAGATCACTACCTGAATCAATCATCAGATAGTAATTCATATATGATGGTGATGTAGGAAATGTACCTATACCTACCATTCCTACGTACCACATTGCTGCTTCGCGTGCTACCGGCGCACGTACAACATCAGGATTCATCGTCACATTGTTATGGCGAAATAATATTCGTGAACCTATGTAAGATGCTCGACTTTTGGATTGGTCCATAAGTGCTTGAAATCTTTCCTTCGGTGCCAAACGAATATCAGCAGAATCGTAAAAAGGTGATTCATCGGAGTCTTTGTGAATCATCCTCAACGTAAACCCCTTTGGATTAACTGCAATGGCTAAGTTTAGCAGTAGGGAAACTTGAATTGTTAGAAGAAAAGTAAAAAGAATGGGTGTTGTTTTACCCATTTTTATTATCTAGAAATGATTTTTTTTCTTGAATAAATTGAAGTATCATGGGATAAATAATGTAATACATTGTTTTATATATGGTATATAAAATCTTACTAATTAATTATTGTTCTAAAGTATAAAATCTTGCTACTATCATTTTAAAAGAAAAGATTTTGTTTTAAAAGAAAAGATTTTCTTAATATATAGTCTTTTTGTTTACATATATATAGCCTGGATTGATTGGGGGCCAGACCTTTTAATTGGGGGCCAAGCACTAGATGACAAAAAGGTCACCCAATCCTAATTTGGGTCACCCCTTATATTTTTTTTTTTTTAAATGGCTAAAATGCCCCTAAGTGATTAGTATTAAGAATTAATTAACTTGATTAGTGTGGTAATTGTGTTTAGATAAAAATCTGATTTTAGGATAAAAATTTGTGGAGATTTTATTTTTGGGTTTTATGTGTTGAGAAGAAGAGGAGAAGTTTTTGAGTGGAAAAATTAGGGTTTTTGAAATGAGTGATTCAAGTGGAGGGAATGAGGGTGGTGAAGCTTCAAATAACAACCATGATTGTGTTGATGGTTATATTGTCTCAACTAATCATATGGATTGGATGTTTGATGAGGAGATGTTAATGGAGGAAGCCATGAATAATGGTGGAAATGAAGATCCTACTCCTCAAAATGAAGGAACCGATACTCCAAATGAAGAACCCGCACCTCAAAACAATCAGGTAAACCTCATATACTCTTGAAATTGTCTGAATGGTGCTCCAAGGGGTCGATTCATGGTCACATTTTAAGTGGTCAGTGTGAGAGTCGTTATAGTCGGGGTTGGATTAGTTAACGACTGTTAAAGGTCGTCAGTGAATTGAAACTACAGATGACGACTCAAACCTGCAACTTTTCCAAGTTATGAAAAATCGTTAGGGTCGTGTGATAAACACTGACGACTCTTTATGCTAGGTCAATAAGGGTCGTTAATTTTGTTTGTTTAGAGACAAACGACTCTAAACCCAGAACTCTCAGTATATAAAAAACTTAGAGTCGTCATATATGTTTTCATATAAGATGACGACCCTATCCCGCAATTTCAACTTTTAAGTAGAGTCGTTCGGTGTTTTATTTAATATAATAACGACCCTTGAGCTGGATTATCATAAGTTTTGATTTCATAGAATCATTTCATTGAATCGTAAAAGGCATACATCTTTCATAGCGATACAATAGATAACAACGGTGCACTTATACACCTAATCATAAATGGCGTAATTATACATGGTGCCTTCCAAGATAAAGTAGCAATCGTCGAACTCGAACTTTTTTCCACGAAGCACCTCGTATCGGACATACGCCTTCCCCAACTGAAAACGCAAACATGCTCAGTTAGTATTGTTGAAAGCTTTGGATAAGTTTTACCTCTTGTTTAAATACTTACTCTCATAGCACCCGACATATTGGGCATGGCTTCCCTTACGGCCTTGATTTCTCTTTTAAAAACTTCACACTCGAAGAATATCTCCTCGAACCGTTCCTTGACGATATTCAAAGACCTTGAGTTGCAATTTCCGTCTAACGCCACAAAAACGATGAATACGCGGTTCCACCAAGCATCCGATGTTTGATCAATGTCTTTTCCTAGATCTTCAAAGTGGTTTGTGACTGTTTTCCAAGCTCTCACAATAGCACAATTCTCTTCCGAAGTGTAAGTACTAGTCATGGTGTTTCCTTTTCTTTTTGCTCTTGGATAATAAATGTATGAGAATGAATGTGAAGGTTTAGAATTATGGTTTGGGTGAAGAATGTGTGAGGTATGGGTCTCTATTTATAGAGATTAAGGACCCAACATCACTTTTTTGAATTTTTAACTGTTGCCCGACTCAACCACATTTGGTGAATTCAAAATTCACATTAACTGCTTGAAGGATCGTCATTATATATATTTACCAAGTGACGACTCTTGATGATCAAAAGAGTCGTCCATGTGTTTTGTTTACTGACTGACGACTCTGCCGTCAAAGAGTCTCTGTGTTATGTGACCTTTAGAGTCGTTAATATTTTGTTCTCCAAAAATGACGACTCATGCCAAGAATTTCTAACAATCTTTAGAGTCGTTACGTGTGTTTTTACAAAGCATGACGACCCTTTATGAAATATTTGTTCTCCAAAATGACGACTCATGCCAAGAATTTCTAACAATCTTTAGAGTCGTTACGTGTGTTTTTACAAAGCATGACGACCCTTTATGAAATATAGTTATTGAACCAATATTTGAAGTCACTCATTTTATTGAATCCGAAAAAACATACATGTAGTTGAAATAAAATAGAAGTAAAACACATAAAATTGTTCAAAACAATGCATTGCATTTTGAAGCATACTTTTTCATAATGGTTGTATCTTCTACCCAGATATTTGTATTTCGAAGAATGCTTAATCAATACAATGCGTTTTATTCTTTTATCCTAGTTGGATTATGTTAATTTGAATTATGTTACAGAGTCGTCAGCAATATATACACACACCTTAACGACCTAACTGTAGAATTTGCTAGTCTCCTGGATGTTTTTACGCTTAAAGGTCGTTATACATATAAACATCCAAGTTAACGACTCATACCTTAGAATGTTTTGCAACAATACAAATCGTCATCCATATATACATAAACATTAACGACTCTAATGTTAAAAATTTGTGATCTCTGGATGTTTTCCAACTAAGAGTCGTCATCTCTGTTTACATAAACATTAACGACACTAACCATAAAAATTTGATGGTCTCTGAATGTTTATATACTAAGAGTCGTGAAGCATATATACATACAAAGCAACGACTCTAGTTATACATTAAAATTAGAGTCGTCATCATGATAGTGTATAATGATGACGACTCTATAAGAAAACCCCAACGGCTTTTTTGTATACACTTTTTCCCATAAAAAAATAGCCGTTGGTAATTATTGTATATATAGAGAACACTTCCAGAGCAAATTCAATTGAAAACCACCTCAATAATGGCAAATCCTTCATCAACCCCCAATTCAATTGATAACATACTTAGAAGATGCAAGCGACCTACCAAATCAATATTGGCAATGGAAGAAGAGAAACGCAAAAAAAAACATGCGACCTACTAAAAACATGCGCCATATCCTACGAAGGAAGAAGAAGAGTTGCGCGAGGCCAAACGACGAGACCAAGAACAATCCCAACTCCGTGAAAGATTCAAGCAAGTCGAGGAAGAGACCGAATGGGTTAAAAATTATTACATTGTCAAGGATCTCCACGAAGAACATGAACGTGATAGTATATTTTGGAGCCGAGTTGGTTCGGGTCCTTTCGTTAATAACAACAACAAACTACGATATCCTTACTTGCCGTCCCACATTAGTCATAGGACGATTCTTGTTATGAAATGGTGCACCAAGTACAACGAGTTTCTCGCGAGGCACAAAGGGGATAGGTGTCTTTCAGGCCGCATATACCAAATGGAGAGGAGAGCCTTTTTATCACATTGAAGCCGCCATGCTAGTTGAATCTCGCACTGAGAAACATCCACAACAAGTAATGTGTTCAAAGGAATATCCACCTTCTAATTAATATTTAATATGCTACAATTCCAAGTTTCCTTTCAATCGAGATTCAATTTATTTTAATGAACAATCGTTATCTCGGTTTGTTAATGCAAAGGACGACTATACCTAAGTCGTCATATGACTTATTTTGCAACAACCGCTCTTGAGTCGTCAACACTTTTGATAACTTAGTTAACGACTCACGTTGTGATTTTCAAAAATACGACCGTTGGGATTTTCTTCTATATAATACCACCCCATCCTCTAGAGAAAATAGCCCAAAACCATTCGTTTTTCCACCAAACTACGTAGTCTTTCAATTGCAATGGCTGAATGGGAACCGTATGAAGATTTGTGTCTCGTTAAATCGTTTTCTAGTACCTTTCGTGAACGTCCAAATGAAATCTATTCAATGTTTTGGAAGAGAGTTAAGGAGTTCTTCTACGGGCGTACCGCGAATCCTAATAACCGAAAATGGAGAGACTTGGCATTTCGATTCAACTACATTAAAAGTGCAATGAGAGAGTATGTAAAAGTTAGAAATATGGTGTACGACCATCATCCACGAGCTCCTCTTAAGGAAAAAGTGAGTAATTCGTTAATATTTATACTTTCCTCATCCTTCAACGTTCTTGACATATAACATTCCTCGTTTAATTTCAGCGGAACGTTTCAATGGGTTATGGACAATACGTAATGGGGATACTAAGTTCATTCACCACAAAGAATATACAACGTTGTATCGTCGAGCGCGAAGGTTCATTGACGAACATTTGATGTGTCAAATTCAAGAATACCCATATTAACTTTCTCCTGGTTGTAACAGTCGTCAATATATCCCATATAAAAGCAACGACTCTGTATACCGTAAGATGTATTTTCCGGATTTAATACACATGTAACTGTCGTTAACTGCCATTTGATACCGGTAACGACTCTAGGCAGGGAAAATATGGTTCATCTCCTGGATATTTTCTTACCTAGAGTCGTCATTAGTTTCCATATACTAACTAACGACTCTAGTCAGGGAAAATATGGTTCATCTCCTGGATGTTTTCTGACCTAGAGTCGTCATTAGTTTCAATATACTAACTAACGACTCTAGGCAGGGAAAATATGGTTCATCTCCTGGATGTTTTCTGACCTAGAGGCGTCATTAGTTTCAATATACTAAATAACGACTCTAGGCAGGGAAAATATGGTTCATCTCCTGGATGTTTTCTGACCTAGAGTCGTCATTAGTTTCCATATACTAACTAACGACTCTAGGCAGGGAAAATATGGTTCATCTCCTGGATGTTTTCTGACCTAGAGTCGTCATTAGTTTCCATATACTAACTAACGACTCTAGGCAGGGAAAATATGGTTCATCTCCTGGATGTTTTCTGACCTAGAGTCGTCATTAGTTTCCATATACTAACTAACGACTCTAGGAAGGGAAAATATGGTTCATCTCCTGGATGTTTTCTGACCTAGAGTCGTCATTAGTTTCCATATACTAACTAACGACTCTAGTCAGGGAAAAAAACATCAGTCTTCATTTCCCTCTCGAGTCGTTAGACTTTTAATTGAAACACATAACGACTATGTGTATCACAAATAGAGTCGTTACCATCGCTTCTGGACTATAGATAACGACCCTAACTCTATCACGGTTTATAATCTTGTCTCGCATTAGAGTACTACATTATTCTAACAAACATACTAGTAAACATCCTTCTTAAAACAAAGTAGTATGAACAAACCAGCCAAACCAAACACATAAGTAGTTTCAACAAACACATAAGTTCAAGTTATAAAGTAACATCTCAAGGAGACGGAGACGGTAACATCTCCTCGAGTAAAGACCACCATCTCGACCTCGACCTCGACCTGCTCCTTACTTCCCTGACCGGGAAACTTTCCGGCTTTTCTTAGGAGGAGGACCCTGAGTTTCACCGGCCCCTGGGGAACCACCATCTTCTCCGGTACCTTGTTCATCATGATGTTGGCTACTTTGCCCCTGTTCACCACCTTGTTGTGCTCTTCGGCTACGTGTTTTCGGGGTCCTCTTACCTTCCTTGGCCAGCTCGGAAACATCTTCTTTGCATTGGGATTTTCAATGTGCGTGCAACAATCAGCGTACAGACGTTGCTTCGCAGGCTCAATCACTTCCCCTTTGTCAGCCGAGCAACAAAAAGCCTTGACAAAAAGCTTCATTCGTTCCCTCTATATATATACATTAAAAAAACAATTTTAATGAACTGACGTATATTTGTATGTAAATGAATAACACAATTACACAAATAAATACTCACCACTAGTTTAAGAATGGTAGTATCATCTCTACCGTCAAATTGAGAAGAAGATGTGGATGCTCTGTTTGGTCCTCCTACCCGTAACCCGATCGATCCGTATTACCCTACCATGGGAGAAGCCTTCGTACCATTGATAGTAATCCGTTGTTGCCTCGTAACCTTTATCCACATGCACCCAAAATGTGATGTCTACGAGGTTAGAATGTCTTTCATTCCAATGCTTGACATCGGTTGCGTGTTCGTAAACCACTTTTATTTCAGCCTTGCTTAGGCCTCACATTTGTTCAAATTGTGCTTGAACGGAGGTACATCGTCTTCATCGGGTGAATCTTGAACAAACCCAAGTTGACGCATGATTCTCAAAGGATTGTACATTGAAAAACCGTTGGGGTGAAACAAAGGGCCATGGTAATACACGACATCTTCCATGCGTCAACTCTAGCATCCTTGTAAGGAGTAAAGATTACCTCTTCCGCCGTGATGTTGTCAAGTTTTTTACGCATTTCTATCAAGGCATCGGTTTGTTCCCTATCCACGAGAACCGGAGTACACCCAACGGGTTCCCGTGGACTACACCGGGCTCCAATTTGAGTTGATTTTCACATCTTCATTGTCTTTGAACAAAGGAGGGGAAATGATCATAAATCCACACCTATTTTAAACAATCAAATAAACATAAAAATATATCGAAGGAAAAAAACATACTAAAAGAAGACAACTTTCATCAATCCAAATACCTGGATTAGAGCCAAATTCCCATTAATTTGAGAAGTTCGTTCGCGAGATCCCTGGGAAAGCTGACCATTCAAATGTGCAACTATGGCAGTCCCCCAAGAGTACTTGTTCACATCTTCTAAGGGGTCCAAAAGTCAAGAAGGTTGGCGCTCACCCCGTTACCTTTCTTTGTCGGGAAATACAACCGATGCAAGGACGTACAACAAATAAGCTGCCGCCGCATAACGACATTCCATATCAGAGAGACCTCCTTTTTTTTTCCTTCTCTGCGGTACCAGCAAACATCTGCCTAATGTCCACAAGTTTGAACTCTTTCTTCGGGTACTTAGCTCCCGGCACGAAAAGCCCATCGGTCTTCTCTTTATCCCGACCAAACAAGTTCTTGGTCCATGTATAAATTTCATCCCAACTAGGCCTTCTCTTGAAATTCTCACTGGTTGATTTACCTTCGACCTGCACCCCTAATATCTGTTCTGCATCATCAGGAGTCAATGCCATCTCGCCAAAAGGAAGTTGGAATGTGTCGACTTCAGCGTAATACCTTTCACGGAAACTAGATATCGCGACCTTGTCATACGCAATCACGAGTTCACAACGGCATTGTACAAACCGGAGTTTTCAACATATTCTTTAACTCTTGCACATTCACCTTCTAGCGGCCACAACTCCATTTTCTTAAAAGAAGATTGGTGCACGAAGAGACGTGCGGCATTCTTATGATCCCGTAAAAATAAACAAATAAGTATTAAAAAACATATTAGAAAAGTAATATCAACAAACTAATCATATAGCAAGCAAAGTTGGGATTCTTACGATTGTCTCATAGATGGTATGAGCCCACGATCCAAAGATATCCAAATAGAACTTTGCCCCGTCTCTAGGTTCTCCTCTTGGTTTACCATTTCAAGAGGCTCCAACATCAAACGATTAGCGGGAACGTGTCTCGCGGCGGGTGCAATATCGCCCATCCTTCTTAACCCTCTTTAACGGCTTCGTCTTTGCATCCTGTTCTTGACTTCTACATCTTGTTTACCATCATCCTCTTCATCATCCTTACCACCACCATCATCCCCTTCATCCTCTTCCTCCTCATGACCACCATTATTACCTCCATCCCCTTCCCCGCTCATCATCATCACCATTACCATCATCGAATCATCACCACTAACATTACCTTCATCATCATTGTCACTCTCTACATCCTCTTCGCCTCGTACGGGAGGATCTTCTTGTATCTCCTCTTGTTGGATTTCTTCTTCTTCACCACTACTGCTAGCGGAAATAACATGTGAGTCTGATTCTGATGAATCCGACAACTCATCACCTTTGTCTCTTGGTTCGGTGATAGAAAATGATACCTCACTCGGCTTCTTACCGCGTAATGGACCAGCAAGTAAGAATTTATCATGGCGTGGAGGTTTGGAAGGTGGAGTTATCGTCATTGGAACCTTGCCTTTGGTTCTGCATTTGGTTTCGAAACAAAAAAACAAAAAATAACCCAACAAGATATCAACTTTATGGTTATCAGATTAAGAGTCGTCAATACGATAATCTAAAACACAACCGACCCTCGAAGCATTATTGTGACAACTCAAAGTAATATGATGACGACCCTGTCAAATAACAAAGGGTCGTCAAAAATACAATAACGATCCTACGATTTGTGTTGACGACTCTAGGGCACATACATAAGTGACGACTCAAGAGGAAATGAGATGACGACACTATCAATATTTGGAACAGAGGGCTGTTCGAGTTCCATCTGGGGTCGTTAACAAATAAAAAAGGGTCGGCAAACGAGATTCGTCATCTGCAACCTAAAATATTAACGACTCTATTCTAGGGCAAAAAATGTTGAAGTAGCAGAAAAAGGGTCGTCACCTTCAACCTAATAGGCTAACGATTTTTCATAAAATAAACATGCAAATGAAAAGTCGTTAGGGGTATCCAAACAGACCGCTAACGACCCTTTAACCAAAAAACCGCTAAATTTCGGTTACTGGACTCAAATTCGCAATCAAAACACAACAAAAAACGCATAGAAGGTGGGTTTAACTTCACATACCTTCTAATTGGACCCATATCTTCTTTTGGTTTCGATTTTTGGGGTTTTGGGGTTCTTCCCACGATTACCTTTCCTTTGACGGCGTCGAGGAGATTGGGGATTTGACGTTCTTTGCGAGCGGTCTGTTTTGTACGAGCCATGTTTGAAGAAGAAGGTAATCGTCGATTATCTTCTAACATCGACGATGAATCGGTTGAAGAAAAAAAATCGTTTGGGGTCGTTAATGGTGGTTGTGGAGAGGAAGAGGAGAGGAAGAGGAGAAGAAGAAGAGAAGAAGAAAAAAAAAGAAACAAATTTTTTTTTTGTTTAGTTTAGGGTAAATTAAATGGGGGCCTAATTATGATTTCAAATTAGTGTTAATTGGTTTTTAAAATTTGTGTTTAGTAAAGGGCAAAACAGTCTTTTCAATATCGGATTAATACACCCCTCAAAAATTTAGGGTGGAAATAAAATATCATGGCCCCCAATTAAAAGGTCTGGCCCCCAATCAATCCAGGATATATAGACACTACTTAATGGCTCCGGATCGTCTCCACCCGAAAAATGGTGTACTCTTTGTGCCCGCCAATTAAAATTTGAAATCTGTATTACCTTATTAACATTTCCTATCAGCGTGCATATTCATTCCATATTTCACCCATTATTTTTAGATAAAAAATAAAATGAGTTCAAGACTCGTACAAAACCTTGGTTGATAGCCTAGCAACAAGCTGTGCCCCAACGCCTTTTTAAAATAATAATTAATAATATCTACTCCCTCTGTTTCTGAAAGACCGTCCTCTATTCCTTTTTCGTCAGTTTCAAAATTGTGTCCAGCTTCTGTTTATAGTCATACATTTTCAATGAACTCTCTAATATACCCTTGTATTCTTTATATTCATAAATCTATTTTTAACGTGACTCAATCTAAAATATTAAATAAATTAGTATAATTGAGGAAACAAATATATCCTTCATTCCTTTTAAGGAAATATACATTTAACTCTAAAAATTAGATTCCTTATAAAGTTTATACTTCTTAAATTCAATATCTTTTAAATTTCCCTTTTATATTTCATATTTATAATTCTCAAACCAATTTTGGATAGTCTTTATTGCTAGCATTTTTATTAAAATAAAATAGGTAAGTAACTAAGGGTAGTCAAGTAAAATAGTATGGTCTCCTTAATATTTTGAGAAAGTCAAAGCGGACTGTCTTTGTGAAACGGAGGGAGTAGTATGTAATCCGTGCTACACACTGGGGCCGATGGGATCAACTAATTAAGCCGCGCCTATGGTTAAATGCGTTATACATTTTTGAATGGTCTTTGATTTGCTTGATACATTTTAGGTATACAATGATTTGATGATTTAAATTTAATATTATAAACTTAAAATCATGTATTAATTTAATAAGCAGATATTATTAGGCGCGCCTAATTCTTTCGGGTCGCCCCTAAAGACGCCAGGTTATTCATTATCACACAACAGAGAGCGATGAGCATATCATATACTCCCTCCGTCCTAAATTTAGAGTCCGCTTTGACTTTGTCAAGATATTAAGGAAATCCTATAAAATATCATGACTAGCCCTTGACTAGCCTATTTAATGTTATATTATTACCAAAACTATATTATTAGCTTAAATTTGATAGTATTATTATTTTAGGAAATATTTTAAAAAAATAAAAGCAAATTTATATTGCTTTTATTATGGAATCCACAATTTTAGAAATATTTTTTCCTCCATTTGATTTTGGTTTCCCGCACTAAAACTTTAGAGTCTTTCGAATTTTTATTTGAGAGGGAAAAAAAATTGAAATTGTAAATTATTTCCTCTTTAGATATACTCGACCATGGAAATGAGATTTTGTCATAAATTTTTTTGATCCTTTCCCATGTAAAAAGAGATGAAAAAATTAATATAGATGAAAAGGTTATGTAAGAATAAGTAGAAGTTTTATTAGGAATTTCATAACTATTCATAAATGTTATTATTTAAAAAAGGAATGACAATTAATACAAAGATAATGAGTAAGTTTTTTTCCTTATATATGAAATCGTTTAAGATTTTGATATTAAAAATGATTTTATAATTATTAAAAATAAAGGGTATATTTGATAGTTTAAGGGAAAATTATGTACGAGGCTGAGATAAAATGGATGACCAAAGTAGAAATTAGGACAGATAAAACAGTGTTCTGAAAACCGGCACGGGCATTGAACCGGTGAAGTTAGGGTCAAGGATTAATAGTCCAACCAGTGAATCAACCCGGGTTAACCGGGTCAAATTTAAAATATAGGATAAGGCACCATAAAGCGAGAGTAAGTTGTTGGTCAAATCATTTCGTAGCTTTTTCTTATATATGTACGTGTCATGGCATTGGGCATCCACTAACTTGGTAGTTTGACACGTGATTGCCTCCCTTCCCTTTTTGGTTTTGATTTATGAGAGAAAAAAGAGACAAGTTGAAAAACAAGTTTAATTCTTCTCCACATCACCGATTAATTTCAGTCTTTTCAAAGTTGTTTACTGATTTATGTTAACCTTTTGGGTATTCTGTCGATTCAGAGCAACTGCAGTGGTGCGAGTATAACCAAAGACCAAAGAGGGAAAAAAAAAACTAAATTTGGGTTAGTCCGTTGAGTGACGCAGTGGGAGGAAGACTAAATTTTGGTGGAGCGTAAACTATACCAACGCTTTGGTGTGGGGGCGTGAAGTATACGTTCGCGATGATGGGCGGAGGGTATACGTTCGCCCGGTGCCGAAAACATAAGAAAAAAGAAAAAAAAAAAAAAAAAAAAAAAAAAAAAAAATGGGGCCTTGGTATAATCCATGCCCCATATAAAAATTCTAAATTTTTGAGTGGGGCGGAGGTATAAACCCCCCCCCGCAATAATTAAAATAAATAAATAAATATATGGGGCGGGGTATAAACTACGCTGCTTTGTGGGCGTAGACTTTACGTCCGCTGGTGTGGGGCGCGAATACTATATCAACGCCTTGGTGTGGGGCGAACACTATATCAACGCTCGACTAAAATTTGGGTTTGGTCTTGGTCGCCGACCAAATTTGGACTGGAAATTTGGTATAGTCTGGTATTTGATCTTTAGTCCGTCCCACTACATCTCTATCTCTTCCCAAATTTTTGGTCTTGGTCGCCCACTGCAGTTGCTCTTAGGTCATTGAAATGGAGATTGAAAATGTTTTGATGTTGTTAATCCTTACATGCATATATATTCGTTAAATCAAATTGAAATATGGTGTAAGAGATACAAATACATTATGTTCTTGGTCGTCTGATCTGATTATACATTCTGATACTAATTTGATATTAGTCAATTGGTTTGATTTTGAAAGGGGGATTACATGTATATTTTTTTAAAGAGATGTTGAGGAGCAGTTCATTCCGGAATGATCATTATTCATTCTTCATCATCAGAATCAAATTATCAAGCTGATTAACTGGAACAAAAACCCAAAAAAATGGCTCTCTTGCAACCTTGGTTTGTTTGCTTAATCTCGTATGGGTTGTGTTTTTTTTTTTGTTCATGTCTGTCTGTAAGATTATCTTGAAAAGGTCATTACATTAAAAGGAGATTAAAAATGTTTTGATGTTGTTAATCCTTACATGCATATATATTCGTTAAATCAAATTGAAATATGGTGTAAGAGATACAATTACATTCTGTTCTTGGTCGTCTGATCTGATTATACAGGGAAAAAAGAAATGTATTTAATTTGATATTAGTCAATTTGTTTGATTTTGAAGGGGGATTACATGTATATTTTTTTAAAGAGATGTTGAGGAGCAGTTCATTCTGGAATGATCATTATTCATTCTTCATCATCAATCAAATTATCAAGCTGATCGGTTGGAACAAAACCCAAAAAAATGGTTCTCTTGCAACCTTGGTTTGTTTGCTTAATCTCGTATGGGTTGTGTTTTTTTTTTTGTTCATGTCTGTCTGTAAGATTATCTTGATGTGTAAAAATGTTAAAGATTCACAAAGATTAATGACCCATTGACTCATACTAGATGCGGCAATCACGGGTCAACTCGTCAGGTCACCCGTTTCTCATAAAAGAAGCTTCGGTTTTGAATGAATTTCTTTGGGTTGCTTTGTTGGAACGACCCGTAAAGCTAACCGGGTCACCGTTTATCGGGATGACCGGTCGGGCGGGCCGGTTTTAAGAACATTGAGATAAAAAGGAGACAAGAGGAGTATTTGAAAAAGATTATTCATCATATTAATCTTTGGATGAGGTAAACCTGAAAATCCAATTTAACATATGACATTGTGAGAAACCAACCATTTTTTGACTATGAATTTTATATCTCTCGATGGAAATAAGTAAAATGTAAAGGGAAAAATAGAGGGCAATCCTCAATGAAATACAAAAGTTTGAGTCAAACTTTATGGAGGGATAAGGTATCGACAATTAATATTGACGGATTTGAGTGAAATCAGTCAACCCGGTTGGCACTCAAAATACGTTTTAGCCCCCAGTAAATAGTTAACTCAACCACAACTGAAATGGTAGAGTAAACAATTCATACCCCGCATCGAATCCGCCCCGAAATGGGTTGTACTAAGCGAGTATATAGTTTCCTGTCGATGAAGCTACTTATAAAGAGGGGTACACCAGTGAACTAGATGGGTGGTGCGGGATCATCTCCTGCTAAACGAGACGGTAATTATTAAATGAGTATGGTTTTTTTGGTTTTCTCGAATTATTTTATGATTATGAAATGAGTTTCATCTGGATCTTCAAGATCAGTGTTATTGATGGTAATTAGAAAATTAGGTTAATTTTTCTACTATATAACTTATTATAACATGCATGGATTTTAGGTATGCTATCTGTGATTCTTTATTTTCTTCAATATATTGAGTATTCAATCTTTTTAAATTGTTTCTTAAACTGAACTGAATATCGATGGGTTTGTGTTGTTGTATAAATAATTAGAATTTTTATTTATATGATACATGGGATTAGGAATTCAATGTTTAAATATATGATCATCTATGAACTATAAACTATGTCAATGTTCAAATTAATTGTAATCATTAAATGGGGCAACACTATTTTTTTATAGGATCAATTTGTTGATCATGGGTTTTCTAATTTGGCATTTCAAGTAACATGGATGAGTGCAGAGTCGGTCATACTTTTTGGTCTATTTACTGTCCGTTATGTATTTTTTTAATCTTCAATCGAGCAATGTTCTTTAATCTGAAATGAATTATTTAGTGGCTTTCATTGGCCTAGAACTTGATCAACTCGAGCAATCTTAAGTTAAAGCCTGTGTTCTCCTCGTTGAGACGTACTTTAAACCCTGATTATGATAAACTCATGTAGTCAGAACTAATACGTTGCATGCTTTGTTATCAAAATCACCTAATGCATTGTCAGCATTCATTTACTTATGTAATCTCGGAGTGGGGGCGTGGCTTTGCTTTAGTTCGGCTATAACTTGTCTCAAAAGAGCATCTTAGATCAAAAAGCCTGCCTATAGCCTCGTGGGTATCCTTAGCCGAAAAACTATTACAAACATTGCCGAGATGCTTTTGACATGAGTTTTATGCTTATCAATCTTGAATTGACTACACTTGAGCATTATGCGTGATTGCGAAATATTCTCGTTGCATTATATAACCGAAACACCCATAGTTCACTACAGGCCAATTTTTATTGTTCAAATCAGTTCGTGAAAAATAATCTAGTCCATAGGGGCAAGTGGCCGTAGATAGCAATTATTCTTTCTTTTGTATGACCATTACATATGCTAATTTCTTACATGAATTTTATTAAAAATCTCACAAGTAGGAATAATTTATCTTATCGATCGATCAGTTACTAACTAGTACCAATCATTTATATTTGATGTGAGAATAAGACTAAAATAGTCCCATTGATCTTTGGCTGGTCTGACTAAATTAGTTGTACTGTAATTTACTCAGTCAAGCTAAAACAGTCCTACTGATCTTAGGTTGGTCTGACTAAATTAGTCCTACTGTTATCTACTCAGTCAAGCTAAATTAGTTCTACTGATATCTTTTGATTCTTTCCAGAACCCAAATAGGCTAAACTTTGCACAGGTTAGTCCGACTAGAATTGTCTCACTGATTTAAATCAAATTCAGGAATGTAATCTTAACCACGGGTTTACAACTGAATTAAAGTTGATCCCATGTGGCACGTATTGGTGGGGAAGATGAAGGTCAACTAAAAATCTCAAAATGAAATTCCGGTTGCAAAATCAACCAATGTAGATCAACCAAAGATCAGTCAGAAAACAAGGAATTGATTGATTTCAGATTTGTAAGATATGTGGAACTAGGCGTACAAGTTGTCATGAAGCATATCATGTAGTTCTTTTACAGTTGCAATGTTTTAGTTATTAGATTTATCAATTTATCCTTGAAAAACATCCAAGTCGAAGCACGGCAATAAAATATTGTTTGGTTGGGATATGGCAGAACAAGAACTCATTGTATAAATCAGCTCAGTTTTGAGCATTGCATCTAGCACAAGTAGTTAGAAAGAAAACTTTTAACTGTGGTTGCATTTGATTCCCATTTATATCTGCTAATCTGTGTACATTTTTTTAGAAACTTAGCAAATATTGAACAGGTAAGCCGCGACAATCCAAGTCTACTGAAAGATAAGCCCAACAATTTGAATTCGTCGTCGTAAGGGTGGGGAAACTGATGCAGATAGGTGAACATTATCCCCAACTGCAAAAATCATTGTTCAAGCCAAATTCCATGCATCCATTGCCTTGCTACTATACAGGCTAAGGTCACGTAGCTACCAGCATCGCGCTGAACTGTCGAGCTTCAATGCTTACAGCTAGAGGAATGGAAGATACCAAGAACTCTCATGAAAATTCTCCATAAAACTTGCATGTGATATTCAAGCAAATCCTAGTACTTGATTACTACATCAAACCTGTGTTTGTACCCTGAGTAAATAGGGACGCCAAAAACCCAAAAAAGGGGGCTAGCGGATAGAGAAAAAACCCAAAAAAGGGATCAGAAATGATTGTAACCCATAATTGAATAAAATATCACTCCCTACGGGGATTCGTCCGTGGATGTAGGCAAACCATGCCGAACCACGTTAAATTCGTGTGTCTATCATTCTTGATTATTTCATGTTTTTAACCCTGTTTTCCTCATCATTTCCAAAATCATCGTGTTTAGTGCCTGGGAATATTTCTGGGTACAAACAACCTGCATATGATATTCAGATTTCAATAACATATACACATTTTGGAACTCGAAACATCTTTTTTTAGTTCAAACAAAATATATTCATTACATATTTGTCAGTTCAGATAAATTACATCTTTGTCAGTTCAGATAAACGGTCAACAGGTAAATGCCTAGTTAAGCAAAGATGATGTAAATAAGTAAAAAGAGATACATAACAGGTCTCTTTAGTTTACAGAACATACAAGGACTTGAGGTACATAATCCTCGTCTTACTTGTACCTCCCCAAAAAATTCCCAAAATACAATACATAGTTATATATATGCGTACTATATGCGTACTGGTGATACCCTATAAATCTTCAAGGCCAACAACGATAATAGGATCTCCAGCAGTCTGCCCTTTACCTAGTGGATAGATAGGTGGTTGCATAGGGATGAGAGTGTCCGATATCAGTGTCCTATACATGACAACATCCTCCCATGCATGGGAAACTGGGTTAGCAACTGATTTCCATCCACGACATAACTGAGGAATCGGTTCATGTGGCTTTAGTTCAGCTATCATGAAATGCCTCTGTATGCTTCAAAAAAAATAAAAAAATGAAATGCCTCTGCGATACGTTGAGCGTGGAAACATACACAACCGGCTATTCTGGCTTTGTCCGTAATGGTAGGTATGTCGTGTTTCCATTGCAAGAAAAACAACATAAAACGCAATTGAAAGCAGACGTAAATATATACGCCATGTCGGGAAGTTCCATACAATACTTCTCACTGCATGTGTTCTTATAATATCTAAGTGCAAGTAAAATCTGATCATACCGTTCTCGCCCACCGACTAGCGATTTCTTATGAATCGTCTTTAGATGATCAGACTAGATTTCTTATGAATCGTCTTTAGATGATCAGACTAGATTTCTTATGAATCGTCTTTAGATGATCAGACTAGATTTGTAGTAGTGGTGTGTGTGTGTTTTAAGTGTGTCACTGATTACCAATATGCAATACCCAAACATTTGATAAAGCAAATCCTACAATTTATTGAGTGAACTCAGAGTTCAAAATCTACAAAAATTCTTTGTTTAAGCTAAGCCCGGAGTAATTCCATGAACAAATGATGAATTCGGAAGATTAGTTCATAGTTGAATGGTCATCAAGCAGAATTTTCTTTATTGGAATCAACCCTCTCAATAAACCAGGCTTCAACTTGTGCCTCCTTGACTAGGCTCTGTACCCCTTTGATTATAATCGCTGATTTAGCTGGATAGTTTACTTTCCTCTAGTGTTACATCTCTTTGATCAAACCAAAAACCTTTGAAAGACTTAATTATTAAAAATCGATCCTGAATAACACTATAGTCGACGACCACCAACTTGTTCTTCTGGAACGAGTATGCCTACCAGAACTGAATCCATATAGATCGTAGCACCATAACAATGCTAATCATGGGATCCCTTTCTATGAATCATCACCGACGTTGAGAGAAAAGATAAAAATCGGATCTATGAATAAAGCCGGTACTAGCTAAACTTACTAGCTAATTTGTTGAGAGGAAATACCATAATGCTCATCTTGGTTAAGATTGTTTGAGACTACACCCCCACCACATTCCCATACAAAATCGGTTTTCAATCCAGGATTCATTGGTGATTTATTGACCCTGCTTCAATCAATTTAAGTAAAAAACCAATTTTCAGCACTAAAAATCAAAAAGCAAATTAAGGTAGAAATTAAAGAACCATTTCAACACTAAAAAACAAAAAAAAAAACCATTAAACGTTTGAAAAGGATAGATCAGAAGAAACACCTTTGTCTCCTCCTCCTCAGCTTCTTCTACTTCACCCCAAAATTTAAGCTAAGAAGTTTGAGAGTAGTTAAGATGTGAATACAGGGATGATAAGATTTTATTATAACTGGGGTGAATTCAAAAGCTTTGAGTTTTAACCATGGTAAGGTTAATCTAGTGAGTGGGTTGCTAGAAGAGACATTTATTTTGCGTGGTCAAGGCTGGCTGCCCTAGCTGACGAAGAAGAGGACTAGTACTATGTCCAATAATTCATTAACCTGCATAGCAGGTTACCAAGGCAGGAGTACGGTTAATTTCTTGTATGTTGCACATTCCACTCCATACGCACGAGTGCAGGCAGGACTATATGTGAAGCAGAATAACCCATGCGGAGGATGCTTATTCAAGATTAATTGTTTCACAAGCTTAAGCAGATTAATTCGAATGGACACACGGGATTGATTGTTAATCAAAGGCATCCAAACCAACTAAAAATTGTAAATACAGGAAATCCTATAGCCACACCCAAGTAATGATAAGAGATAGATCTAAGTCATGATAGAAACAAACTTGAAATCTTATATAACAATACATGGAACGCGTATTCGAAAACATATGACATACATAACAGATGATTACTTTGGAAGTTTAAAAATTCACAATTGAACTATTCCAACAGAATTTTTCATGTGTTTAATCGAACCAACCCTCTTAACCGGTTAATTTTGAATGGGCTCTTCTCGACTATACTCGTCTCAGACTGGGGTTTCACCTCTAAAGTCCATATTGCCAATTCAAAGAATCCCACCTGCCACTAAAGAACGGGTTGAAGCCTCTACAGCCAGAGAACCACTATAGCGCTGTTTATCGACTCGTAAATCTGAATAATTTAACATAATTAACAAATGTACAGCTTACGTAATCTCAAGAAGTTAGAAAAACAATCATTCGCAGTTGATTCAAGTAAACTTACTCATGTAATGAGAGGACATATCATAATGCTTTCTTGATTCAAGTTTTTGATCAGTCACTACTATACCACCACCATCACATTCCAATACAAGACTCCTTTTCAACCCAAGATCCATTTGTGTGTTAGGGCATTTGTGTTTAAATTGTTGTAGACAAGTAGTGAGGACAGAGATGAGGTTTTATAGCTAGGGAAAGCCCCAAAGGTTTAACCATGGTAAGGTTACTTCTAAAGAAAAAATGCAATATGTTTGTACCATTCGCTAGAGACGTTTTTCTCATGTTCTCTCAAAGATGGCATAGCTGACGGTGAAGAGGACGAGGCTTTATGTTTCACCAAAAATTTAAAGCTTAGTTGGTGACACTTAATTTCATAAACTTCAATTTCGTTTCACTCTTCATAAATTATTACAGACTAATCATTTACATGGAAAACGTACGAGTTTGCACACTGACAAACATTTTCTTCTCAGTAGTGGGTAGTGGTCCATCTAGCTCTCTATTAAGCTTTTATAACTTTAATTCTGGACAGTGCAATACGAATCCGAGGCCATGAGTACTCCGCAATGAACCATGGCCATTAATGTGGCTTTCATAGGCAAAGGACGAAGTACTTTATTCTGATTCCCGAATGCACTAATGGGTGGTACCTTTATTTGAAATGCTCCACATGCCCCTCTCGAAAGATGATTCTTATTGGAGGTAAGAGTTTGATTTTTAAGAAATACGCAGACGAAGTGAAATACGGTTAACCAGCTGGGTAAAGTTAATTTAATGCATGAGTTAACCTGCAATCTTAAATGAGCTGATGGTGAAGAGTACCAGGCCACCGGATACTAATTCACCAGCTTTAACTGCATTGCATGTTACCAAAGCAGAACTAGGTACTGTTTCTTGTGTGTTGCACGCTCAACTACACGCCTTGAATGAAGTGTACTAGAAGTTATAATAACATTCGTGCCCTGTGAAGGTAGGACAAACAATATACAATAACTGGAGTTTCATGTTGTATTTGAAGTGTACTAGTAGCATATGATACTAGTAGTGAAGATGTGTGTATACGGAGATGAGATTTAACAGTGGGGAGTCCCGGAGTTTTAACCAGGGTAAAGTTACTTTAGTACATGAGTTAAATGTAAAACCTCAATATGTATGTACCATTGGCTACAAACTTTTTTTTTTTTTTTTTTTTTGACCAGAAAGTTTAAAATTATTAGAAAGAAAAATGTAACAGAGCAAAAGCTCCCATTTTTGAAGAAAAAAATTTTAGAAACTTTTTTCTTGCTTGTATGAATTTTCAAAGTTGGCCTAGTAGATGGCGAAGAGCACTAGTACTTGCTTATAGGTCCACCAGTTCACTAGTTATAGCTGCATTATTGCATGTTATGCAGGACTTAGTATGCTTCTTGTATGTAGCAGGTTCTTCAATCAAGACATTGGTAACAACTGATTCCACATAATGTGCATTTGATGATGTATCAATAAATTTTATTGCTCGCTCATGAATCTTTTTTTTTTTTTGATAGAAAGGAAGATTTTATTATAGAAGAGAATATACAAAGAGTCTACCAGAGGTAGAAAGCAAAGAAAAGAAGGAAATCAAAAAAAAAAAAAAAAAACCGAAAAACTAAGTTGCAGCGAATATAGATTCCCAATTTGAGACAGAATAAGAAAAATTTAAGTGTACGTTTGAACCTTTGGCAGCAGCCCATGATAAAACCAAAGATTTTGCCTCGTCACCCAACTCCGCATCCACCTTGAACTCATAGTTCTTCTCGAAAATACGACAATTTCGCTCTCTCCACAAAATCCACACAATAGCGGCTGGTAACAAATCCCATACAAACCTCTTAATTTCCAGCAGAAATATGCCTTAATTCCATTTAAACCTCTCAACTAACTAGGCTCGTTCCCTTTGATTGAATTTGAGTTTACTTTCCTTTGGTGTCACATCTCTTACATCCTTCAAGCTTTCTATACATTTGAGAAGATCACACTTTAGCTTATTATAACTAACCCTTCACATCAGCTCGAGTTGCATTTGCCTTTCTACAAAGTAGAAAATCCAAAGGCCATTAGTCGGCCAGATAGTTCAGTTCGCTGCGGACATGCATAACCCCAAAGGCCTGATGCTCTGTGAATCAATTGAAAATACCAAGATCTCATCAGTTGGGTCATAATAGAAAACCAAAATTCACAGGTCGAGCTAGTAGTAGTAATTGACTACTTGAAACTAATTCAAAGTACCTTTAAATCGAATGAATGCCCTCATGACATACCTACACAGTCCACAGATCCATCAAAACAAATGTTAGATTTTATTTTATGAATCAAAAATCACTTTAATACATTGAGATTAGTACTGTATTCTTACTAATTTGTTGAGAGGAAATATCATTATACTGTCTTTGGTTGGGTTTTGAGTATCTCTCCCACCACCACCACGTTCCCATACAAAACCCATTTCAATCCAAGATGATCCTGATTCACAAAATTTAAGAAAAAAAAACATTTCAACACAAAAAAGAAAAACCACTGAACACTTGACAGAATAGATCAAAGCAAAACTCAAAGACAAGGGTATTAATAGAAACACCTTTTTTTTTTTTTCAGTTCCTCCTCAGCTTCTTCTAGTTCACCCAAAAAATTAAGCTAAGCAGAAGAAGTATGAACAAATTTTTGACTGAGAGATTAGTGGAGATGTAATAGAGAGATAGAGATGATAAGATCTTATAACTGGCGTGAGTTCCAAGGCTTTATGTTTTAACCATGGTAAGGTTAAAATTCCAACAACCTGCAATAATGTTTTGTACCTGTTAAATTTTAGGATGTTTTGATGATCATGGAGATATATGAGCATGATTTAGTGTTGCTCATATAGAGCTACTAGATATGGAAAAAGATTGATTCTCAAACTCTTCTGTTTTTATTGATGTTCTTGTTCAGGTTTTACATTGATACAGCACTGCCTAACAGACGACTCATTTCCACTTGTTCACATTAGTTCACACTAATTCCATTACAAGATTTTACTACACAGTAAAAGTAATTCTAGATTACAAATTACCATAACCCAACAGTACCATTGGCTATCAAATTTTTTCTAGTACTAAGTCAAATTTTCGGCATTTCACGTTCTCTTGGCAGGGAAGTATATGGGGTAAGAAGTTTCAAACATGCCGCTGAACGTTGGTCTACCAATTTCTCTCAATATGAAAACCACCTTGAGTCAATGAAAAAACAATTGCATTTCCGGTGAATATTTGGTCGACTCTAAACCTTTATTCAGCAACGAATGCAGTGACAATATAAATCTATACTTGTGCATGTATAGCAGATTTGATCAAAGGAAAATAATCTTTATAGGGTATGAAGATGTGTAATTTGCATTTGAAACTATAAGATAAGCTATTTGTATTGTTTTTAAACTGAATCTTTGAATGCTACTAGATACATAATACTAGTAGTACTTTGTAGAGTTTCCCGAATCAATAAGCTGATTAATTGTCACCCTTCACCTGCCGGCCACCAGGAATTAAATGGTTATAGTCGGGATTAAAAATCAAAGGCATCTAAATCAACTAAAAACATGTTAATAACAATACATGAATAATCAAAAATGATCAATTTACATAAACGGATGGTTAATTCATAATTGAGTACTTCAGATGCATCAATCTTTCCAGCAGAATTTTTGTTCATTTCTTTATTCGAATGGACCCTCTTAACCAGGTTTTGATTCGGCTCTCTTGACTTGCCTTGATAACTCTCTGCCCCCCTTTGATTCAGCTGCTTCCATTAGGATTCTATCTCAAAGATCAAACTTTACCCCAGAACATCTATTCATCTGGTTTCAAGTTGCATCCGCAGCTGAATAAGTAAAATAAATACAAAGATGCCATCAGTTGGGACTTACAATAAAAACCAAAAATGCACAAGTGGTAGTGGTAGCAATTAATTGAAAAATTAACCACATACCTTGTTAACTGACAAGGGAAATCACAAAATACCTACAGAGTTCAGATCCATCAAAAGGCAAATGTAAGTTTATTTTTGTTTATGAAACAAAAAATCAGTTAAAAAAACAAAGAAAATTGTTATGTGATCAAGTAAACTTACTTATGTCCTGAGAGGAAATATCATAATGCTGCAGTGTTCTTGATTCAAGTTTTTGAACATCTCCACCACCCCTAAATTCCCAAACATAACCCTTTTTTAAATCAAAAACCAGATCCATATGTGTTTTTGTTGCCCCCTGATTCAAAAATTAAGGTAGAGATCTAAAGATTTTTAAAAAGGAAGCACCTTTTTCACCTCATTCTTGTCTTCCTAGTTCACCCAAAAAAGTTATGCTATAAGCAGTAGTAACATTTTGACAGAGAGAATGAGAGCAGTGAAGATGTGATGGATGATAAGATTTGATAACTGGGGGTTGAGTTCCCAAGCTTTAAGTTTTAACCAGGGTAAGGTTATTTTAATGAATCACGAGTTAAATGTAAAAACTTGCAATTATGTATGTACCATTTGCTAGAAACTTTTTTTCTCGTGTGGTCAAGGTTAGCCTAGTTAGTCATAAGACTCATAACTGCATTGCACGTTCTCTTGGCAGGGATCATATGGGATTATTGTACTATGTTTAGTTCCACGCCCTAAACAAAATTGGAGTTATTGGAACACCCAAATGCATGCCTAGCAGTAGCAGATGATGAAGAGGACTAAGTACTGGGGTGAGTTCCAAAAGTGAAATATAAAAGCCTGCCATGATGAACCATTTTGGCAGGAAACTGTCTTTCGTGTGGTCAAGGCTGGTTGGCCTAGCACATGATGAAGAAGATTAGGTACTGGGTCCAGCAAATTCACTAGCAAACTGCCTTGCACGTTACCTAGGCATGGATTGGTTGTTCAATTCGATGCCCAAATGGAAATATATGGTTGTTCAAAAATCATAATTTTCTCCATGAAAAAGTTGTTTTGAAGGTTGTTGAATGTAGAAACTTGAGTTGCTACTACTTGCCATTGATTTGGTTGATGATTGATTGAAGAAATTGGGTTTTTCTTTTCTAGATCTAGATTTTCAAAACTTTAAATGTTGCTGATTTTTTTATTTAATAGGTAGAAAATGATTTTTTTTGACTCACCAAGATCAAATCTAATAGATTTAAACTCTAGATACCAATTGTTGGTTGTTTGGATGATTAAAAGGAGAGGTTTGTCGATGATTTTGGTAATGGAGTAGTGGGAACCTCTTTTTTTCACTCTCTCTCTAATTTCATTAAGTTAGATTTTGGTAATGGAGTAGTGGGAACCTCTTTTGATCAAAGGAAAATAATCTTTATTGGGTATGAAGATGGTCTACAAAAGACCTCACAACTTGTGGATGTCTTACACCCACATATTTAGTCAACAAACACAACTAAATATAAAGTTGACTTGACACTCCTATTACACTAGTTCACTAACATTACATTACTCAACAAACTGATTTGAGAGGAGAAATCTTAATGCCGAATTGAGTATTGTCTTGTGTTGGTGTTCTTCTACCACCGGATTCTATATTATAAGTAGCCATATGCTCAAGCGCTAACTGAGCTGTGCTTAAGTTTCTTTTTTAGAAAATTTACCTCAATAGAAGTTCATATTTGGTGTGCAAAAGGTTTCTCTATCTTCTTCCTTAACAGCATGAGAATCAACCTAATCCAGCAGAGCTGAAACTCTATAAATGCAACAAGTTCATCTGAGTTTATCACTTGTTTGGTTGGAAATAGGTGATGAAACTGATTGTTCGAGCAAGCTAGATTATTGATGCGTAGTGAGGTTCAGTGGAATGATCCTAATGGTAATTGTGATGTAAGAGAACTTTGAGGTGGTAACAGCTTGGGGCGGCGGAAGTGGTAATGATGAAATCAAAAATAAAATTATTATGAGAGGAGAAATCATTATGCTGCTCAATTGATTGAACTGAAAGACATTGGTGTTCTTCCATCCACCGGATTCACATAGAAAGACCCTTTTAAATCTATGAGAAAGAGCCATGAATGTTGTTGCCCTAAATTAAGCTGATCTGGAGTTTTTTTTTCCCAGCAAAACTTGAGGAAGAACTCGATTAATGTTTTAAATCAAAGAGGAAAACTGAAATCCACTTGATTGGAGTTCAGATCTAAGAAGAAGGAGAAAAAAGGCGGCGCAGAAACCCTGTTAATTAGGGTTTTCAAGGAATGGAGAGTGAGAACTTAAAATGATTACTCTCTTGGTCTCTATATATGCACCTTTTGGTTACACCTCTTTTACATCAGAAATGTGCTGTGTGAGAATTTCGGGGACTACATACATTATCATGTGTCCCATGGCCTAGGAGCCCCTACGGCACAATGTATGACGGCCAAAGTAATAACTAGAAGAGCCAGTGTTCCAAAGGTATCTGCATTTCTGCAATAACTAGCTTGGTGTTGTGCATTGACAATCCCTTGAAATTTGATCAAAGGAAAACAATCCCTTTTGGCAATGATGAAGATGTAAGTTTAATTTGGGGCAATCAGATAAGCTATTAGTATATAATATGTTTCTTTTTCAACTAAATATAGCCAAAAGCAACCAGTTGATCCAAGAACATGTCAAGAATCAACATTGAATTTACAATACATACAGCAGAATTTCCCTGTTTTGGACTGCTCGTTCATCAATATATACAGCAGAATTTTTGTCAACTAGGTCTTGTCTTGGATTCAACCCTCTCAATTAACCAGGTCTTGACTTGGCTTTCCTTGGCTAGCCAGGCTTGTTCAAACTCTCTATCCCTTTGATTCAAATCGTTGATCCTTCTGTGGATCCTCCAATACGTTTAAGGAATCGCACTTTAGCTTATAATGACTACAAGTATTTGGACCAAAGTCGTATCTGTGGCCTGAATCAAGTAAAATACCAAGATTTCATGAGTTGGGGTTACAATAAAAACAAAAAATGGTTATGAGTTGGCATTAATTGAAAGTTATCTAGATATATACAGATTCAAATCTCAAATTCCTGGATGAATCAGACATAGAAACGTTGAGATAATCCATCAAATTTTAGAAATTATCCATCACCATAACCACTATGTATATATCTAACATAAAAACCATTGATTCGACTCTTGTTCTTACTTCAATCTCAGTGATCTATGAGAATGTTTATGTGATGGTTGGATCCATGAGACAACATCATAGTTCAGATCCATCAAAATCAATGACAAAACAAAAATATCCAAGCAAACAAAAGATGTTAAGCAACAACTGAAATTTGTTATTTAGAGTTGTAGTTCTATTTGTGTACGCATACCTTAAACTTCAGGTAATTTGGTGTTTAGATTAATCAACTTGCGTTCGTGTGCTGAAAATACCCAGAGAAAACCCTCTGAAATCCAAAATTGAATCTCGCTTTACTTTAAATTTGGTTTCTCCATCTTCTTCCACAGCATCAGCATCAACCTAATCCTGCAGAGGTGGTATTCCAAAACGAAACAGGAGCTTCAAGTGCAACAAGTTATTCAGATTTCATCACTTTTGGCTTCAAAAGCTTGACGAACAAAAGAGTCGAAGCCTTCAGATGTTTGAAGACTTTCTGATGTTGCTAGTGAACACTGTAATAATGATGCAGGTGGCGGTGGAAGTGGTATTTGTAGCATCAAACATAGAATTGATTGAATTGAAAGTTGTATTTGTTTTGAGAGGACATATCATAATGCTGCTCAATTGATTGAATTGAAAGGAAGTTCGGCTTCTTGTATTTCCACTTTGGATTTCTCATATATAAAGAATCAATTTTACATCGATAACTCATTTGTGTTTATGTTGTTTCCCTAATCTTGACATTTATTCAGCGAATTCAACAAATGTTGAGATACAAAGAGGAAAACTGAAAACTTTTTTGTATGGAGTTCAGATCTAACAAGAAGAAGATATATAAAGGCGGCGCAGAAACCCTCTCCTTAGGGTTTTCAAAGAAGGAGACTAGAGATTAAAAGGGCGGTCTCTCAGTAAAAAGTAAAAAAAACCCTTGATTCCAAGTTACCATTTCTATGATTAATTAATTTTACATTTACTTTTTTTTTTTTTTTACAGGAGAAAATGAAATCTAATTTGCATATAAGTAAAAAAAAACCCTTAACGTGTCATTCTTTTGGTTGGAGACAATTCCATATAAGTTGTGTGGTATATTTATCTTGATAAACATGAACGCATGATCATGCGTTATTCAGAAATTTGATCTTGACAACTCTTTTGGAGACAATTCTTTTGACGATATTTGGCTAATGCTGCATCTTTTTTCCGAGATTAATGCAAAGCAATAAAAATTTACACATGTATTCCCAATAAAAAATTTGATCAGGAAAATAATCCATTTTGGCTATGTTGAATTTGGAGGAATTAGATAAGCTATCAGTAATGCAACTTGATAGTTGATACATAATAAATACTTGGGATATTTTGAGTTTGGTACCTAAAAAATGGTACACCTTTGCGTTTGGTGCCTAACTTTGTCCAAATTTGAGTTTGGTGTCCAGTGAGTTCCGGTCAAGCAGTTGACTTAACGGATGTTTAGTTGACCGTTCATTATTTAGATTTTATTTTCAATTAATAAGTATTTAACTAATTCATTAATAACACAGTTGGGGAATATCTCTAGAGAAGTTCTTCAAATTAGGCTCACATAATCTATAAATTAACTAAAAAACAGAAAGTGAGGAAAAAAAAATAATCTGATAGATTAACTAAAAAACAGAAAGTGAGGAAAAAAATTAACTAATGGTGGGTTTGTTTGCAGAATTCACATAATCCCATGGGATTACAAATTCTGGGATTCATGTAAATCCCTTGTCTATTTGGTAACTCAATTAAAATTCCTAGGATTTATAGAGTTTTCTTGTATTAAAGCCTTTGCACCGTTTGGCATTACCCTCAAATCTTAAAATTGCATATAGTATATATGGGATTTAAAGTTAAAAAAAAGTGGGTCCATAAATCCCTTGATAAGTTTCCTAGCAAATCTTAGGGGGGAGGGGTCGGACTCCATATGGAGGATTTGCTGGAAAACTGAATCCCGTAGGAAACGTGATTCCAAGGATTCGGGCAACCAAACATACAAACGGAAACGTAATTCTATCAAATCCCCTGGACCCATAAATTCCACCTTTAAAATTCTACATCCAAACCCACCATAAAGAGAAAGATAAAGCAGAAGGATAAAATTTAGACCAAGAAAACTATGGATTTACAGACAAAATGCAACACAAAAGCTTAGAAGTAAAACCACCAAAGAAATTCTTATCGGTTTATTGAACCATTAATTGTTGGAGAAAATGAGTCTTTTTAATATGTTTTAATTTTTTGGTCTTGGTTAGAATTGATCTAATGACCTAAAGGTCTAAGGATGCTTACTCATTTTCTATGAGTGAATGAAATACAAATATGGGCGGGCATGAAACACTTGTCATGCCTAATTCATGTGACGGATTAAAAGCAAAACCAGTTTTAAATTTCTAAAAGGATTATTTAAAGAAGTTTTAATTCCTAAACGGAATAACTAAAACAAAATTTTAAGTCTTACTGTTTTTGTTAAAATTAAAACAAGGTCTTAATTCCTTAAAATTTTTATATTCAATGAGGGAAGTTACCAGATACAATTTATGTCAAATTCATTTTCACCGCCTATAAAAGAAAAAAATTTCTTCATTTCAAGATGTAATGTGAGTAAAGAGGTTATTATCCCTAGCTAGTTTCCCTCTTGTCGCTTTGTTGTGTGCTTGTGCGTTTATTTCTCCTCATAATCCTTGTTGTTGAGTCTGTAAGTGTGCAAGTGTTGTAGTGCTTATAGTACTTGCAACAGGCAGTTTTATCCTGGATATGACTTCACCACAGGATATAAGCATCACTCATTTTTGAGGCGTATCGGTGAGCTATCGTGTTAAGGACAGCTTGATGATCAAGTAACTCTGTCCTCAATGTGCGGTTAAATATTTGAGTGTTTTATTTCATTTTCAGAATCATTTTTCAGTATTTCATTGTTGCAGTTCCAACATAATAGCTGAAATTATTATCCTCCCGAACTGTTAATTAGTTTACTATTCATCATTAACCCCAAGGTAAATCTTTCTCCTAGACAGTGTGCACTAGTGGAAAATGGAAGTTAAACCACTGCCAGGACAAGAGGTAATCTCGTTAAAAACGACTGTGTCTGTCAGCTGTAATTTAGAAGTGGTTTTTTCCAAAACGACTGTTTCTTGCACAAGTTGAATCTTTTAAAAAAACTACTTTCTTCATCAGTGTATTGATAAGATTGATAAGACTCTGATAGACACAGTGGTTTATATGGATAATTTTACAAAAAAAAAAAAAAGATTCGATTCAGCTGAATCTTTTTGAATCAGTTGAAGTTTAAACTGAGATCAAAATTAAAACCAAAATTAATATTAAAAGGTTAATTAGGTTTACAACTTCAACATTTAAATATTACCCCAGTTCAACATTTTAGAACTTTGAAAACACACCAACTAACTTCAATTGTACAAACGTAACAAAAAAAATCAGTAAACAACACTAGTATAGATTAGTTTCTTTGAATATCATGTCAGCAAGAGCAATTCCTGTAACACTTTCATCCTCCTCTGTGAAGAAGTAAGCTTCCATTTGAAATCTGACAAAAGAATAGCAGAACAATGGATACTTCAGTTAAAGGCATCTGCAAATAAATGGCCACAATATAATAGTCAATGACAGTGACAACAATAAAAGATACATCGCGGTAGGTGTTCTCTGCAACTACAATGAGCATCAAGGATGACCATAACCCTCCTAGCAAGGTTAAGATCTATGCTAGTCGAAGAATTCAACATTATAAATGGTGCAGACCAGATTGGTGAAGAAACTATTACCGGAGAAAGTAACGACATGGGAAATTGACTTACATATTCTACATGAACAAGGAATGGTATACTCTGGATGATACTATCCTGACCTTAATTTGATGTTCGGGATCTCAGATCAAAAACTGATCATTCACATTCACCTGTTATCATAAATTGAAACAATGAATAACTATCGGATCCTCGGGCTTAACTATACATTCACTAACAATGTCTTTCTCAAGAGAAACACTATGTGATTAGTAGGTTATGCACCATATCCAGCGAATTCAAGTACGTGAATTCGTAGGTCACAATGTCCTCCATGAAGACAGGCTTACTTTTTATCATGCTTACCCACCAAAGAGATTCCAGTAAGTGTATCAACCAACTCCTATAATACAAAACACAAGTACCTAACCAGCATAATAAGAAGCTGCATTAGTCTCTAAAAAGAGTAGGCTCGAGTAAAAAAAAAAAAGCATATCATGAATCAAACAACAATCATCTCGTAGATTGCTTAAATCCCGGCTTGCGTTTGCAAAAACATGATAAACACACTTTATGAAAGCAAATAAAAATCTACATGAAACGAAAGAGAAATCACATAGATTTTGTCAACAGTGCTTACAGCTTCTTCAAATGAAGTTAAATCTTACAAATTATATCATACATTTCCATTCAGTTAAAGACCTGGTAATTTTCTGATTTAAACTAAATCAACCACTAATAACACTAATGTTTATGGGTAAAAATCGTTTCTGCCGATTTCGGTAAATTCGGTAGGTGAGTGAGAAACTGGTTCAAACCCTAAACAAATGTGCTGCACGTGAGAACTTTATAGATTCGAGAGATCAATCTGTACAAGTCCGGCCTAAATCAAGAAATGGCCGTTCCAGACTTGCTTCGGTCACAAAGTGGAAGAGAAGGGTTGATTTGGGAGGAAGCCAAGAAAGGTGTTGAGACCGGAATAGTGCAGGAGAGTAGTATCTCGACTTGTATCGAAAAGTAAAAGCTTGGGAAGCTTGCAAGAGATGAAAGCTTTTGGGAGATCTTGCAAAGTTGCCTTTACGAGAGTGTAGTATTTTTCTCTGACCGAGACTTGTCGTCCGGTGGAAATAGGTAAGACCTATTTATACAAGTCGAGATTGAAACGTACCCTGGCCTCATGAAGCAAGAGAGTAAAGAGTGAAATAATGAGAGGAGGTGGTAACCGCAAGGTGTTTTATGGGTGAAAACGTTTTCACCATTATTTCCTCATTTATTTGACCGCTTTATTCCTTTTCACGCTTTCTTAATGTGAGCGTAGTGTACGCTGCAAGCTGTGACCGCCAAACTAAAACCCTGGAAAGCATCCCCCAGTTTGTGTTGATATCTCGAGTGTTGGTTGCACCTTGAGTGCAAGCGGCGCTGCTAGTGGCGCGTGTGGCATGTGCCATTGGCATGTGCGGAATGCCCTTGTTGCGGGTTGTACTTCGAGCGCAAGTGGCAATGCCAGAGCTGCTAGTGGCGTGCGTGGCATGTGCCAATGGCATGTGCGGAATGCCTTGGTGGTAGGTTGTACGTTGAGTGTAAGTGGCAATGCCAGAGCTGCTAGTGGCGTGTGTGGCATGTGCGGAATGCCTTTGTGGTAGGTTGCACGGTTTGCAAGTTAGGCTACCAGCGTGTGTGTTTGGCATGTGCCAATGGCATGCGTGGCCTTTAGGGCCGTGGCCTTGGTAGGAAAAGCTACCAGCGAGCATGTTGGCATGTGCCAATGGCATGCGTGGCCGTTAGGGCCGTGGCCTTGGTAGGAAAAGCTACCAGCGAGCATGTTGGCATGTGCCAATGGCATGCGTGGCCGTTAGGGCCGTGGCCTTGGTAGGAAAAGCTACCAGTGAGCATGTTGGCATGTGCCAATGACATGCGTGGCCGACTTGGAATAGGTTTCATTGTTTGTAAGCCTAGGGCGCTATATTTGGCATGCGCCAATGGCATAGCGGCTTGGAAATATGGCTTGTGGTACGTGTTGGCATGTGCCAATGGCTCGTACGGCCATGTTGACCTAGTTGCACGTTTTGCAAGCCTATGGCGCTATATTTGGCATGCGCCAATGACATAGCGGCTTGGAAATATGGCTTGTGGTACGTGTTGGCATGTGCCAATGGCACGTACGGCCATGTTGACCTAGTTGCACGTTTTGCAAGCCTAAGGCGCTATATTTGGCATGTGCCAATGGCATAGCGGCTTGGAAATATGGCTTGTGGTACGTGTTGGCATCTGCCAATGGCACGTACGGCCACGTTGACCTAGTTGCACGTTTTGCAAGCCTAGGGCGCTATATTTGGCATGCGCCAATGACATAGCGGCTTGGAAATATGGCTTGTGGTACGTGTTGGCATGTGCCAATGGCACGTACGGCCATATTGACCTAGTTGCACGTTTTGCAAGCCTAAGGCGCTATATTTGGCATGTGCCAATGGCATAGCGAGTTGGAAATATGGCTTGTGGTACGTGTTGGCATGTGCCAATGGCACGTACGGCCATGTTGACCTAGTTGCACGTTTTGCAAGCCTAGGGCGCTATATTTGGCATGTGCCAATGGCATAGCGACTTGGAAATATGGCTTGTGGTACGTGTTGGCATGTGCAATGGCACGCGTCGGCCATGTTGACCTAGTTGCACGTTTTGCAAGCCTAGGGCGCTATATTTGGCATGTGCCAATGGCATAGCGGCTTGGTTTGGCATGGTTGCCAATGAGTACGATATGTAGTTTGGTTTTAGGCGTCGGCACCATGGTGTGCAGTCTGCGGCTTGGTTTTGGCGTTGTTGCCACGGTGCGCAGTGTGCGGCTTGGTTTGGCATTGTTGCCATGGTGCGCGGCGTGCGGCTTGGTTTGGCATTGTTGCCATGGTGCGCAGTGTACGGCTTGGTTTGGCGTTGTTGCCATGGTGCGCAGTGTGCGGCTTGGTTTGGCATTGTTGCCATGGTGCGCGGTGTGCGGCTTGGTTTGGCATTGTTGCCATGGTGCGCGGCGTGCGGCTTGGTTTGGCCTTGTTGCCATGGTGCGCGGCGTACGGCTTGGTTTGGCGTTGTTGCCATGGTGCGCGGTGTGCGGCTTGGTTTGGCGTTGTTGCCATGGTGCGCAGTGTGCGGCTTGGTTTGGCATGGTTGCCATGGTGCGCGGTGTGCGGCTTGGTTTGGCATTGTTGCCATGGTGCGCAGTGTGCTGCTTGGTTTGGCATTGTTGCCATGGTGCGCAGTATGCGGCTTGGTTTGGCATCGTTGCCGTGGTGCGCAGTGTGCGACTTGGTTTTGGAATTAGGGTTCTGTGTCGAAAACCCTAATCTGGTATTTTGAAAAAAATACCCCTATTAAATGCTCTTAGTTAATGTGTTGCGGGTAACACTAGGTCATGGGGTTTTACGATTTTACCCCTTGTTTAAAAACCACCATCAACAACTAATTATATCTACAAAAATAAATAAGGTTGAAGATTACTTACAAATTAGTAATAGATGAGCCAGTGCAGGCAACAACTTGACAATTCCCTTCACAAGGATCACCACCCTATAGAATTCATCTTGTGGTGAGAGTTCAAGCTGGTGTACATAACCCCAAGAGCATCAGTTGTAGATCAAAAACATGCAAAAGAGAGATAATATATTAGTTCAAAAATCATGTATTTATATTCATCAAAAACTTGCAACATAGATTCAAAAAAATTTATGCAATAGTACCTAAAATCTTCTACACTTAACAAGAAAAATCATTTGCTAATGTGTATATAAAAAGTCATCCACTCCAATCTAAGTAGACAACACACATACATCTACATCCATGGAGGACCTTAGAAGCTAATAAAAATGAATCCTTTTTCTGCTAATTATTTTGTGAATAATAATAATAAAAATCAGACATTAGATTTAAAGAAAAAAATGAATCTAAGCAACAACCCAAATCTTAAAATACCAAATTGTCATACTTGAAAAAAAAAATCCAGAAATTGTCATACCAAAATACTATAATTAAGAACTAGGTATTATGGAACACAAAATTTGTTGAAAAAAATTACCAATAAAACTCAGATCAACATCTTTATGATTTCCTGGAACCTTAGGGATACATTTCCTTCTATTGATAGGTCCAATTTCTCCAAAATCATTAGATCCAACTAGAGTTTCTTCTTCTTTTAGTCTTAGACCACTATTGTTCTCATCTTGCTTTTCTCCAATTGAAACATCATCAAATTCAACTGAAACTTTAGATTTCTTCTTTCTACTCTGAAATTCAACCAAACAAAAATCGGATTTGAGCATTATCAAAATGAAACTCACAGAAAACGATAAAAGAGAGAAAGATCCAAGACTAACCGGTTGTAGAGATGAAGTGTTTGTACTAGTTGTTGCGATCTCCGCCATGAAGCAAAAGCATGCCCTAGAATTTTTCAGAGAGATGAAGAGGAAAATGGAACTCCGGCAAATTTTAAATCTAGGGTTGAGAATATGAGATTTGGGTTTGCATTTTTGTGGGTATTATTAAGGTGTTGGTGGTCTTGTGTTGTTGGTGAGTGAATGGAATTGAATAAGAAGAAGATGGTAGTGGTGGTGTGCTCGTGGTGATGGAGGTGGTAAGTGAATGGAGAAGAGAATGGGGATTACAGGGTTAGGGTTTGGTTGTTTCGGTTTGATCTTTTGGGGATGCAGAAGATGGAAGAGAGAGGCGTAGAGGTATTGATTAAAAAGAGATGGAGAGAGATAAAGTTAGATAAAATTTTAGTAAGAGAGAGGTCAGGATAATCTTGGGATATGGAAACCATTTTCTCTCGCAGTTGTTCTTAAAACTATATATATTAAAATAATACCCCCTCAAAATGCCACTGTGTTAGCGACAAGTTTTATTTTTCCAATTTTTTTCCCACAAAAACCACTGTGAGTCACCGCACCATTAATGTGTTCTTCCTCGCATAGTTGTTTTCTTAATTCCTAGGAAGTGGTTAAATGTCAATTTTCCACCAGTGGTGGAGAACGTATATGTGGTTTCATTTATTGTTATAGCTAGTTGTTTTGCTTTGAGAAAGATGAATAGAGTCCATTATAGGGACTCATTTTCCCAAAAAATAGTGATTAATTTGAAGGTTTAAGGAAATGATCATTGCGGCTTTACGTGAGAGATAAATTTTGGATGATTTGGGATTAGTAGTAAGATGGCGATGGTAATAAGAGTGGAACCTAAAACAGTAAAACCCCGTGAATGAAAATCAACAATTTTCCTTTCTCAAACATATATAAAGAAGTAGGAAATACCATATGGTCCTAGAAATAATATATTAGAGAGATTCTAGTCCAATTGGACTAGTCAATTGTCTGTTTGGTCCTATTTGGTAATATAAATTATCATTTGTAAGGCTGCACACGGTGCGGTTCGGTGCGGTTATGGGTAAAACCGTTTACCTAACCGTACATATAACGGTTTTCAATTTCAAAACCGTAACCGAAATGTGTTGGCACGGTTCGGTTTTAAAACCGATTTGAGTTGGATCGGTTATTTTTAACGGTTATACGGTTTTCACCGATTCCACCAGGATTAAAATAAAAAATAAAATTAAATACCTTCAGTTCATCTTCCATTAGATAAATAACTCTAATTGATGATTCATTCTAAGACTTAATAGTTCAAATTTCATAACTAATGGACTCTTAACAGATCCAATTAAACGGCACATAGATTGAATCAGGAGAAGTTTACAATCCATTGTTGGCATGTCTTGACCATATTCAATTTCATCAACACAATTACAGAGATACAAATTGAACCTTCAAAAATTCATAGTCATATAACATCTGCAAAACCCATGTTAAAGAAAGTTGAATCTAACCATAAAGATTAGAAATTAAAAAAAAAAAACTAGTTTTTTAAGAACCCTAAAATTAATTAACAAAATAATCTTCAATCTTTCAATCAGATCTCCAATCTTTCAAGGTGGTGTTGCTGGTGCCGGATGCAGCAGGTGGTGGTGCTTGTAATGGTGGTGTAGCAGGTGTTGGTGATGTTGCATGTGGTGTTGGTTGAAAAACAGAAACGAGAAGTAGTCGAAGAAGAAAAATTGGTGATTACGAGAACTGGTGTTTATGAAGCTCCCGATCGAGTTGATGGTTGTGATAATGGAGAGGAGAACAAATACCGGCTATTACAGAGAGGGAGAAGAGAAGAAATGTCGCTGCAGAAGGAGGAGTAAGTTTTAGATTTAGGGTTGGTCAGCATATATATGCATGTATTGACGGTTAGGATCTAAATAGGTATATAAAAATCAACGATTCAGATTAATCGGTTATTCGGTTCGGTTAGGGTACGGTTATGGGTAAAACCGTTGACCGCACCGAAGATCTAACGGTTAACAAAATTAAAACCGTGACCGACCGTTGGATCATCGGTTCGGTGCGGTTACGGTTCGGTTGTTGCGGTTACGGTTCGGTTTGCGGTTACGGTTCGGTTTTTGTGCAGGCCTAATCATTTGGTCCTAAAAATTATAGTTTGGTCCTAGGGTGATGTCATGGATGATGTAAATGTCATCTTGAAGTGGCAAAAACACCCTTATATTATTTTTTGGTCCTGGAAAATAATGGTTTGGTCCTAAGATGATGTCACAGTCCTTTGTTTTTTTCTCTCTTTTAATAAAAATAAATAAATAAAACTTAAAACTTAAATATCTTTTGAACCACATGTCTAAAAATGATAAATTTTATATATTCGAAAAGCCCTCGACGATATCTTTCCAACGAGTACCATTGTCGCTATGTTTCGGAGCTTTTAATTTTTGGCCTTATTTTTTCGCTATAAAATGAACTATTATACGAGTTCATTCTACAAAATGAACTACTTTGATGAACTATTATATTCTGGAATGAAGTCCATATAAAACCCTGAAAAAATTAGACTTCATTCCAGAAATGAAGTTCATATAAAACATATACAAACAGACTTCATTTCTCGAATGAAGTCCATATAAAAACCTGAAAAAAAAACAGACTTCATTCCAAAAATGAAGTCCATATAAAACATATACAAACAAACTTCATTTCTGGAATGAAGTCCATATAAAAACATGAAAAAAACATACTTTATTCCAGAAATGAAGTCCATATAAAAAGCCTAAAAAAACAGACTTCATTTCTGGAATGAAGTCCATATAAAAACATGAAAAAAACAAACTTCATTCCAGAAATGAAGTCCATATAAAACATATAAACAAACAGACTTAATTTCTGGAATGAAGTCCATATAAAAATATGAACAAAACAGACTTCATTCCAGAAATGAAGTCCATATGAAAATCCTAAAAAAACAGACTTCATTTCTGGAATGAAGTCCATATAAAAACATCAACATCTTCATCTTCATCTTCAAATGAAATCTGTTTTTTTTCATTCTCGGAATGAACTACTATTATATTGAAAAAAAAAATAAAACCTCTGAAACATAGCGACAATGGTACTCGTTGGAAAGCTATCGTCGAGGGCTTTCCGAATATATAAAATTTATTAATTTTTGACATATATTTTAAGAGATATTTAATTTTTAAACTTTTAAATATTAAGGTGAGAATGAGAGAGAAATTAATAGATAAAATAAACAAGAGAGAAACCATTCACGTGAGAGAAAAAAATAAGAGAGAAAAGGGGTACTTTAGATATTTTAATAATTATGGACCAAATGGAAAAGGTAATTTCTGAAACGGAAAATGGGTCATTTGGCCAAAAAATTTAAAACACGGTTCAAATGGACGAGTAAAAAATTTTATGGGTGAAATGGACATAAAAAAATAGCAAGGATGAAACTGGATTTCATCCTAGCTTAAACTTAAAAAATAGCAAGGATGAAACTGGATGCATCCTGTGTAAAATAAAAAAAAGAAAAAAATATTTGAAAATGGACAGGATGAAACTGGTTACATCCTGCCTATTTTTAAAATTTTGTCCATTTCAACAGTATCTAAATCTAACTGTCCTTTTCACCCAGAAAATTTTAATTTTGGTCTTTTTAACCAATTTTGTGTTTCTGAAAGGACCAAATAGACATGGGACCACCTTGAAAAGGACCAAATCATATTTGTCCATGTAAAGAAGATACGGTAAGGTTTAGTAAATAAAACAAAGTTTAGATTTATTAGTAATTTCACAATTTTAAGTCTAAATCGGATTATTAGCTATTTCACAATTTTAAGTCTAAATTAGATTGCCAACACGGTCGATCAAAGTCAATCTGTTGAATGGGCACTAAACCAGGGACGGGCCTAGCAAGGGGCTAACACGGGCTATAGCCCGTCCCTGCTTTTGGCTCAAAAATACTTTACATGGGAAAATTTGTTCAAATTGTGTCCAGCCCACTTATATCAATGAAGCAGTGTTAGGCCATAACTTCTAGCCCATTATGTAGTTTAAATCTGGGAACTTTTACTCTATATTATTTATTTTTCCAATTTTCTACCTGTTGATGGTGGTTTTTAGCTTAGGGTTAAAATCGTAAAACCCTAGTCAGACAATGACGTCACAAAACTTGAATAATAATGTCTCCACTAAGCGCACTTATTGAACCCTTTAATATGTTTGCGAGAAAATTACCAGGGTACTTTTTTTTTTAATACTAATTAGGGTTTCGATAGGCCGAACCCTAATTCGCACACCACATGTGCCAATGGCATGACGTGCCAGCCACACCTCTGTGCCAAGGCATGCCAGCCATGCCAGCCGCACCACTGTGCCAATGGCAAACCATGCCAGCCACATCTCCGTGCCAAGGCATGCCAACCATGCCAGCCGCACCACTGTGCCAATGGCAAACCATGCCAGCTACATCTCCGCGCCAAGGGATGCCAACCATGCCAGCCGCACCATTGTTCCAAATGGCAAACCATGCTAGCCACATCTCCGCGCCAAGGCATACCAACCATGCCAGCCGCACCACTGTGCCAATGGCAAACCATGCCAGCCACGTCTACCACGCCAAGGCATACCAACCATGCTAGCCGCACCATGCGCCAATGGCATGCCAAACCCTTGGCCCCACCACGCCAAGCCAACCGCACCTAGCCTTAGCCCAAACCATGCTAGCCGCATCATGTGCCAATGGCATGCCAAACCTTTGGCCCTGCCATGCCAAGCCAACCGCGCCATTTTTCGCCTTGGACCCACCATGCAGGCCTTCCCCATGCGGCTACCAAAACGAAGGCGTGCGACGATCAACGACCACCCTTCTATCCTAGATGCAAATCCTAGCCGTCCAAGGTCGCCAAACAACGCATGGTAACCTTAGAATTCTTCCTGAGTTTTACTTTCGGGATGTTTTCACCTCTCGAACGAGCTTGAAACCTAAATATTCCCGCGTAGGGGATAGGAAATTCTTTTTTGCACAAAATGTAGGGTCGGACCATCAAAATCCGAGTCCGTATGAGAATTCTACATCGATTCTAGTAAAGGGCGCTAATTAGGGTTTTAGCATACCAAACCCTAATTTAGACAAAGCCGCAAGCGCTTCCCTTCCAAGCCACACACTGTCAGTGGCTCCTCTCCACGATAAAGCCATGCCGTCCATGCTTTTATGCCACTAGCTACCAAACAAAGGGTGGCAACGATCAACGACCACCTTTCCATCTAAGATGCAGATCTTAGTCGTCCATGGTCACTAGCTAACGCGTGACCACCTTTGGCACAACGCTAATCCTAGCTTGGCCACGCCTAAGACATGCCGTCCATGCTTCCATGCCGCTGTCTACCAAACGAAAGGTTGCAACAATCAACGGCCACCCTTCCATCTAAGATGCAGATCTTAGCCGTCCAAGGTCACCAGCTAATGCATGACCACCTTTGGCCAAACGCCAAAATCCTAGATTGGCCACACCTAAGCCATGTCGGCCATGCTTCCATGCCGCTCACTACCAAGCAAAGGGTTGCAATAATCAACGGCTACCCTTCCTCTCAAGATGCAAAATATCGACCGTCGAGGGTCACCACCGAGCCGATAAGTCTCCCAAGATCAACTTGCCAAATAGCAACAACGTGCTACATGTTTTCCACGAAAACACTCGAGACATCAACGCATGTCACAAACGGGGATGCTCATTGGGTATTGGTTTGGCGGTTTACTGCATGCGGCGTACACTACGCCCGTTATAAGAAAGTGTCATAAGGATGAGGCGGTTACCAAATATAGGGAGTAATGGTGAAACACTTTCTCTTATGGAACATCAATTCCAGGCGTTACCAGTTACCACCTCCTCCCATTTACTCACCCATTTTCCATTTCTTAATGAGACCAGAGTATGTTTCACTTTGACTTGTATAAATAGGCATTACCTATTTCCACCGAACAACAAGTTCACTTCGACAAGTTAAGGATTATTAGAGGAAAAAAAAGAAGCAGGCATCTACAGTGCAATTCAATAACAAAATCGATTATGAATGTTGCAGATTTTCATGTAGGAATTACAGGGAAAATACATAAACGCGACTATGAAGGAAGCAAAATCCTGACCGTTGATAAAATATTATCTTTGACTGAATGGCAAAAGCAGAAGATAACGTTCAAAACGGATGATATACCATAAGAAAGCTGAAGGCGAACAGATCCATTGGTTGTCACTATAACTGCGAGGCAAAATGAAAAAAGTGAAAGCGCGAAAGCATCAGAAGAGTGGGCGGTATACAAAACCTTGGTACACAGAGGGAGCTCAGTGGATATCTTATTTTACCGCGCGTAAAAGTATATATGTGATACAGTGACGCATACTTAATGCCGCCCACATATAACATCCACGGTTTTAATAAGGCGATAACAAAACTAAAAGGTGAGGTAATTATACGCGTACTTCTAGGAGAAATAGAAACGCAGGTAACATTGTGTGTAGTAGATGTGGAGTCACCATACAACATGCTACTCGAAGGCCATGGGTGCACAACATAAAAGGTGTACCGTCAACTCTTCATCCATGCATACGTTTCCCAATGCCAAGCGGAATAGGTGAGATCAAAGGTGACACAGAGAGCAAAAAAATTTGCAATCAAATAGACGTAAAGAATTATGAAGGACGAGCAAAAAAGAGAAAAGATCGATGGAGGAAGGCAAAAAAATCAAAATAGGAATAGGAATCAGAGTATACAGGATAAGAATGAAGGAAGGAAAGGGAATACCAAGCGAAACGGAAAAGGATGGAGCGCCAGTAAAAGAAATAAAGGAACCATCCCCACTAGGTGAACCAAAGGCGAATTTTACCGCAACAAAGCCGATAATAGACATAAACGTAGGGACAGAAGAAGAACCAAAGATGTTGAAAATCGAAACCAAGATGGACAAGGAGGAAGAAGAAAAGACGATCTGTTAGAGCATTGCTCGGTCGAACTCGCAAGCATTGCTATCTCAAGCTTGTTTGTCATATTTAGTTATCAAAACTATATGTCTTGATTTCTAGTCTACTTATAGCTAAGTCTCGGAGTAGGATAGTTAAGTGTAGTTGAGCTCCAGACTCCATGATGATCATCTTACGAAGACGTAGAACTACTCAAGGAACCGGTGGAACTTCATCCGACTAAAAGGTATGTGGAGACTTGAACTTATCTATCACTAAAAAATTCTATCTACTCTATCTCCTACTCTTGAGACAAAGTCGTATAAGTATGATAGTTTGCATACATACACATTTGCTATTTCGAGCCGAGTTTACTCGCCTATCTATTTCTCGAAATATGTGTTGGTAAGCTTTCACTTTAACCATTTTTCATCTTTACCCATGACAAAAGTCATGATGACATTTCAATTTTGAAAATAGCTTTGATGACGATAGTTGTGAAAAACGACTGTTATAACATTATAGAATAATGTTTCAATGATTGAAATGTAGAGTTTAGATTACGTAACCATCTATGGATATAAGCATATATAGTGTGTTCGCACATTAGTGTATAAATCCATGAGCAGGAAACCAAGTTTGTTCATATGTTTGCATACGGTATTGGTGAAGGAGACAGGTTGGGTACGCGTACTGGCGGAACTTTTCCTCCCGGAAAATTCTGCTGAGTTTGGAGTTTACTAACTCATAAACCAGTAACCTTAGGTGCGCGTACCCGTACGCATACTGGAGGAACTTTTCTACCCGAAAAATTCTGCTGAGTTTGGAAACTCAAATCCGGTAGCTAAGGTACGCATACCTGTACGCGAACCCAAGCTGGTTATTTCTAAAATCGGTAGTTCATGAACTTAAAACAATAAATTATAAGGAATGTAATCTTTGCAAACCGTGGCTTTATTGTTCATGAATTGATTCAAATGAATCAAACCGATTTTGTTTCAATTTGTCTATATATAAAGATCTAAGCAATTGAACAACTCTTCAACTAGTTCTTTTAAAGTCATTTGAACTAGTTATGAGAAATATGAATACGATTAATATGAAAGTGCTCATATGGCTAACCATTGGTTAACTATTTCTGAACTAACTAAGTGTACACGTTTAGGTATGGTTACTCAAACTTAAATAAAATACATTTCATTTGTGTGTGACAAGCTAAGTTTCGATCTAACGGTTGAAAGATATTAGCTTGGTTGAATCAGGTTTTTCATCTAACGGTGAATATTGAATGCTTTGTTACTAAGCTAACATTGATTGCAAACCTTGATTTGAAAACCATATATAGGAGAACTCTAGCAACTAGAAAAACTGATCCCTACACCTCCTGTGTGATACTAATTGGTTTAGCTAGAGTCGATTCTCCTTTAACCTTAGGTTTCTTCTCGAGACCATGTAGGTTAACAACTTAAAGACTTCATTGGGATTGTGAAGCCATATGAAACTACTTCTCTTGTAGCTGAGCGATCTTATCTTGCCATTTTCTATCGTACGAGTTCAATTGAAAGATTGACTTGAGATTATATCTCCGATAGGGCAAGATAAAAAGGAATGACAAACATCTTCGTCTCATCGTTTGTGATTCCGCAATATCTTGTTTGGCTACCATACGATTAAGATTATTGTGAGGTGATTAATAATTCTAGGTTGTTCTTCGGGAATATAAGTCCGGGTTATCGATTAGTTCTTATTCACCTTGATTTCTATCAAAAGACGGAACAAACTCGTAGGTTTATCTGTGGGAGACAGATTTATCTATTATCGTAGACTTTTCTGTGGAAGCAGCAGCATGCAACGACAGAGTATCACCTTGATTATTGTGAGGTGATTAATAATTCTAGGTTGTTCTTCCCACTCCCAGATATACCACAAATTGTGGAAGCAGCAGATGCAACGACAGAGTATCACTAAACTTGTAAGAGGAAGTGGATGCAATAGCTTAAGGCAATGCTTTCCCAAACTTGTAAGAGTTTCTGGGAGCAGTTTCTTGTAAATCAACTATGTTGCACATTCCATTAGCAGGACTACTATGAAAATGGATTAAGAATCATCTGAATGTAATTGAGATCACATAACTTACTATCAATCTAACATAATTATGGATTTCTGAAGAAGAATTAACCAAGTTCATATATCAATTTACTATCATGGAACGTCCAACATTCCAAGTTACAAGTAAGGAAAAAAAAGTACATTCATTAATACAGTCATTTATTTATTCTGAATAAAACTTGTTATCTTTACTACAACAAAATCAATAAATCTCCAATATGGGAACCACCATTTCTCTTTCTTCACAAGCAAAACACAAAACAAGCCCCAAAATCCAACTATAAACCCCAAAGCAACAATACCATACAAAAAAAATTTCTCTTTTGCATCCTCTAGATCGACCTCATCAACTTCAATTGCAGGATCGTCAATACCGTTACTAGTATTACGATCACCTTCGCAAACTTTCTTTATTGGAGTTCCACACAATAAATCGTTCCCTACGAAAGCTAAACCGTCCACACTCAGTGTATCAATTTGATTTCCTTGTGGAATCCTGCCACTTAAATTATTATAGGAAAGATTTAAAACCCCAAGAGTGTTGATAGTTGCCAAAGATTGTGGAATACTTCCGGACAGTTCATTGGAACTTAAATCTAGAGATTCCAACGCAGACAAATTTCCGATATTTGCAGGAATATCACATGAGAAATGATTATTAGACAAATTAAGCGATGCGAGTCTTGATAGCAAGCTTATCTCTTCAGGAATGTTTCCTTTCAGAATATTGCATGATAAATCGATACTTGTTCTATAATCATATAAGTATGGAATTTGTAACACGGCGCCTTTGATTACCATCTCCAATCCCAAAACACCAAATATGTCAAGCCCATGTGAATCTTTTTTTAAACCAGTCCAGTTCCCTATATTTTTAGGAAGGTGGCCAGAGAGATTGTTTACCGATAAGTCTAATATTTGGAGTTGCTGCAGATGACAAATCTCTTTGGGGATTGACCCACTGAATTTGTTCCCCCTTAAAGAAAGAATCTTCAAGTCATGAAGTGAACCAATACTATTTGGTATACTACCTCCAAAATTGTTATTTGCTAAGTCGAGAATTACTAAATTCGAACTCAACTTTTCCGGAAGTTTGCCGGAGAACATATTATCGTTTATGTATACCACTGATAAATTCATGAATGGCCAAAAAGTAGCCGGGACCTCACCACTTAACATGTTATTGCCAAGTGAAACGATGGACAAACTAGGACAATTACCGAACGGAATCTCACCACTTAACATGTTATTGTCAAGTACAATGTCAGACAAACTAGAACAATTCACAAGCGTTTTTGGTAATTTTCCAGAAATATTATTCGAAGCAGCCCAAATTTCTTGCAACTCACCACCAAAACACAAATTGTCTGGTAAATTACCTGAAAGACTGTTCTTTGAGACATAAAGATATTTAAGTTTGGAATGTAAACCAAGTTCTTGGGGCAGTTCACCTGATAAGTTGTTTTCATAAAAATAAATATCAGTCACTAATGGAAGTAAACCAATACTTGCCGGTATTTCTCCAGTTAATCGATTCCTAGACATATCTAAGAGTGTCAACTTTTTCAATTTACCAACACCTTCAGGAATCGAACCTGTTAACTCATTACTCGAAATTAAAATTACTTCAGTTTCCATACATTTGATTTCTTTAGGAATTTCACCTGACAATTTGTTATCATTTAAACTCAAAAACCTCAAGTTCTTTAACAAAAACAAGTTCTCTGGAATTTTCCCGCTCAAATTGTTCTCCTCAAGATATAAAAATTCCAAATTTGAAAAATTACCAATCCAATCCGGAGTTTCTCCATATAAATTTGTTTCTGACATTGAAAAAGTCTTCAACTTTATCAATTTACTGTATTCATTCAAAATTTTCGACGACGAAAAATTATTATAGCCAATATCAAGAACTTCCAGGTTCGATAGATTTCCGATTTCTCGAGGGAAACTAGTACCATTAAACGAATTTAAAGAAAGGTCTAAACTCTGTAAAAATGGTAAGTTTCCAATTGAAGAAGGAATATCACCTGAGAGTCTATTTGATCCCAGATTAAGTTTCTGAAGATTCGAAAGCCTATAGATATCTTTCGGAATTCTACCAGCAAAGTGATTATAGGAAAGATCTAAATATTGAAGTTTTGAACAATTCAAGATAGAAATAGGAAATTCCAAAGGGATGATATTTTCAGAAAGATCAATTTTTGTTAAGTTTTTCAAATCACAAATAAAATTTGGAACCTTTTCTTTAATATCCATACCTCCAAGTAAAATACCAGAAACAGAATCATGCTTATCACATTCAATACCTTCCCAATTGCAGTGTTGAGTCTTATTTGAATTCCATGATTCCAATGCTGACGGGTTTCCAAATTCTTTCTTGAGTTTAAGAAGAATACTTCGTTCATTTTCTTGAATGTTGAGTGAGTTTACTACAAAAAAGAGTAGAGAAAGAACGAAAATGAGATGGAAAATGGTTTCTATAGGATTTGAGTGGGTTTTCTTCAACATTTTTAGGCAGAAATTGATTTTTGATCGATAGAAAAAAATTGAATTATGATCTTCGAACTCAAAGTTGTTGAATTATATAGATAGATACATTGAACTCACTGTTCACCATAAAAGACTCATCATCTCCTTGCACCCTGAAAGATGAATGGACGGTATGTATGAATGGATTTTGTGCTTCGACCAATGAGGCTAACCCATGCGATACGGCAGCGTTGGCCCGCCCCCAAAACGTGTTTTTTGTATGTACGTTTAAATTGAACGTCGACAGAAAAAAAGAAACGTTGGGAATTTGTATTGATCGATATGTTTCAACCTAACATGTTCAATTCCGCGTCCTAATTGAAATATGAGTGATTTGGAATATCCAATTAAATTACAAGAATTTTTGATTGTTTGCCTTGTCTCCATATAATGATTTGAACTGTCGTTTCAATGAGAATTTGAATCCGCTTCATGGAAGCAACTAGTGTGAATCGAGTGGTGATGGCCACTGTAACGTAAAGAAAAAAATTTACATATTTCTGATATTTTTTTCTTTGTTGAGTAGTCCCTTCACACTACACAACAACTCTGAATATGAATTACATTCATAACTGAAAATAACTGAAAATGATTAATGTGGAAGATCATTGGGCCGACCGAGCGAAGCGAGGGAGGACCTTTATATGGTCACTTTTTTGTCAATAGTAAGTGATCAATTGACACAAAAAGATTGGATTTTGGTGTCCCAAATTGGTTTCAATCGACAATGAAATGACTAAATAGCCCCTCCATGCTTCAATTTCTCACTAAAATTGGCGTAAATATGACACAAAATGAAGGGTAATAGAGTAAATTTTCCGAGCAGAAAAAAGGACACGGAGGTTGGAAATGGTTTATTTGTTTAGGGGCAGTTTAGTAAAACCAGTGGTAAAATGAACCAAAGGTTGCGGGTTCGAATCCCGGCCACCTCTTTTTTTTTTTTTTTTTTTCTTCTTCCTTCTCCTTCCTTCTCCTTCGTTGTTTTTTCTTCTTTTCTTGTTGTAACGAGAAACTCCAACAGAGAAACTCTCGCCCCCGTCCCCAAACTTCAACTAGGGTTTGATGAGGAAAATGATTAAGTGATGAGTGATGAGTGATGGTGATGGTGTTAAAGAACGGGAAAGAATCGATGGAGGTGATTAGGGTTGATTACTTCAGTAACAGATTCAAACCCCATTTCCCGATTTGAATTGGGGACTCAAATCGATCTAATTTATTGGTTTGTTTTAGGTTGCAATTTGCAGTTGAAAAAAATTAAGCAAAGGCTTCATTCGCGCTACTCAAGACACTACAGGTTAGCTTTTGTTTTCCTGACATTTGAATTTTCGTTTTCAAATTTTTGCTCTAATTATCTCGAATTGGGGACTAATTTAGTGGCTTTAGGTTGGAATTTCACTGGGGTCGAAATTGGGTCACAATTTTAACCAAATTGCTAACTCAGTTGATATCCAAAGTGTTTTACATTCAGTTGGTAGCTTAATGTAGTTTCATGACATTCAAAACTAAGGGCCATGATTTGTTCAGAGTATACCAAAAGTTTGGCTTTTGTTTCAATGAGGTGAACTTAATGGTACTATATTCATCATTGTTTCTTTTGCACCTTTAAAATCTAACCAAGACTGATATCATAGTTGAACACCAACATTCTTTTATAATTTATATTAGTGAGATTGAGCAATCGGGCACAACTGCTTCTTCCACTATACCGATTGCATTCCTGCACGGTGGGTATATCAAGTGGAAGTATGAAATGCAGCCTTTCCACCACAATGCAACGCCAATGTAGATGGGTTTTGTGTTGTCATCATAACCATTAACTACTAACACCTTACTCTAAACCACAACTGGCTAATTTTTGTAGCGGCCGAAAATAGTTTTCTATATTTTTTTTCACTTAGATAACGGAAAGTTTTCATTTGGGGAAACCATTTCGAAGACTCATGTTTCCTGGCAGCTCCCAAATCATACACATCTCTGCCTGTTCTTCACTTACTAGAAGTTCATAAAATTCTATATAAGCTATATTTATTTTCTTTAGATTCTGTTGCATATGCAATTTTGATTCAATTGTCAAAAAATTATTCATTGGGTCTGTTACAGAAAAGTAAGCATGAAGTAGAATTCAGGACATGAAAACATCAGTGACTACCAGCTAGACCTTGATTATATTCCAAGGCTTAAGTTCTAAATTTTTTATGGTTTTTGATAATTTTAGTCAACCTTTGGGCTTCAGTAGAAGCAAGAGTCGATGGTAATGGAGGGTCAGCTCCGCCGCAGTCCTAGAATGCTCGACAAGAGTCAATGCTGATAGAGGGTCAGGGTCGGCGTACTCCTAGAATCATACAACAAGCCCGCTTTCATATGGAAGTTAAGAATGAACGACAACAACAAAGAGATCTTCAATTACACAATCGCCGTATTTCACAAGAGGCTAAACGAGCGGCATTGAGTGAAGTGGAAAGAGGAGATTATTTTTCAGGATTCAGCTTTTTCCTGGAGTTAAAATATTGTTCCAAGTGGATGTCGTGGAATTATTTTTCCAAGTTACTGGCTGAAACAGGATTGAGGAGCCCATGTTGAAGGCGGGAAATGCTTAAGACAAATGCGGAGTGAAGAGAAATTGCTAGCCCAAGGTTTGTGGTCTTGCTATGAAACTCACAGAGAAGGTAACAACCAACATATTAGACATGCCAGGACTGTTCTCCGTGATGCACCTCCTGTTAGTCTCATTTTATGTTTACATAATTGAAAGTCTTTGTGGACATTCTGTTGCAAAGGCAGATAAAGTTCAAAGACTTTGGCTATTTATTTCTTGCTCTTTTTTGTTAGGTATTAAGGGAGTTGGACACTGACGGTGACATGCCAGATATCAACAATGGTGTGAAAGTTGGTTAGAGCACTATTTTTGAAGCAAATTCAGATCTTCAAAAAATTTAAATGTTGGCGCTAGGTGGTGATGTTACTGTAGAGTATAGCATGTATAGTGGATGTATGATCTCCGGAAACCTCCACCAGGTTAGAGTGGCGAATCAGAAACTCGTGCCATTAACCCACGCAAATGGCGAACAGTGACATTCAAATACACTTCAATTTTTTTGCAATAACTTTAACTTGGTGTCGTTTCACGTAGTGGTGTCGTTTAGTCAAGTTCTTCGGTCGGCCCTCCCACCGTGGCAACGGTTGTACTAGTAAAATTTAAAATTGACTACTAATAAATTTTCCAGCAAATTTTTTAATTTGTTCATGTCTTTATTCGAGCCCACCTCTTAACCAGGTTAATTTTGGGTTGGCCCTTCCAGACTACGCTTGTCTCAAAACTCTGTAGTAGTTGGATTGGAGTTTCACCTCTAACATCCTTCTTAAGCTCTTCAAAATACTTTTTTTTTTACAAAATCATACTTTATCATGCTCATCTGAAACAAGGTTGTATTTGGCAGGGAGGGCTATGTGGTAAGAATATTTTTTTTAACAAGAATTCGAGTGAAATAAGAGTATTTCAAGCATGTTCACTTCCACGCCCTAATTGATATATGATTGATTAATTGGTGCATCCAATTCCATGTCAATATATTACAAGAATTTTTCATTGTCTCCACCTAGCTGCCATGATGCTAAACGATTTCAAGCGTGTTCAAAGAGGATTTGAAGCTGTGATAAATGAGTTTCACCTTACAGCTATATCATTTACTATGGTCTTTAAATTCAGTATGTCTCATTGGATTAGCATCCATTAATTAATGTGTTTACAGAAAATCTGGAGGCAAAAAATTTGTTTGGCGATAATTAGAAATGATACTCCGTTTGTTTGCAAATTTTCAACTCCTCCACCAACTCAACTCAAATCTCATCTCATGTTTAGTGGATGTAATATATTCCAACTGAATCCAGAGTGAAACAAGCTACATATTTGTAATACGAGTTTCCTGGAACAATTTCTTGTAAATCAACTTTGTTGCATATTACATTAACAGGACTAACTTGAAACTAATTCCACGTAAAATCTTTGTTTTGCCTATTAGGTTTCTAACTTGAACACCATTAAAGTATGAGAATAATCTTGGATCCAAAAGAGATGAATATGTCCACCGGATAGACTTGTTCTGATTGTAGATCCTGCCACCAGCAAGGCGCATCCGAAATCCCAGCAATCATAATTTTATGTCTAATACACCTCTTTAATTAATCTCACCTTTCACTGGGCGGCCACCAGCTACAATACAGTATTAATCAAATTGAATGGGTATTTTGGATTAAAAATCAAAGGCATCCAAATCAACCAAAAAAATGTCAGATAAAAATACAGGAATCCAAAATGAATTTACATAAACAAACGGATGACTAATTCATAATTCAGTACTACAGATGCATCAATTTTTATTTCCAGCAGAATTTTTTGCATTTGAATGGACCCTCTGCACCCCTTGGTTTTAACTCGGCTCTCACTGTCTTGTTCTAACTCTCTACCCCCTTGATTGAGCGCTTCAACTCTGATTTTATCTCTATCATCCATCCCGGGGTCCTTCAAGTAAAAAATATACGAACATGTCATCAGTTGGGGGTTAATAGAAAACAAAAATGCACAAATAGATGGTAGTAACACAGAATTAATCGAAAATTAACCAAATACCTTGTAAAATGACCAAAGACAGGAAGTAATACCTACAGAGTTCAGATCCATCAAAAATAACTGTAAGTTTGTTTTTCTTGATAGAACAGAAATCAATCAAAAATACCTACAGAAGATACGAAGCTTAAGACTCAAGAGAGCACTTATATATATTCGCTTCATGGAAGCAATGTGAGGCTAGTTGGAATTGAGTGATGATGATCAATAAAAAAACCAAGAAATGAAGCCATAAATGGTTCTTCGTTGATTTTTCAGAGGGTTATTTGGTTTTTGGTACTTATGTTTTGTCCAATGTTAGTGTTTGGTCTAACATTTGTCCAACTTAGTGGTTGGTACCTGAAATTGACGCTGACCGTAGTTGACTGTTATTGACCTGCATTTAATTAATTTTAAGAATAAATAAAACTAAGTTTACAATTGTATCCCTGAAGTAGGCTTCAGATCCAACGGCTTTGCTAAAGCCATTAATCCGTGATCCAACTCCTTCACTCTTTCTCTTCTTCTTCCTTTCGATCTCCACCTGCCCATTTATGAAATATGCAGATACGCCATAGATGAAGAACACGCCACAAATACATTACACAATCAATCAAGCAAAATTTAATATTCATCCATTATATAATCAAACAACGACTTCACAAATCTCCATTTTTGTGACAACAGACTGTGGGTGCAGATTTGGCCATTCAAGCTTTTTCTCAAACAACTTATAGGTGTTTAAGCTGTACATGATTCCAAGCTCCTTCTCTGCATTCCATTTAATTCCGGCGACAACCAAAGTCCTAAATGCGACTAAGATGAATGATTCATCAATCACCAGCACCCACCTTTAATATTAATGGCCGAAACCATTTCTGCTATGATTTGACGCTCAAGAAAATGTCTAAATGGAAAATGAACACTTACCCAAGTCTTGTGTTGCTCTGGTCTTCTAAAACGAGTTCTTAATCTCCTTCTTCCATCGACAAACATCAATGGTAGCAGTAGCAGTTCTTTTACTGCTTGATCGGCTTGATTCAAATTAGGGGTTCGAGGTGGACATCATCTGATTCATTAGTTGTTGTCTTTGTTTGCTTGCTCTAGATCTTGCCTCCGGCAATTAGATCTATACCCATTTTGAGTTACTTTTTCCCTTCTCTCAGAGTGAGAAAACGATAAGGCTTTTTTTAGGGAGGCGACAAAAAGAAGCAAATTGGGTGAATGAGATGGAAGAATTCCTATATGGTTGGTGCCGGCGACGAGAAAAGAAGCAGCAAAGAATGATATGCGAAAAAGATAAGAGAGCTAGTGTGTGGGTGCAAATATCCGATGTAATTCCATTAACAAGTGAAGGGTAGAAGAGTCAATTCATATATATTTTAGATGGTAAGTTAATTAAAATTTGGGTAAAATTTGAATCAACAGAGTCAACCAATGTCAACGTGAAGTCCAGGTACCAACCCCTAAGTTGGACAAATGTTAGACCAAATACTAAAGTTGGACAAAATGTAAGTACCAAAATCCAATTAACCCTTTTTCAGATGTTCTATTTGATGAATGAATGGATATGGGGAATGGCTTAGATATGATTCATGTGAAACTATTATTCAAAAGATTTAAGCAGCATCAGCATCGCATAGTGATCTAAGATTTAAAATCGATTAAATTTTCATCTCTTGGTAAGTTTGTAACATAAAGAAAAAATTACATATTTTTGCTAATTTTTACTTTGTTAATTAAAAGACCTATAAACATAATTAAGGATATGTTTTATTGGATTAGCTTTCATTGCTTATTAGTCTCTTGTCAATTTTTTTTTTTATGAATTCGCTGATATAGCCTGCTGGATACATTCTTTCACCGAACATAAAATGTAGCAATACCAAAACATTAATCTTGGATTTGATGATAACTTCCTTCGGAGAAATGTTCTCCTTGGAAAGAATATATATAAACCTTAACAATATCTTTTGTGTTTACAACCAAAGTAAATGAGAATAATCTTCTAACGGTAAATGAGAATAATCTCCTAACGGTAAATAAGGTAACCGATAATATAAACTCTATTACACCCCCTTCGTTCTGAGGCGGAAGAGGAACAAACGGCGAGACTAGAACGAAATCGAACAAATAATTGTCGAGGAAGTCCCTTGGTGAAGATGTCAAGATACTTTGGTTCTCGGAGGGGACGCGTGTAAGACTTGAATGGCACCAATACGAACTCGTTCACGAACAAAATGTATATCAATCTCCACATGTTTGGTACGTTGATGTTGCAGATCTCCAGACATATATCGCACTTACATTGTCACGGTAGACAATAGTAGCACGACGTAGAGGTAGATGGAGCTCTAGAAGAAGGTTGCGAAGCCATGTTGTTTCAGCCAATGCATTTGCTACTCCCCGTATTCGGCTTCGACCTTTGGATCGAGAGACTGTTGTTGACGCTTGAGGACCAGAAATGAGATTGTCACCAAGAAAGACACAAAAAACAGTATGTCGATCGTCGAGAATCGGACAACCCGCCCGATCGGCATCGAGTATGTTGTTAAGCCGAGAGATAGGAGACCGAGAGAAACAATCCGTGGTTGATGGTGCCACAAGATAGCGAAGGATTCGCTTGAGGGCATGCGAGGTGAGGCTCACGGGGTCATGCATAAATAGACATATCTCGCTGAACCGCGTATGCAATATCCGGCCGAGTAAAGGTGAGGTGCGAAGAGCACCCGCTAGGCTTCACGTAGCAGAGTGGGATCCGAAAGTCTTTGGACCGAGGTTGCACCGAGCTTGAATCGGTGTCAACCGGAGTAGCCACCGGATTACATTTTGACATGGAGGCACGAGCGATGATATCCCGTGCATATAATGATTGAGACAAAAATAATACTGAGGATGAACGAGTAACAGTGATACCCAGAAAATGATGTAGTGGGCCAAGGTCAGACATAACAAACTCTCTCTTCATCAAATCAATGAAGCGGCACGGAGATCATCATTAGAGGCGGTCGAGAATAATGTCATCAACATATAAAAGTAAGTATGCCGTTTCGAGATCCCGATTGATAAACAAAGAGTGAGGATCACATACACTACCCCGGAAACCACAATCAGTGATAAACTTGGCAAACCTCTCAAACCACGCCCGGGAGCACGCTTGAGGCCATGTAGAGATCTACGCAATCTACATACGTAATCGGTGAGCATGGTCAACAAATCCTGGAGGCCGATGCATATAGATCTCTCGGTTAAATCACCATGAAGAAAAGCGTTCTTGACATCTAGTTGATGTATGGGCCAAGATCGTGATGTAGCAATAGTGAGAACAGATCGAATAGTAGCAAGTTTAACAACCGGACTAAACGTTTCAAAACAATCAACTCCAACTTGTTGAGATTTGCCATTAGCAACGAGACGAGCCTTGTGTCGTTTTGTAGGGATCCATCAAAGCATTATATTTATGACGAAACAACCACATGGAACGAATAACATGAGCATCACGTGGTCGTGGTACAAGTTCCCAAGTATTAGTTTTCATCATGGCATTGTACTCATCTTTCATGGCAAAGCATTCCGCTTTATGTCCCTAAGAGCATACAAGTGAGAACGGGGAAGAGGAGAGATATGGCGTAAGGCTTGGACATGAAAGTTAAGACGATTGATTGGGCGAAATATGCCACGAGAGGCACGAGTGATAGGGCGGGAAGGAGCTGCGATTATGGGAGGAGCCGGGCGTGGGCATGGGTGACACGGTGGTAGGAGAAATAAAGCTGGGACGATAGAGGAGGTGGGAGAGGTAGGTGTAGGTGATGTTGTAGAATGGGAGTGGAGACAAGTGGGTAAGGAAGACGTTGTGGGGACTATATTAGGAATGGAAGTTTCTGTAGTGGGTAAGGAAGAAGTTGTGGGGACTGTAGTGGGGGAAGGAGGTGTAGGTGATGTTGAAGTGGAAGGAAGGTGAGCAGGCGTGGAAGTGGTTGACTGATGCATAGAGGGGAAGTTGGAGGGACGTGGAGTAGGTGATTGGACGGATGTGGGAGCCGGACGGACGGATGTGGAAGTTCCCCGAGAGTTACGAGTTGGTGTGTTAGAAGAGTGGGAACGACGGTGGGGAGGAGTGTACGCAGTCCGGGGAGGGGGAAGTCTGGACGACATCAGGGGAAGGATAAGAGACATTATATAAAGGATGAGTGAGATAAGAGGGAGACTCAATGTTAGGAGGAATATTTGGATGGAGATTTGTGAAGGGAAAGACATTTTCATCAAAAGTTACGTGAAAAGAGATAATGATTTTGTTTGTGGAAAGATCAAGGCAGCAGGTATCCACGGTTGGTGGGAGGAAAGCCAAGAAAGATACATTTAGTGGAGCGGGGGGCAAGTTTGTGAGGAGTTGTGGAGGAGAGATTTGGATAGCATAGACAGCCAAACGTACGAAGATGGTCATATGTTGGTTGGCGTTGATAGAGAATAGACACAGGAGAGGAAAATTTTAAGACTTTTGTGGGAAGAATATTATGAAGATAAACAGCCATAAGGAGAGAATAGACCCAAAATTTTGGTGGAACTAGGCGTGGGACATAAGAGTGCGGGTGATATCATTGACACGGCGAATCATGCGTTCGGCCTTGCCATTTTGAGAGGAAGTTTGGGGGCAAGAGAACCGAAAAACTAGACCATTAGTACGAGCAAAATTGTGAAAAGAAGAGTTGTCAAATTCACGTCCCATGTCGCATTGAAAACTTTTTATTTGACGCTCAAATTGGGTTTGAACAAGAGAACGAAATTCCAAAAACTTGTCATAGACTTGGGATTTAAATTTTAAAGGATAAACCCAAAGATAGTTGGTGAAATCATCCAAGAAGATAAGATATAACGAAAACCGGTATCAACATGTAATGGAGAGGTCCATAAATCACTGTGAATGATATCAAATGGAGCAAAAGTATTGGAATTTGATTCATAAAAAGGTAATCAAACATGTTTACTAACTTGACATGAATGACAAAGTTTAGAATGTTGATTCTTATTACAATGAATAGAATTATTGGTACGAAGAACATCTAAAACAGCCTTGCGGGGTGACCAAGGCGCTATGCTAAATATCCGGCGAAAAGACAAGAAGAGAAATGGGGGGAAGACTGGGACGATTTTTGTGGTGGCATGGCAGAGTTGGTAATAGGGTAAAGATCCCCTAACTATTGCATCGAAGGATAATCCTCCTCGAAGTCGATCTTTCACGAGAAAAACCGGACGGATCGAACTCAACGGACACAAGATCGTCGGTGGTGAACTTACGAAACGAAACTAAGTTCTTGATAATATCGGGAACAACAAGAGTATTTTTGAGTTGAAGGGTGCGAGAAGGAGATTTATGAGCTTGGTACCACTAGCACTAACTGGAATGCTATTGCCATTGCCAACTAAGATAGACCTTATAGTACTAGAGTTGGAAACGTTATGTAAAGTACCTGAATCAGCAGTGAGATGCGAGGTAGCACCGGTATCCATGTAGAAAGCATCATCGGGTTGTTGTAGATGCATAGAACTATATGCCTCAGCAATGTCTGTGAGCTTCGGTTGTTCCGTCGCCATTGATTTTAATGGTTTAGAGAAAATAGGATCGTAGGAGGGCTGATACCATCTTGGATTTGATGATAACTTCCTTCAGGAGAAATGTTCTCCTTGGAAAGAATATATATAAAACCTTAACAATATCTTTTGTGTTTACAACCAAAGTAAATGAGAATAATCTTCTAACGGTAAATGAGAATAATCTCCTAACGGTAAATAAGGTAACCTGATAATATAAACTCTATTAATTAATTCGACAAAACAAATCCTAGATTGTATTGAATCAATTCATAGTTCAAAATCCACAGAGATTCTTAAACGGTTTAACGTAAGCCCAGACCTCTTAGAGTTGTATTGCTATTTCCATATAGCTCAAAGAGCAGGTTTGGTATTCAGATTAACCAACTTGTATTTGGCTTTTGACATAACCGATTTAACAGAGAACACCGTCTGAAAGCCAAACTTCATTATTCTCTTACTTCGGTGTTCAGATTAATCATGGGAACTTTTTCTATTTGACAATTGAAAGTAACCGGATACCACACCCTTTGAAAGCCAAACTTACTTTAAAATTTGGTGTTTAAAAGATTTTCTCCATCTTCCTCTACAGCATGAGCAATAACCACTAATGGCCGTAAGAGATCAATTTAGACTGAATTTATCAGACAGACCAATGTTTTTCACTTTCTTCCTGATTCGGATTAAGTAAAGATTCATAACTTTGATAAGAATTCCTCATTTTTCCCCATCCCGTATTAAGTGAAGACCAAATTTCTTCTTTTAACAAAAACCCTATAGAAAACTTGAGATAACCCTAGACAAAACTTGAGATTGGATTTTATTTTCTGTACTTTGACTTTGCAGCTTTTGCTTCAGAAAGGAACTGATCAGATAAAACGGATTTGGCAGTAATTGTGATAACGAAATTCTGATGTAGTATCAGAGCAGTCGGTGATACAATTGTTTTGAGAGGAGATATCATTATGCTCATTCCAATTGAATTGAAACATGTTTGTTCTTCTTCTTCTACCACCACCAGATTCAAAACTATGAAACCACTTTCACATTTATGAGAACGAGCCATTTCTTGTTGTTACTCCAAGTTAAACGGAATAACGGATCCTGAGTTTCTTTTCAGCAGATCTGGAGTATTCAAAACTCATAGAAGATAAAACTGAAATCCCCTTAAATGTAAGGAGTTCAGATCCAAGGAAGAAGAAGAAGAAGAAGAAGTGGAGAGGCGGCGTTGAATGAAGTGAGACTGAAAACCTAGACAAACTTTATAAGAGAAATGATGAGCGAGCGAGCTAGGAGAGTTTTATAGATAGTAGAAACTAGAGAGTACCTCGGAGTCAGTAGTCCATCACTGATCATGGGGCCATGCCATGGGCACAGTGAGGCATGGGGCCGGCCACGCCATGAGCACATGCAAGCATTTGCCAATAGATGGAATCATTCAGTCAGTAATCTCTTAGCAGTAGGCAGTGGTCTGTCTCAGTATTAACCTTTTGCAATTTATAGTGCAATAGGGGTCACAGCGAGATGGTGATAACAATTTGATTGACCTAATGCATATGCATCCTTGCAGAAACAGCACTCATCTCTCTTAATTGTCTTGACATGCCTCTTAAACTCTTAATCATGATTCTCGGTGAGTCCGAGGGGAAAATATTTATGTTGCACATTCCATTAGCAGGGCTATTATATGTGGTAAGAAAGTAATTTCACATAATCTCTTTGTTTGAACGTAAATTATCTTTGGAATTGGAATTTTGGTTAAATTCTAATAACCCCGGTTAACTTAAAGCACGGTAAAAAAGTGTCTGTTAGCTAAATGTGGCAAGTACTGTATGGGCTCTCCACATATGGCCAACATAATTCGTGGAACCTTTTATAGGGTTGGCTTGGATTGCTTCTAGCCGAAAGAAACCTAGGAATATTCTTGTGGTAAAAGTAATGTCTCCAACCTATGTGTTTATTCTTGTGGTAAAAGTAATGTCTTATTCCACAAGTTTTAGCAGAGCGATCTCCCCTCAAAAAGTTAAAAATAGATTACAGGATATGTAAAAAAAGGTGAGTTAGAATTCGTCAATAATTCAACTCTTTGTACTGGATGTCTTCCATTAAGCTATATTCACCATCACCACCACCAAAAAAATCAACAAGACCGTCATCAAGATTTAACAGAAGACGTTTTATTCGAGATCTTTCTTCGCCTTCCGTTCAATGCTATATGCAAGTTCAGGTGTGTATCAAAATCATGCTTATCGCTTTTCACAAATTCATATTTTATCAACAAATTTGTTATTTCAAGTTGTGGTGGTAACATCCCATGGACACTCGTTTCCTCACATGGGTATAATTATTTTTCTTATAAGAAACGTGATCAGCTTGACACGTTTCTATCATTCTTTACAACTTCATCTACTCAACATTGCCATGAACTGATATCAAGTCAACGCGGGTTTTATTTTGATTTCGTCCTATATTCCAACATGTTTAGTGATAGATCCATTATACAAAGGGACATATTCCCTTTAGCTTCAAGTAATGGTTTAATTCTGTTCTCATCAAACGAAAACTTTCATATTAGAGATTATTTCATCTGCAATCCATTCACTAGACAGCTTGTATCACTCCCTTTACCTACACCAAAAAGTCAAAGATGCGATCTTCATGGTTTTGTTTATGAATCTTCAACGGGAACTTATAGGGTAATTCATATCCCATGTTGTCATCCATCTCACAATTTTGTTCTGCGGATTTTCTCATCTGATATGTGCGAATGGAGTACTCGTCAAGTTACATGCTCTCACGAAGTCGAGATGCGTGCACATAACCCTCTCCGCGTGGTTAACCATAATAGAACATGGTATTGGATAGATAGTAGAGTTAGAGGAGATAGAATGTTAGTTTATAACGACAACCACAACAAAACTGGTAGTCGCGAATGTAGGCTATTGGACTTTCCTGAGGGGAGTAGTAGGATTGATGGATGCATATTTGATTACCAAAAATGTCTTGGGGAGTCGGAAGGGCTTCTCTGCTATGGCCAAATTGAGACAGTAGGAAAAATAAGCACTATCAGTGTCTGGATGTTGCAAGATGGCTACGAAAATGTTGGACCAACTTGGCAATCACTGTGTAAAAATATTGAATTAGAGGATTGCGTATGTGGAAGTAACAGTTATTCCTTCACAGCATTTAGTCCGGTGGATCAGAATGTTGTGATCATAGAATGCATTCACCATTATCATAAATATGAAGTAGCACACAATATTAAAACCAGAAAAACCGAAGTGCTTGTTTCATTTCCTCATTATGTACCGGATTATTATTACCGCAAAACATATACCGGAATTGTGGTAACACTACGACCAACAATCATTCCAACTATTATGAGACCAACAATAATTCCAACTATTACGAGTTAAACATATATTTGTTCAGGTTATGAGACAAATCCAAGTACTGAAGATGAGTCAAATTACAAATGAAAACAGGAGATCCAGCTAGCGGGTTTGAGTTCCTAGTGTTTTTACTCTTAGTCTTTAAATTCAGTCTGTTCCATTGGATTAGCATCCATTGATTGCTTATTAACGTGTTTACCCGAAATCTCTGAGTTTTTTTTTTGTTTTTGTTTTTTTGTTTTTTTTTGCGATAATCAGAAATTGGTGTAAATTTTCAACTCTTCCACCAACTTCACTCAAATCTCATCTCATTTTAATATACATACGCCTTCATGAATTTTACCATGTTTAGTGGATTGAACTGATGTTGTATTTACCACCCCATTTCCTTTCCAAGCCAAAGGAAGTGGACGCAATACTTTTCCAACTGAATCCAGAGTACAACAAGATACAAACTTGTAATAAGATATCCCCGGAACAGTTTCTTGTAAATCAACTATGTTGCACATTCCAAACCCAATAGCAGGGCTACTATGAAAATGGAATAAGAATCATATGAACGAAATAGAAATCACATAACTTACTTTTAATCTAAATTTTTTATGGATTTCTGAAGCACAATTCACCAAATTCATTTATCAATTTACTATCATTGAACCTCCAACATTTCAAGTTACAAGTAGGGAAAAAAAGAAGAGTACATTCATTAATATAATCGTTTATTCTGAATAAAACTGGCTACCTTAACTGCAACAAAATCAATAAATCTCCAATATGGGAACAACCATTTCTTTTTCTACATAAGCAAAACACAAAACAATAGCATACACTACTAATTTCTCTTCTGCACCCTCTGGATCGAAGCAGTTAGAAGAATTGATCGGAATTTCCATTTTAACTATAGGGCACGTTACTGAGGCAGGAATAGGTACGGTTGATTTATTGTATGTTGCACATTACGTTAGCAGGCAGGACTATGTGAAGCAGAATGGCCTATGAAGATGATGCTCAATTTCAAGAATCAAGATTGATTGTTTCTCAAGCAGATTGGTTTGAACGGACATACACAACACAGGATTGATTATTAACCAAAGGTATCCAAATTGACTTCGGATCACTATTTCTACTAGATATTTTTGTTGGGTCTTAACCAGCTTAATTTTGACTTGGCTCTTCACAACAATGGTCTTTCCAAGTCTCTCGCCCAAAATGGCTGAAATAGATTGGAGTTTCACCTCTAAAATCCTTCCTAAGCTCTTAAATTACATTTTATAAAATCACTGTCTACCTTATAATCATTTTCATTCCGAACAAAGTTGCATCCCGTGAAATAAATTTGGTTGTGTAGAATGGAAGTCCATGTATAGTCCATATATGTTACGGTCCATATGTATTGTTGGTCTTATGTAAGTGTCTTGTAACCTAAAGTCCAATATGCTTAATATAAATACTTGCCTCTAGTACCCTAAAAGGGTTAAGAGAGCTTATACAATTGTTCATGGTAACAAGAGCCAGAACCATAACTCCAAAACCCTAGCCTCAATTTTTTTTATTTTTTTTTTCAAAACCCTACCTTGCTCGTCTCTTCATCATGTCTTCATCAGCTCAATCATCCTCCTCTTCTGCTTCCTCTACCTCTAGTACTATGGCTTCTGATCAAAGCCATGGTTCTCCAACTATCTCTGCTTCTATGTCACAAAGCGTAGGCTCTCTTATATCTACTTCTTCTTCTTCTCTGTTCGACAAATCTTCTTTCATGCCTTCTTCAACAAAAATAGTTCTCTTGGATAGAACTAACTATCTTCTTTGGGAATCTCAGATAACTCCTATTCTCAAATCCCAACGACTTTTCAAATATCTTCAAGACTCTTATGAGATACCGCAATGAGAACTTGTGGATGAAGCCACAAAAACTCGAACTCCTAACCCAGCCTATAAGGAGTGGGAAGTTATTGATCAAACTATTATATCATGGATTAACTGCTCTCTCACTGAAACCATGAAGTCTGAATGTGCAAGACGTGGCAACTCTCGTGAAGTATGGAACTATCTTCAATCTACTTATGCAACAATCAACCCAGCACGTATTCTTCAACTGAAAGCCAATTTATCAACTATTCAAAAGGGTAACTCTTCCATCTATGAATATATTCTGAAGATTAAGGAAATATCTGACTCCTTGGCAGCCGTCCTTCAACCAGTTATTGATGGTGGTCTTTAAACAAGGGGTAAAATCGTAAATCCCCATGACCTAGTGTTACCCGCAACACATTAATTAAGAGCATTTAACTCAGGTGTAAATAATTAATAGGGGTATTTTTTCAAAATACCAGATTAGGTTTTTTCAACACAGAACCCTAATTCCAAACCAAGCCGCACCCTGCGCACCATGGCACCAATGCCAAACCAAGCCGCATACTGCGCACCATGGCAACAATGCCAAACCAAGATGCACCCTGCGCACCATGGGAACAATGCCAAACCAAGTCGCATACTGCGCACCATGGCAACAATGCCAAACCAAGCCGCACTCTGCGCACCATGGCAACCATGCCAAACCAAGCCGCACTCTGCGCACCATGGCAACCATGCCAAACCAAGCCGCACTCTCTGCGCACCATGGCAACCATGCCAAACCAAGCCGCACTCTGCGCACCATGGCGACCATGCCAAACCAAGCCGCACTCTGCTGCAGACCATGGCGACCATGCCAAACCAAGCCGCACTCTGCATCATCATGGCAACCATGCCAAACCAAGCCGCACTCTGCGCACCATGGCAACCATGCCAAACCAAGCCGCACTCTACGCACCATGGCAACCATGCCAAACCGAGCCGCACTCTGCGCACCATGGCAACCATGCCAAACCAAGCCGCACTCTGCACACCGTGGCAACCATGCCAAACCAAGCCGCACTCTGCGCACCATGGCAACAACGCCAAACCAAGCCGCATACTGCGCACCATGGGCAACAACGCTAAAACCAAACTCCGTATCACATTCATTGGCAACCATGCCAAACTAAGCCGCTATGCCATTTGCACATGCCAAATATAGCGCCCTAGGCTTGCAAGACGTGCAACTAGGTCAACATGGCCGTACGTGCCAATGGCACATGCCAATATGCTCGCTAGCGGCTTTTTCTACCAAAGCCACGGCCCTAACGGCCCCGCATGCTATTGGCACATGCCAACATGCTCGCTAGCGGCCTTTTTCTACCAAAGCCACGGCCCTAACGGCCACGCGTGCCATTGGCACATGCCAACATGCTCGCTAGCTAGTTTCCCTGTCAAGGTCACGGCCCTAACGGCCACGCGTGCCATTGGCACATGCCAACATGCTCGCTAGCTAGTTTCCCTATCAAAATCACGGCCCTAACGGCCACGCATGCCATTGGCACATGCCAACATGCTCGCTAGCTAGTTTCCCTGTCAAGGTCACGGCCCTAACGGCCACGCATGCCATTGGCACATGCCAACATGCTCGCTAGCTAGTTTCCCTATCAAGGTCACGGCCCTAAAAGCCATGCATGCCATTGGCACATGCCAACATGCTCGCTAGCTAGTTTCCCTAACAAAATCACGGCCCTAGCTAGTCTAACTTTGGACACGTTAGGGATCATTATGCTGGTCCAAGCTGTGACGCCTATATACAATTGTTTTGAGAGGAGATATCATTATGCTGCTACTCAAAGTTTCTCCTTTTCTTCCATCCACCGGATTCCCATACAAAACTACTTTTACAACCAGAAGAGGCCATTTGTGGATTTTGTTGTTTCCCACTGATCTTGATCTTGTTTTTCAACAGAACTCAGAAATCATCAATACAAACAAAAAAACTGAAAGACTATTGTATCAGAGATCAGATCTAAGATAGAAGAAGAAGAAGGAGGAGGAGAAAGGCGGCGCATAAGCCCTCCTCTTAGGGTTTTGAAGGAAAGAGATTAGAGATTTCAAAGAATTGAAGTGAAGGCATAATAAAATGGTTACTCTATATTCATATACATACAGATTTTACCTACACGTATTTTATACGGAGATCTCTCGGGCTAAATATTATGTCCGATGGGCTAAGAGCCTAAGACCTCGACAGCACAATATCTGACGGCCAACAATTGCAAGAGGAAATGATCGGAGTGTTTCAGGAATCCAGTTAAATTACTTGGCTTTGCTTGAAAGTGCAACTTGGATAAAGTCATTTTAAACCCATTAAATGGATTGTTAGAAATTCACACACTGAAACAGAAGAATTAACCCATAGAACAAGGAAGTGCGCTAGGCTGCAAACCATCTGGTAATTTTTTTCTTCGTTATGTGTTTGCCAACTGCACGAGTCAAAACAAATCTAAACAAAAGATAAACAAATAGTAAGCCAGAGTGACCGAGTTTGATGCCAACTACACGAGTCAAGAATCTAGTCATATATCCAAAATCAAATGTTTTCACTTTCTTTTGGAACCAGAATTCCTCATTTTCTCCATCATGTATTAACCGAAGAACAAATTTCCTATTTAACAAAAACCATATAGAAAACTTGAGATTGGATTTTATTTTCTGAACTTTTCAAGAATCATTTTGTCCAGTTCCCAATCTTTGAAATTTAAGACGTTTTTCAACTCAATCATATGTCTAAAAGCAATTTCTCATGTGGTGTCTAACAATTTATCAAGATTACAAATATGTCAACAATCAAAATTGAATTTACAATACATAAACAGATGACTAATTTGGAAGATTAAATTTCACAATTGGCTGCTCGTTCAACAATCTTCTTTTTTGGAACTGAAATGATTACTTCCACCGCAACCAGATTCCCCATACAAAACCAAATCTATGAGAAAGAGCAATTTGTTGTTTGTTGCCCTGATTGATTAATCTGATCTTGAATCGTTATTCAACTAAAGATTCAAACTCAGAACTCATATAGAAGACTAAAACTGAAAGCCTCTTCTTGTATCAGAGATCAGATCTAAGAAGAAGAAGGAGAAGTAGAAAGGCGGCGTAAGATGGTTACTCCCTTGCTGTATAAGAGATTTAACCGAGTGAAGTGAAGACTGAAACCCTAAGATGATTATTCTCTCTTTATATACAATTTTTATTTACACCTTGCTTACATCAGATGTTTTTTACATTTTATGAATGCCAATAAATAATGGAAGGTAACTAATCTTACTTGAGAACGGTAAAAACCATGCCCACGTCCGGTTTTGTCCATTTGGATTGGCGTTAGGATTTTCATTAACTTTAAGTGTTGCAGGATTAGCCTCACTGATAATGCAAATTACGGAGACGAAGTATGGTACTACTTTCATTGATTATCGTTTGGGCCGTCATATCCCCGGTGATGGTGTATGTTGCGTACAGATACATAGTGTGGGTGTGGAATGCTTTCGATCAACACAATGGTCTGTACGGAAGATTTTCGATGCAAATTTGGAGCATAAATTTCATAGTAATTTTTAGATGCATTACGGCTTGACTTGTCACTTCTGTCAGCGAGGCTTGAATCTCTCACACAGAAAAATAAAATAAAATGAAACGTCATGAAAACAGTAAACCACTTCTATGAATAAACGATAGTAGATCGTGCAACCAACAAGGAGCATCCGGATTAGCACCAAATGCTAACTTACAAATACGTTACTCAATCTGAATTGGAACCAAAAATTTATAACAAATACATGGACCCCAAAATTGAAAATGAAATTAACAAGATCAATTTGGAAGACTAATTCACAGTTGACTGCTTAGGAAACTTCCCAGCACAATTTAGAGGCACTTGCAGGGACGGATGGAAGTGGGTGCTTGTGGAATTATAGAGGACTAGTCGTTTTGCAAAGAGGACTAGCTACTTGGTCCACCAAGAATTCATCAGCTGTATGTGCATTCAAAGGTTTAAATTCACAATTTACTGCTCATGCTCAGAAAATGAAGCTCTATCATTGAAGTGTAAACGAAGTTTTTAGAAATGATGCCGCTGGTAGTGTTTATGTTAGAGGTGGTTCTTGCAGTAGTTGTGAAAATATTGATTCTGATGTAGGTGGCGGCCCAAGTAAGTGGTCAAATCAAACATAGAATAACTTTGAGAGGAGAAATCAAAATGCTCATTGACTGAATTGATAGGAGGTTGAGTTGTTCCACTAGATGATTACCATACAAAACCACTTTTGCATCCATAAGCCACCTGTGTACCTTGTATTGTAAAAGTTATGTTCTTAATTAATTCTAGGGAATCATGGATAAATCCGTTTATTTAACTTAATAAGTTTATGTGTAATCAATGATAACTAAAGAGCTAAATTACTAACAGAACTGTCAATATGATTTAAAAAAAATGATTCATTAAAAATTAAAATACCTATTTTGGAGACTTAGCGAAATATTGTGTTGATCAATTATTAGTGGATTCCGCACATATGTGGCTGTGAAATTGCAAGACGGAATGACATTCTCCTTTCCAAAAACCCAAGACTCCATATACTTGCACAAAAACCCAACAGATGAGATTGAGTTTATTGTTTTAGTTATGATAATAGTGATTCTGATGCAGGTGGGTAAGGAAGTGGGAGTTGAATAACATTGCATAAAATTGTTTTGAGAGGAGATATCATTATGCTGGATTGATTAAATTGAAAGATGTTGGTGTTCTTCCATAAGAAGCCATTGCTTGTGTTTTTGTTATTTCCTTCCTACGGTTGAATAATCAGAGTTCAAATACAAGACGAGAACTGAAAGCCCCTTGATTCGAGTTCAGATCTAAGACGAAGAAGAAAAAAAAAGCGGCGTAGAAACCATCTTAGGTTTACAAGGAATGAGAGTAGAGCAACCCTAAAATGTATCTTTATATGCACAAAGTTTACTTACACCTCTTTTACATCAGAGATGTAGATCTCAGGAAAGTACATGCATTATGTCCCGTGGGTTAGGTTACAGCAATAACTAGAAGAGCGAATGATCCGAATATAACTGCAAAAACTTGGATAAACCTCTGGCAAAATAGTTATAGTACGCTGAAAATTGATAGATCCAAACAAAAATTTGGATTAGTACTTATTGGGATTAACAAGCTATAACAAAACACTCAGGTCTAGGTGCCCACAGTATGTGGAATTAAGAACAACCACCCTTTGCCTTGACTGAAGAAAAATTTGGATGTGTAGTGCACCCTTTTTATCCCGGCGTCATTAGGGACTACCCTGAAAGAATTAGGGGCGACACAAAATGACAAAAAAGGTCACCCAAGCGTAAATCTAGGTTACCCCTTATCTCCGATATTTTGAAATGGCAATTACCCTCCATAATCGGTAGATTAATGTGGTTTGTTCATTTTTTTCTACGAAACCCATAATCGATAGTTTATTTCATAATCAGGTTATTTAGTGTACACACAATCGGTAGATATCCTCATAATCGGTAGTGTCGGTATGCATAATCGGTAGTTAACTTGTACGATCAGACGTTTTAGCGTATATAGTTGGTTTTAGGCAACTATTTCCTATTGTTTCACTACGGGAAAAATCATCATTGACGACACTAGAAAAGAGTTGTAGTACCCCTACGACAACTCCATTTCATGCATTGTGGAACGGGGGTATTGTAGAAAGTCCAAGCTTTTCTACAATGGTTGACAAGGGTTGTAAAGGGTGATGTGATTCATGGTTCGACAATATTTTTCCAAAGTTGTGATTCTCTATCAATTTTTTTTTGAAAGCCTAACACAACCCTTGCTTGTGTTGTAGGAATATCTTGGACAACACAAGTAGGGTATCGTGGAAACACATGTAACAACAAATACTGGTATTATCAATAAGATTTACACGTCTCTTGTGTGAGTTGTGGAACTATCTTGGACAACACATAGTTATGTTGTAAAGACACTATTTCACAATATCTCGTTTGTGTAGTTGAAAAGTGGTAAACGACATTTATTAGTATTATGAATAATACTGTCACTACACCTTCTAGAGTTGTAGAACTTTTCTGAACAACTCCTACTTATGTTGCAAGATTTGCTTTTACAATACCCTTAAAGGTTGTAATATTTGAAGTAACAACTTCTGTTTTCACTAGATGAATGTATAACTACAACTTTTATTAGAAATTGTGTGCATAAAACTATTTTGAAAAAAAAAAATTATAGCTGAAACTGGATTGCCAAAAGTATTTCACATTCACTTTAACCTGCCAGTGCAACACACTTACATTCATTCAAATTAACCTACTAGTGTTAAACATACACACATTCAAAAAAATGGCAGCGATACAAAAGTCAAGTTTCCTAAACACACTCCAAAAAGGTTATGAAGATGTCTATGAGAACACTAATCGATCCTTGGGCCATGTAATAAAACATCCGACAACATTACTAACATACTTGAACTCTGAAGTTGGCATGTAGACATAAGCATCATCCACATGAGCAATTTTCACACACACAATGTATGCCAGATCATAATGAATCTAGAAACCGCATCCCATTCAAGCTACTATCATTTGTGGGGGAACTGCCATTTCGATTTCAAGAGGAGCCATCATTGAATTCATGACGAAGTCTTCTTCAACCTGATGTTGGTGGATGGTAACAACATCAGGCAATGGAGTCATTAGACCATTCTTTCCTTTAGGATCCCAATCCAACATGTTCTTGGCCTTGATACCAATAACACCCTGCTCAACAAAACAAACAACAAATGAACTTTAAGTTAGAAGATTAACGAAATTTCCAGAAACAAAGAAAATATAATTCGGCACAAAAAAAAAAAAAGTAAAACAGAAAAATAGGCGCTCTTTAGTAGGACTGGAGAGAATGATCAGATCGAGGTAATACATTTATGTCACCGTTTCGACAATCAAACCAATATGGAAATTACCTAATCATCACCTCATACTCTCCAATTTGTCTAACTCTAAACAAAATGAAACAAACAAAAGTAGAAGAAAACAATGACAAATAAACAAAGAAGAGATTTCATGGCATCGGATCTCTAAGGTGTTAACATCAATGAAACATTCGACGCAAATTACCCGTTTACATACAAATTTCCTTCATTTTCCCTTGAAAGTCAAAGGAATGATCGTTTAACTTGAACAAACAAAACAAATCAATTGTTATGTTCAAAGGAAAGACAATATAGACAAAGTACGGAGAGAATGATCAGCTAGAGCTAATACATTTATGTCCAAATGAACTACGAGCTACGGGACAAGTTACATCCAAATGAACTACATGACAGTTATAGGAATTGAGAATAATTCTCAAGAAACCTCGAAAAAACTAAACTAGACGTGTTCGACATCCACCACTAGCTATAGTAGAGGAATAACATTCAGAAAAGGAAATAAGTGACATGTTCCACATCCACCACCAGATGTCCAGGTCATGCTTCTGAACATTATGCATATTTTTAAATAGATGGAAAAAAATACATAGAACTCAGCACAATGCTCTTGCCCATAGATAACAGAGACAGTCCCGAAAATACCATGAAAAAGGGATCAAACTAAGTTAGACTATTGTCCTTTACAACATATGAACCAGAGTATACACCAACAAAGAGAGAGTACAGAATGTTACCTAAGAAGTCTCTGACCTTTAGAGATTTGATTCCAGGCTCCAACAATTGGATTGATGTCAGTACCATCCGACAACTCTTGCCCCATGGTGGTGGCAAGATCGTTTCATAAAAAAACTACAATTTTTTAATTTGGTTTTAGTTTTTGGTTTGGTGTGAGAGAAAGAGATGAAGAAGAGGAAGAACAAGAAGTGGGAGTCTACCATTTTTCTTAAACCAACAAGAAACATGGATGGGTATGAAGAACAAGGTGAAGAACATAATGTTTAAGCTATACTACCATATAGAGAAGATGATTTGGGGTATATGTTGAATGATCCAAACTTTTGTGGAGAGGAAACCGTAGACGACGCTTTCATGGAGGAAACCGGAGAATCAACTGAGATCGAAGCTAACGATGCATCTAACAAACAGGTATTGTGTTAAGATACTCATAACCCACTTTGTATCCGTTTGTATGAGTTTTTAAACGAGAAAATTCGAATTTTGCATGCATTGAATGCCATGAACTATCTACCGATTATCATCAACTGTGTAATATATATCATTAATCGGTAGAAAAGGGAACACAGAATTCTACAGATTATGAAAAACCCCCAAATTGAAAATTTCAATTTGGGATAATCGGTAGTTTCGCAATTTTACATAACTACCGATTTTCAAAGTCGCCACAAATACAGATATTTCAAAACTTCAATTATTGGTTTGTTTCATAATCCACAATCGGTATATTATGAAAATTTTTAAACCTTCGATTATTGTGTCGCCCCAAAATCAAACTCCTCCAAAACTGTTTTTTTTTTTAATTCTCCAGATCTCATACTCGGTAGATTTTTTTTCTTCTATCGATTCACTCATAATCGGGCGTTGTCGATGGTGGTTTTTAAACAAAGGGTAAAATCGTAAAACCCCAAATAGCCTAATATCACCAGTGACACATTTATTAGAACATTTAATGCTTGTAGTCAGTAATTAATAGGGGGTATTTTTTCAAATTAGGGTTACAACGAACAAAACCCTAATTCACCTCCGTGCCAATTCAAAATCATGCCAGCCACACCTAGCCCGAGCTAGCCGCATTTCTATGCCAATGGCAAATCATGCCAGCCATACCAAACGCGCCGAAGCATGCCAACCATGCTAGCCGCACCTCCGTGCCTATGGCAAATCATGCCAGCCACACCTAGCCCGAGCTAGCCGCATCTCAATGCCAATTGCAAATCATGCCAGCCATACCAAACGCGCGGAAGCATGCCAACCATGCTAGCCGCACCTCTGTGCCAATGGAAAATCATGCCAGCCACACCTAGCCCGAGCTAGCCGCATCTCTATGCCAATGGAAAATCATGCCAACCATACCAAACGTCTTCAAGCATGCCAACCATGCTAGCCGCACCTCGTGCCAATGGCAAATCATGCCGACCACACCTAGCCCGAGCTAGCCGCATCTCTATGCCAATGGAAAATCATGCCAGCCATACCAAACGCGCCGAAGCATACCAACCATGCTAGCCGCACCTCCGTGCCAATGGCAAATCATGCCAGCCACACCTAGCCCGAGCTAGCCGCGCCATGCCAAACACACTCTGCCTTGGCCCTAGCTACACTGTTCACGCCACGCCAAGCCAAACACCCTTACCCTGGCTCTAGCCGCGCCATGCCAAAGTAGCGCCCCGCACCAAGGCTTGCAAACCATGCAACCTAGGCCAAATTATTACGCATGCCATTGGCACATGCCAACACGCTCGCTGGTAGCTTTTCCTACCAAGGCCACGGACCTAACGGCCACGCATGCCATTGGCACATGCCAACATACGTCACTGGTAGCTTTTTCTACCAAGGCCACAGCCCTAGCGGCCACGCATGCCATTGGCACATGCCAACACGCTCGGCCGGTAGCTTTTCCTACCATGGCCACTTGGCCTAACGGTCACGCATGCCATTGGCACATGCCAACACGCTCGCTAGGTATCTTTTACTACCAAGGCCACGGCCCTAACGGCCACGCATGTTATTGGCACATGCCAACACGCTCGCTGGTAGCTTTTCCTACCAAGGCCACGGCCCTAACGGCTACGCATGCTATTGGCACATGCCAACACGCTCACTGGTAGCCTTCATCACCTAGCCGTGCCCCTAATGCACGCCGGTAGCCTAACTTGCAAGCCTTGCAACTTAGGCCAACTTGGCCGTAGGCGCCATTGGCACATGCCAAAACCCACGCTGGTAGCCTAACTCGCAAACCATGCAACCTACCACCAAGGCATTCCGCACATGCCACACACGTCACTAGCAGCTCTGGCATTGCCACTTACACTCAACGTACAACCTACCACCAAGGCATTCCGCACATGCTATTGGCACATGCCACGCACGCCACTAGCAGCTCCTCGGCATTGCCACTTGCGCTCGAGTACAACCCGCAACAAGGGCATTCCGCACATGCCAATGGCACATGCCACACGCGCCACTAGCGGCGCCACTTGCAATCAAGGTGCAACCAACACTCGAGATATCAACACAAACTCGGGATGCTTTCCGGGGTTTTGGTTTGGCGGTCACCGACTTACGGCGTACACTACGCTCACATTAAGAAAGCATGAAAAGGAATAAAGCGGTCAAATAAATGAGAAAATAATGGTGAAAACGTTTTCACCCATAAACACCTTGCGGTTACCACCTCCTCCCATTATTTCACCCTTTACTCTCTTCCTTCATGAGGCTAGGGTACGTTTCAATCTCGACTTGTATAAATAGGTCTTACCTATTTCCACCAGACAACAAGTCTCGGTCAGGAGAAAAATACTACACTCTCAGAAAAGGCAACTTTGCAAGCTCTCCAAAAAGCTTTCATCTCTTGCAAGCTTACAAAGCTTCCACTTTCTGATACAAGTCGAGACACTACTCTCCCGAGTGTTCTGGTCTCAACACCTTTCTTTGCTTCCCTCCCCAAATCAACCCTTCTCCTCCACTTTGTGACCGAAGCAAATCTGGAACGGCCATTTCTTGGTTTAGGCCGGACTTGTACAGATTGATCTCTCGAATCTATAAAGTGCTCACGTGCAGCACATTTGTTTAGGGTTTGAACCAGTTTCTCACTCACCTACCGAATTTACCGAAATCGGCAGAAACGATTTTTACCCATAAACAGTTGGATTATGTAGTGTTGTGAACATAATTTAAAGTTTGTTAAAGATATAAAATCATTTTTTTAATTATAATCAGAGAATGGTATCTACAATTATATATCATTTGCAGTCACGAATTTTTATCAAATGGTGATTGATAATTATAGGTTAGAGAATAATTTTTATCAAATAGCGGGTAAACATCGACAATTATATTTCTAACCTAAATTTCAATGATAAAAATACAGATACACTATCTTCGAAAATGAGTTAACACAATAACACTGATAAATCCAAGAGACAGACAAAATCTGAGAATCTAATCCAAATCAAGTTAGGTAGAAGATAAAGGAGATATGGTGTGTGTGGTTTGGGGGATAGCATAATCAAGCATTAAGTTTGTGGTGGAAAGATCGATCAGGCAACCTCACGTTTGATGCAGCATGGAAGGATGACATTGCAGAAGCTGAGATGATAATTGCAAGGTCATGAAGAAGCTCCAGCAGAACAAACAAAGTGCCATTATAAAGGAAGTGAACAGCTTCTCCGACCTGAGCATTTCCAGCATTTCTCAAAATATGACATGTACCATTCTTTTTTTCCTTTCCATGTTTCTGGTAGTGGTACTGGTTGCCTTGCTTCAGCTGCATTGGGAGTAAGAGAAGAAGCAAGTTTAAATTTTCTTACATGGAGTAACTGTTTTCACTTTTCTTGAATGTGTATCTTTTACATGTGAAATGAAGACAGATTTTTGCTTAGAAGGATAATTACTGTGTTCATCATTGTTTGAAAAAAAAATATTTTTCTGAGTGTAGAAGGCAACAAACAACCATATAATGTATTTGCTTTTTGAAGCACACTGGGTAGGGGTTAATTTGCCAGCGGTGGAGTTTGCCATTTGCAAAATTTGACTGGGCACAGTTTTAATTTGCGCCTGTTTTTCATCATAAAAAACAACATTTATCTGAAAAAAGGGCAGCAAACCATCCAGAGAGAACCCATTTCCATGACTAATACATAACAGATAGAAGGCACCAACTGACTGATATAGCAAGACCACACAACGTTAACCTGACATACCAAGACTGCAGAAGTGTAGATTATAATATTCGAAGATTTGATTAATTCAACTCTCCACTCACATCTCATCTCATATTCATGGCAAACATCTTAGCTTTACGCAATACAAAAGAAAACAAAGAGATTGATCAAAAAAAAAAAAAAAAACAAAGAGTATTCAAAAATACAAGAATTAGACAAAAAAAGTTCACAAGATACACATGAATAGATTATGTGTCTCTATAAATCATGCTACAATTGTTTTGAGAGGAGAAATCATAGTGAGGTGATGAGAGCGGAATTCAGTTTCTCTTATTGTTTTCCGACTACCAGAATCCCCATCCATAAGAAACCATCTTTGATCTTGATTTCTTCAGCAAATCTGAATCTCTAGGTGATTAATAAATGTTGAAATGCAAGCGGAAATCTCAAAGCCACGGAATCATGTTCACATCTAAAGATACGGAGGGAGACAATAGATAGAATTGTTTTGAGAGGAGAAATCATTTTGCTGCTCAATTGAGTATTGGAAGGAAGATCAGTTCTTCCAGTACCAGATTCCCATATAAAACCATTCCACATCTATGAGAATGAGCCATTTGTTGTTTCCCTAAATTAATCAATTTTAATCTGTTCTTGAGCTGAAAAGCCCCTTGCATTGGAATTCAGATCTATGAAGAAGAAGAAGAAAAAGATGTATAAACCCTCCTCCTATTGTTTTTAAGGAAGGAACACTACTCTCTCAGTCTCTCTCACTGGAAAGCAAGAGATTTCAACCCAAGTCAATCGAAGAACTCAATCCAGGAGTTCCTTTTCAGCAAATACAAAGAGCAAAACTGAAAAGCCCCCTCGTATTCGAGTTCAGATCTAAGGAGAAGAAGAAAAAGAAAAGGCGGCGTAGAAATTAGGGTTTTGAAGGGAAAGAGGGAGGTCAGATCCTAAAATGATATATACATCTCTCGCTTACACCTCGGTTACATGAGAGATGTACTGTATGGAGGTCGCGAGGAGGGACTACATACATAATGTGTCCCCTACATCATGTGTCCCCTGGGGTAGGACAGGACCCCTTGCAGCAAATGATAAGAATTCATATGCAACAACTAGGTCCTGCTGCTGCAATGAAACTGAACAGGGCATTGGCATTTGGTGTAGGTAAAATTATTTTCTCTAGTTTAGTTAGTGGTCCATCACTCATCATGCCATCCATTAGGAGGAAAAGTTGTGGTTCAATCTCGTTCGTGTATATATACCTTTCCGGTGAAGTTGTGGAAATATGGTTGATTAGGATAGACTTTGGTGCAGGATAGAGTTAGTACTGGTGGTAGCCATCGCAGGTGGTGGACAGGACACTGGTGACGCTGGATGGGTGGCTTAAGTCATGTCTTGTTTTTGGGCTTTACTCTTATTTGTGTGTTGAATCATGGACCATGGGTGTCACTTGGTTGAGTTTGTTAGCCCTTCACCTTTCAACGGAATTCTTACTCTCCTGGATTGTTGTTACTTTGGTTCATCTGGGCTGAGTTCCAAAGTTGAAACCAAGTGTATGCTCGTTGGTCGACCAGAGGCGCAACCATTTGTTGTTACACACGGGTCTCATATTGCTAGCTAAATTGTTTGTTGAGATTATTAGTCCCACATTGTTGGGCAATCTAAGATCTTGCGGTTTATAATCTCCTAGGGCCTCTCTAGTCATTGCTAATTGGTTTTGAGTTGGATGCCCGTATTTTAACATGGTATCAAAGCAGTTGCATGGCATAATAGGTACGGTACACTAAAATAGGAGACTCCAGCCGCATTATTGAACTATTGACACACATGAGCACAAACAAAAAATGCCTTACAGTCCGAACAGGATAAGTTGCTTGTTGCCTCTTCTAGCTGTCCAACATTATCTCCATCTGTAGAGCAATTTGCATTTTCATTATCAAAAACACTGGTTCAACGACTTTCGTACAAATGAATGCGATACCCGATGCACAGCCTGTGGACTCGAACTTGTTTTAGAGTTTGTTTTTAGTTTTATTATGGTCTTCAAATTCAGTTCGTCTCATTGGATTAGCAACATATCAAGGATGTTCCGCTGATCAAAAAGTATATTTGGCAAAAACTAGAAATGATACTCAACTGTACGTGTTTGGAGAAAACTAATCAGAGTTCGAATAGTACAGTAGTATCAACGGGTGCAAATTTTCAATTCTTCCAGCACAACTGCACTCAAATCTCATAAGTTGCGTCAATTTTTTGATGACAACACGTGGGAAGTGCAAGGCATTATCGACATGGGAAGGCTGATTTGTAGTAGTGGTGTGTGTGTTTTAACGTGTGCCACTGATTACAAATGTGCATCACAATACGCAAACATTTGATAAAGCAAATCCTACCATTTATTGAGTGAACTCATAGTTCAAAACCTACAAAAAAAAAAAAAAAAAATTGTTTAAGCTAAGCCCGGAACTCAAATCTTGTAATTCCAAGCCAGTTCCTTCATCTTTCAAAACAATGGACAGATTCAAAGGAAAAATATTAAAATACTTGCAGTATTTAGAATGAAACTGAAATAATTGTATTTGGAATGTTACTGCTATTCCTTCTATGCACCTCAATAGATCAGAGTGCAGCTTTTGTTGTTTGGATTAATCAAGGGAACTTGTTCTATTTGGTTTTTGACATTAACCAGAGAAACCCTTCCCTCTGAAACTCAAACTTGAATCTCGTCTTACTTCTATTTGGTTTTTCCACAAGGCTTTGCTCCACCAATATCCTGCAGAGTTAAGAAAGTTATAACAAGGATGAAAATATATGATCTCAAAGGCAAACGCAAAAAGGAAATTCAGCATAAATAGTTTTGATTGTTACGTCTCCAATAAAAAACAGGTACTTGATGCCAAAGTGCTACAGTCCTCAATAAAAAACAGGTACTTGATTCCAATTCTGATGGATTTCCAAATTCTTTCTTGAGTTTAAGAAAAATTTACACTAATTCTTTTCTTTGTTGAGTAGTCCCTTCACACTACACAACAACTCTGAATATGAATTACATTCATAACTGAAAATGACTTGCATACAAAACAACTGATGATTAATGTGGAAGATAATAAAATTTTAAATTGACTACTAATTGTTTATTTTAAAAATTGTTTCTGGAGAGGAAAAATTTAAATCTAATCCGAACATTGACTTCCATCTTTAGTTTGTTTTTAATCTATATATTATCGAAGGCTATCGGATATTGTTGCTGAATTATCATTTACTGCAATAGTAAAAGAGACATCCTATATCCGACTAAGTCCTTAACGTGTCATTCTTTTTGAGACAATTCCCTGTAAGTTGGGTGGTATATTCATCTTGATAACCATGAAGGGAGGATAATAAAACCATAACGTAAGGTAAGGTAGTAGATAAGTTGGGTGGTATATTCCCTGTAATGTGGTTCAGGTAAGGTAGTAGATATAACGTAATTAATAAAACCATGTAGTTTCCACTAGTTATCAATAAAAACAAGAATACATTACTTACAATCATTCTGAGATAACCTGTAATTCCAACAAGAATACATTATCAATAAAAACAAGAATACTTAAAGTTTCAAGAAGGAAGCACGTAACACATATTATTCTGCTAGTTATCAAGAAAAACAAGAGTACATTATTTACACATAGTAATCTTGAACATTTTCTATAATTCTAACTGCAATTAAATCGATAAATCTCCAGTATGGGAACCACCATTTCTGTTTCTTCATAAGCAAAACAAAGAATAGACCCCAAAATCCAACTGCAAACCCCAAGGAAACAATAGCATATAACAACAACTTGTCATTAACGTCTTCTCGAACTACGTCATCATCTTCTTCTGTAGGATTACTGGCACTAGCATTCTGATCACCCTTGCAAACTGTCTTCGTAAGGAATCCACACAGTAACTCGTTCCCGACAAAAGCTAAACCATCTACACTCAGTGTATCAAAGTGACTTTCTCTTGGAATCTTGCCACTCAACATATTGTAAGACAAGTTTAGAACCCCCAGAGAGTGAATTTTTGTCAAGGATTCAGGAATATGCCCAGACAATCTATTGGCACTTAAATCCAAAGACTCTAGCGCTGACAAATTTCCTATACTTTCTGGGATTTCATCGGAAAATCGATTGTGGGACAGATTAAGTGAAGAAAGTACCTTCAATAAGACTATCTCCTTTGGAATGCTTCCGTTAAGGGAGTTGCACGATAGATCAATCAATGTGCTGTAGTTGTATAACTTCTTGACTTGTATTACGTTCCCTTTTGTTACCATCTGCAATGTAATATCACCATAATCGTCATTCGGATAAGAGTTATTTATCAATCCACTCCAGTTTCCTAACTTTTGGGGAATATGTCCTGAAAAATTGTTTAGCGCCAAGTCTAATATCTGAAGTTTCTGCAAATGAGTAATCTCTTCAGGGATTGAGCCAGTGAGCTTGTTTGACCTTAAAGAAAGGTACTTAATGTCTTGAAGGGAACCAAGACCAGTAGGTATCCTTCCTTCAAAGTTGTTATACTCTAAGTTTAGAAATTCCAGCTTGTGAAGTGTATTGATGAAATTAATAGTGCCATCCAGATGGTTGTTACTTAATTGAAGATATTTTAGAGTTTTTTCAAGTTCGAGCACTCCAGGAAATTTTCCGGTGAGATTGTTGGTGCCCAAGTTCAGATACCGAAGGAAACCACAGTATCCTATATTAGTAGGTATGATCCCTGATAGTTGATTATTTGAGAGATCGATGCTATCAGTTTCGAATTTTGGTTTTGTGGGAAATAGAGAAGATGGAATTGTACCTGAAAGGTTATTACCAGATAGAGTGATGACGTAAGCATTCGATAGTCTCTTTCCGAATTCTGTTGAGATTTTTCCACTGAATTTGTTATTGGATAAATCAATCATCAGTAGATCTCGTGCTGGAGGAGGCAGCGCACCGTGAAGTTTGTTATTCGACAGATGAATCATTCGAAGATGTTTGAGTTTGACGAAACAAGAAGGGAAAGCTCCTGTCAAGTTATTATGAGACAAATCTAACTCTTGAAGCTGAGTCAAATTACAAATGAAATCAAGAGATCCAGCTAGCCCGTTTGAGCTCAGATTTAGGTAAAGTAGGTTGAAATTGTTATTCAATGAAATGTCACCAACAATAGAGTTGTTTGAAGCAGTAAAAAATTTAAGATTTTGGAGCATTGGGATGCAACTTGGTATGGTTCCTGTGATATTATTACTATCTAAGCTAAGATATTGGAGAGGAAAAATTTCGCAGATTGATTCTGGTATGACTCCTTGAATATTATTTTGAGATAAGCCGAGATGGTATAGGTATTTTAGGTTGGAGATTGAAGAATGGATATCAACTGTTATTGAATTGTAAGACAGGTCCAGATACTGCAATTGAGAAAGATTGTACAGTGAAGAAGATAAAGATCCATGGAAATTATTGCGGGACAAGTCGAGATGGTATAGGTATTTTAGGTTGGAGATTGAAGAATGGATATCGCCAGTTATGGAATTGTAAGACAGGCCCAGATACAGCAATTGAGAAAGATTGTACAGTGAAGAAGATAAAGATCCATGGAAATTATTGCGGGACAAGTCGAGATGGTATAGGTATTTTAGTTTGGAAATTAAAGAATGGATATCGCCAGTTATGGAATTGTCATAGAGATCTAGATATTGCAGTTGAGAAAGATTATAGAATGAAGAAGGTAAAGATCCTTGAATTGAACAATCTGCGGCAGAAAGCCTGACCAACAACGGCGCGTTTGAAATCAAATGCAGTATTGATCCAATTACTAAGTTTCCTGATATCTTAAGTTTTTGTAATCTTGGCCATAGATGTTTGAACAATACCGTAGAATCAACATGAAGATTCTGATTATAACTCACATCAAGTTCTTCAAGCTGAGGAAGGTAAGGAATTGAACCATGTAGATTGCAGCCAGATAACTCAAGAACAGAGAGCGAGGTCAAATTAGCCAGCTGAATTGGGAATGAAAGGTTAAGGTCATAATTGCCATTAATTTTGAGAGATGACAAATGGGAAAGATTGTGAAACTCATGAATGGGGAAAACTGGGGTAGATATACTGCAATGAGAGAGATCGAGCTCCTTGAGGTTACAAAGATCTGATATGTGTTCACCAAAATTCTCTGTCGAAGATGTGGCCTCATATAGATCAATACCACTCAACCTTAATACCCGGAGTTTCATTAAACCACTCATCCATTTTCCAGATGATGTTTGCAAGCAAGAAGTAGCGGGGAAATTATATGAAGTGCAGGATAAATCGAGGAACTCTAGAGAGGATAGGTTGGTGAATTGTGTCGAAATGGATGACGAAAAGTTGGAGAAAGACAGATCGAGATGAGTGAGTGTTTTTAGATCAGAAAATTGATGTGAGACTCCTGATTCCTGAAAATTATTAAAGGCAAGATCAAGGTACTCTAGATGAGTTACTTTTAAAAGGGAAGCAGAAAATTTACCAATAAGCGAAGTGCTTGGTTGATCGTATGCAGTAGTAATATAATCTTCAAAATATTTGATGTAATAATTTTCAAGGGCAGTATTCCTAAGGTCGATAGAGACAACCCGAAATGAGTCATTGGAGCATCTAACTCCATGCCAATTGCAGCAGTTTTCATATTGGATGCCTTGTTGCCATGATGATAGACGATTTGAAGAGTCGTTCAAAGAGGATTTAAACCTCAAGAGAGCACTTCTATCCTCTTCGTGGCAGCCATGTGAGGCCAGTGGGAACTGGGTGATATTGATGAGTAAAAAGAACAAAAAAAGAAGATGAATAAAAAGGAGACGAAAAGCTACCGCTTCAGTTTTCGTATTTAATGAAGCCATGCGAACTGAAATATCTTTGGTTGTTTTAAAATGTTTTGTTTGATGTATGAATGTGCAGAGTGGCTAAGATATGAAGTACTATTTATAAGCTTAACATTTCCATTGCTTAAAGGCCTAAGAACTCCAACTTGCTCAATTATTAACATCCGTTGAATATTCATGGATTGATTACTCTAGATAATTAAGCTCGACTTAGAAATGTATTCCCAACGTGCTCAGAGTCTGTTCTTTCTATTCTGTTTGTCTCTGGACTATTCTAAGTTCTAACATAGTGACATACTAACTTTTTGCTAATTTTTTCTTTATTGTGTAGGCCACCCACTAACACATAAAGATGTTGCATAATTTATTAAAGTATGCAAGACTTCTGATTTCAACAATGTGTTTGCCGAAAATCATTCATCAAAAAAAAAAAAATTGTTTGTGAGAATAACTTGAAAGAAAAAAACTCAAATACATAGCCAAAGACAACAACTGACTGATATAACAAGACCGCACAAGTTTCAGACCATCAAGGGTATAAATTAATGACCGACGCAAAGTTGATTAGTTGGATTTGGTTAATTCAACTCTCAGAACAACTCCACTCAAATACATCCCATATTTAGCAAATAACTTTACATCTCCATACAAACTTATCTCATTATGAGAGATACACAATAGATTGACCCAAAGAACAAGGCAATGCTAGCTAGGCTCCAAACCTCTAGTGACCCACTTAGAAGAAGAAGAGCAGTCGATCGAGCGCATTTTTTTCTTTGGTTCTTGGCTGCATTAGTTATATAATATTGGCGTCTTGAATCTTGATGCAACTTGGGCCACGGAATGGTTGAAAAATCGTGTAGAATATTGAAGCAGAGAAAATTCTATGTCTGCTAAGCCTTAGGGTCTAATCGATAAGGACATCACATTGTATTATGTTTGCGTCCATTTACAAAAAAGACCCAAGATTCCACCAACTTGGGTCTACTCATTTAGGACGGGTCAAAGGGATAATTGGGAATATGTCCCGTTTTCACTAATACGTTTGGAGAACTATCCCATAACAGAAAATATTAAGAAATACGTTCCAGAGAGAGAAAGAAAAGACTTAGTGATTAATATGCGGCATGTGAAGTAAGGATGGCAATTTGCCCCACCCAAACCCATCCCCGTGGGGATCCGCCCCTATGGGTTAGGGTTTTACCCGTATAAACGGGGAATGGGGCGGGGTACGGGGAATCTCCGAAAGTAGTGATGCAGGGATGGGGTGGGGGTGGGATTCAAGGTCCCCACCCCATACCCGCCCCATACCATAACCTATTATATCTAATTGAGGAACTTTTTTGGAAGATAACAAAGAAGATCATGATGAAAAGATTAGCATGGAGGAAGATGGTTAATAATGAGGAACTAAGAAGTAAAAGAAACCATAATACTTAATTGTGGATCAGTAAAAGGAACCATAATACTTAAGAAGTAAAAGGAACCATAATACTTAATTGAGAACAACTGAACAGGAGATGTCCTTTAAGTTATATATATGACATAATTGTAAGTTAACATGATCCCAAAATTTTGGTCACATATATACAGCGGCGAAGCTAGAAACTAGTCTAAGGGGAAGCAAAAGTCTTGTTAGGGCAGCAAGATTAGGCTTGGAGGATGTTTTGGGCTGAAAATTTTAGGCTTGGCATCCAAATAACTAGGGGTAGCAAGTGCGCACCTATTTCTGGACTTAATCTACAATTATAGATCGTTAGATCTAACGAACGGCCGTGATTTAATAAAGATTGAGCTGAGATGTCTAGGGAACCCTAAATAATGTAAACCCTAGTGGTGTATAAATGTCACTGTGGAACCGGCGGCGCCACCTTTGAAAAAACTTCATGTAGCTCTTCCGTTTTTTATGCCTGTTGTTATTGGTAAGGGTGAGATTAAGAGATGATGAAAGGAGATGGATTCTCAGTTAGCATTTCACATTGTTAATTCTCAAAACAGGTTTAAATTTTGATAGTGTTTTACTATTTCTTACTTTAGATTCATCGTGGATTTTAATTTGTGATCTTTCGAAATGTCATCTCTAATATTATGATAGGGTTTTATTTTGTGCAGGAATAATCAATTGTTGTCATAAGGACTTATCCTCTTAAATTGTATTCCTATTGTTTCATTTTCTCTGTGAAATGAAGATTTACTGTATTATTTGCAACTTTGTTGTGTAAAAGGCCTCAATCAACCATATGGAATTTCTCACACCGAGGAATTCCTCCCTCTATGGAATCCTTTTGTGAACCTCCAGCAATGTAAAAATGAGATGGTTCGAGCGTTAGTTTAAACGTGACTTGGTGATTTACTGTATTAATTGCAACCTAACAATCGCGCCACTGATGGAATTGCCAATCAGTTTCCAGGGCCGTACCAAGGTTTTTAGGGGCCTTAGGCGAAAACCGAAAATTGGGGCCCTAAAATATTTTTTTCCCATAATTGTTTAAAGTAAAAAGAATTATGACATTAGTATGTTTCAAATGCAAAAAAGATAAAAGAAACACATAGGTATGTAATAAAAATTTCAAAGGGAAACGATAAGTAGTACAAAGATCAATAACATAAAAATTTTCCCCTAAAAGCATAGTCTGTAAGTATTATGAAACCCTAACTAGCAATTGACCAAAATTAGTAATGCCGCCTGTTAAACTTAAAAAATCAATACCCATGTCAATGATGTGATGTCGATTTTAAACATAAATTAAAAGAAATGAAAAATAGATTCTAATTGATGAACTTACCGAAGAAAGTGCCGAGAGATGCAGAGACAAGTGTTCCGTGAATATCTGAATCTTACCGAAGAGAGTGTCGAGAGATGCAGAAACAAGTGTTCCGAGAATATCGAAATCAACTTGTGTAAACTGTAAAGTAACGGGATTTAGCCGGTTAAATCTAACTTATACAAAGTTAGATACTAAATCATGAGGCAAAAGATAAGGGCTTTTACTAGGCCAACTAGGATTCTATAGAAATTACCCAAGTAGAGTAATCTTTTTTTTTTTTTCCATCAGACCAGCGATACACAGCAGCTGGTATATACACGATTTTTTTTTTTTTTTTTTTGGGGGCCTGTAATCCGGGGGACATAGGCGGCTGCCTATGTTTCCTAGGCACTTGGTACGGCCCTGCAGTTTCTGTAGATGAGAAAGCATTTGCTTATAAATGACATTTTGTGTTTATTGGTTGCACGAGGCAACAACAACTATGTAATCCATCATTGTAATTACTTTGTTCCTTAGCAAATGTATGGAAAATCACGGTTTCAATTGATAATGTATGGCCAAACGTCATATTTTTCTCTCTTCATTCTTTGTTTCTTTCTTAAATCAACTAAATATCATCAGTTTTTGATTTTGAGTGACCAGCAGTAAAAATTAAGAACATAAATAACTTTAAATGATGGATTTACACACACAAACGGATGTATAATTGTGAAGATTTAAATTCCAAATGGACTGTTCTTCAATCAATCTTTGAGGAAGAATTCCGGTTTATGTCTTTTTTCCAAACAATTCTCTTTCACTAGGCTTTTACCTGGCTTCAATGAAAACCATCCAAAATCAACTAATACATGTAAACAACAAAACAGGAAAATAAAAACAACAAGAAGAAATGGAGAGGCGGCGTGGAAATCCGCTTTAGGTTTCCAACTTTACTCAAAGCGAATGTAGTGAGGATTGAAAACCTAAAACTCTCATTTTATACGTTACAACTTTTAGTCACACCTCTTTTACATCAGATTTTCATTAAAAAAAATGTCTTGTTGAATTTCACAAATTAGGCACTGCCCATCAAAACTGGACATCGCAGTTAAAAGAAAGCCATCGCAATTTCCCTACTTGGACGACTATTGTTGTCAAGTCATGTGCCTGTTTTCTTCAGCTTCATGGATTTCACTAATTTATAGTGATGAGATAATAGAATTCTTAAGCAAATACGGAGTATTAATGGCATATTACTCATACCATTAAATGGTGTTTTAGCAATCAACAAGAGTAAGATGTACAATTCATATAAAAGGACTCAGATGCAGATTAAAGATACATGTCAAAACAGGAGGACAAATAGCTAGAGGAGGGCAAAGGATTACTAATCAAAGGCATCCAAATCAACTAAAAACATGTCAATAACAGTACATGGAACCCATAATTGAATTACATACATCGAATTACATCCTCCTAAATTTCTGCACCAGATTTTTTGTTCATATCTTTATTCTAAACCAACCCTATGAAGATCTGCATACAGAGATCTAAGATGAGATTTTACAACTGGGGCAAGTCACAACCTAAAGATGATCAATATTTTCATTTTTGACTGTATTTAGTATCTACTTTGGTCTTTAAATTCAGTCTATTTCATTGGATTAGCGGAAACATATCAAGGATGTGGCACACTGGATTAGTAGTGCCCTTGTTAATATGTTTGCCAAAAATCTTTGGTCAAAAAGTTTATTTTTCGAGAGTTAGAAATGATACTCGACTAAACATGTATGAAGGAAAAAAAAATAGAGTTTGATAAGTATCAAAGGTTGAACCCATAGGCATCATAAAATACAACATTTGTTTTGATTCTTCCCTCTTGGAGGAAAGTGAATTTATTGGTTCTTCAGATAAGTTAAGCCAATACTCCAAGACAACAGAGTGCATGATGCTTAACAGGTACCAGAAATATGGTTAAGCAAATACTCCAAGACAACAGAGTACACGATGCTCAACACGTACCAGGAATATGGTTAAGCCAATACTACAACACAACAGAGTACATGATGCTCAACAGGTACCAGAAATATGGCTAGACTTTAAACAGGAGTTCATCCTCGCCAACCACTACATGGTTGTAACACCAAGACTCAGTTATGATTCTTATGAATCGTCTTTAGATGATCAGACTAGATTTGTATTAGTGGTGTGTGTGTGTTTTAAGTGTGTCACTGATTACCAATATGCAATACGCAGACAGTTGATAAAGCAAATCCTACAATTTATTGAGTGAACTCATAGTTCAAAATCTACAAAAATTCTTTGTTTAAGCTAAGCCCGGAACTCAAATCTAGTAATTCCAAGCCAATTCCTTAATCTTTCAAAACAATGGATAGATTCAAAGGAAAAGTATTAAAATACTTGCAGTATTTATTTAGAATGAAACTGAAATAATTGTATTTAGAATTTTACTGCTATTCCTTCTATGCACCTCAATAGATCAGAGTGCAGCTTTTATTGTTTAGATTAATCAAGGGAACTTCTTCTATTTGGTTTTTGACATTAACCAGAGAAAACCCTTCCCTCTGAAACTCAAACTTGAATCTCGTCTTACTTCTATTTGGTTTTTCCACAAGGCTTTTCCCCACCAATATCCTGCAGAGTTAACAAAGTTATATTAACAAGGATGAAAATACATGAACTCAAAGGCAAACGCAAAAAGGAAATTCAGCATAAATAGTTTTGATTGTTACCTCTCCATTAAAAAACAGGTACTTGGTGCCAAAGAGCTACAGTACTCAAGAAAATTCGTAACTTGGTTGTTCCGGTGGTTGTGATCGTATTGATTCTAATGCAGGTTGCGGCGCAAGTAGATGCACTGAAAACTGCTATACAATTGTTTTGAGAGGAGAAATCATTATGCTGGATTTATTGAATTGAAAGGTTCTTCCACCACCACCAGATTTGGAGCAATCAGAACTCGATACAGGAAGAAAACTGAAAATCCTTTGTACGGAGTTCAGATCTAAGAAAGAAAAGTGCAGAGAGGCGGCGTACAAAGCCTCTTAGGGTTTTGAAGGAACACAATTCTCTCACTGTATTTTCGAGAGAAAAATTTCAACCAAATGAAGTGAAGACTGAAACCCTAAGTGGATAACTTGTTTTCTTATATACAACTTTTTACATACACCTTGTCTACATGTACAACTTCTCACTTACACCTTGTTTACATCAGATATGTTATAACAGAAACTAGTAACTTGAGCTGCCGACTTTCCATACGACTTACTGAGAGTTTGGAATTACAGGACAGATGAAGCATCAAACCACTAATATCACCGGCCGTTGGCGGATCGTGCCATAAATAAGGTGCATCACTAAGAATAAATGATGGTGGCAGCCGTTGAACTTTGTAGATGTGAACTGTACCAATGGCTAGACAAGCTCATGGTGAAATGAAGAGGACTATCTAGTCTACTAGTCCACCAATTCACTAGTTTTGCACGTTGTGTGAGCAAGACTGGGTACGGTTTCTTGTAAAGCAACTCTGATGCGCATTTCTGATCAAAAAAAAAAAAAAAAAACTTTGATGCGCATTCCATTAGCGTGACTACTATGTTGTAAAGAAACTACAATCTCTTTGTTTTACATATCAGTTTTCTAAGTTGAATGTGAATAAGGTTTGAGAATAATATTCAATCCAACTGTGATAATCATGACCAGATAGACGTCTTCTGATGGTATGACCGGAGTGATCAATGAGCATCCATAGTGTGGATGTGGCATTCATGACCTATGAAGAAGGCTATTCTAGCACATTCTTTCAAGGGATTTTATATAAAATGCCCATGTGGGGAAATGCATTTAAAAAAATGCCCACGTTTTTTTTCATAAGTTATTTAATGCCCATGCCGTTTGTTTTTCCGTCTGGACCCACCAAACTGGTAAAATCTCGTCGACTTAGTCCAGTTCTCAGCTGACGAAATGATATTTTGGTGGGTGCAATTACTAAACTGCCCAATGTTGCAATATAATCTTTCACCGTCCATTTGTTTAATCGACGGCTAATAGTGTTTTACATATTGAATGAGAGGAATGCGTTAATTGCAATGCAAACAGGTGGATGAGTTAAAGATAAGGGGAGGAAAGACAAGTGCATGACGTGTACATCTACCAACCACAATTCTTATGGTATGTGATAAAGAGTATCGAACACATTTAGGGTTCATTCCATTATCTTACTGCTGCTACTGAATTTTCTTCATCGTGTGAGATTACTTTTTTTTTTTTTTATCAGAGAGATTAAAATGTTACAAACAAATAAATATGGTAAATGAAAGGGGGAAATGTGAAGGCTAGGTTCATATTCAATGTGAATGCACAGCAACACAAAATGGAATTTTGGGGGTTCTTGTTACAGATTCGTTTTGATGTTACTTAGTGGTTGGTTCGTAATTAAATATAGGTTGAAATCGGAGACAGCAAAGGGTGGAGTTTGAATTTGCAGAAATGAAGACCTAATTAGTCTTGGTTCGTAATTAAATTTAGGGGTTTCATCGTATGTAAATTTATTTTGCTAATTGATTAATTGGGTAGTTGTAATTTTAAATTAATCGATGATTATTGATTTTCAATAGATGCAATCACAAATTGGATTGCCACCAGTGGTTTCAAGACCAGAGAAGTACCGGCGCCGGAGAAGAAAGAGAGCACGTGGTGCAGTCTTGGACACCCTCCAAAAGGTGGCGATCTTAACCATTCATTATTTGAATGGGTTACGACCGTTTGATTTAACTAGGTAGTGTAACATGGTTTGATTTAACCAGGTAGCGTTTCGAGCGTTCAACACGGGTTAACCAGGTCCTGGTCAGACGGATCAGGGCTTGAATGTCTTTTCCGAAGCCTTAACTATTGCCACGTGCATTGTAACGTCTGTTAGACGTTTTTTCAAAAAAACGGGACGGAATAGGTCAAACCATGGGCATTATATATATAACGAAAAAAACGTGGGCATTTTCTTAATTGCATTTCCCCATATGGACATTTTATAAAAAACCCCTTCTTTCAATACAATAACCAGAGGGATCAATGGGCATTTTCGAAGATATTTGGCCTATTCTACACCTTTTTTCGACGAATCAATGTCAATAAATATCTACACATGTGTAATGCCAATCAAAGATTTGATAAGAAGAAAATAACCCCTTTCGGCTATGAAGAAAATGTAAGGTTGTTGCATTTGGAGAAATTAGATAAGCTACTAGTATTTTCTCCAACTGAATCTTCGAATTAATTCCCACCGGGCACCGGGAATAATACTGTTGAATGATCACGGGAAGGATTAAAAACCAAAGAAATTCAAATCAACTAAAAACTTGTGAATAGAAATACAGGAACTGAAAACGAATTTACAACACATGAACAGATGATGAATTCGGAAGATTAATTCATAATTGAATGTTCATCAAGCAGAATTTTCTTTATTGGAATCAACCCTCTCAATAAACCAGGCTTCAACTTGTGCCTCCTTGACTAGGCTCTCGCTGATTTAGCTGGATAGTTTACTTTCCTTTAGTGTTACATCTCTTTGATCAAACCAAGAACCTTTGAAAGACTTACATAATTATTAAAAATCGCCCCTGAATACCACTCTAGTCGACGACCACCAACTTGTTCTTCCGGAACGACATATGCAGACCGGAACTGAATCCATATGTGGAATAAATGTATATCATCAGATCCCTTTCTATGAATCATCACCGACGTTGAGAGAAAAGATAAACAGCGGATCTATGAATAAAGCCGGTACTAGCTAAACTTACTAGCTAATTTGTTGAGAGGAAATACCATAATGCTCATCTTGGTTCAGATTGTTTGAAACTACACCCCCACCACATTCCCATACAAAATCGGTTTTCAATCCAGGATCCATTGGTGATTTATTGACCCTGCTTCAATCAATTTAAGTAAAAACCCAAATTTCAGCACTAAAAATCAAAAAGCAAATGAAGGTAGAAATTAAAGAACCATTTCAACAATTAAAAAATTAAAAAAACCATTAAACGTTTGAAAAGGATAGATCAGAAGAAACACCTTTGTCTCCTCCTCCTCAGCTTCTTCTACTTCACCCCAAAATTTAAGCTAAGCAGTTTGAAAGGTACACAAGTTTTTGACAAAGAGTATGAGAGTAGTTAAGATGTGAATACAGGGATGATAAGATTTTATTATAACTTGGGTGAATTCAAAAGCTTTGAGTTTTAACCATGGTAAGGTTAATCTAGTGAGTGGGTTGCTAGAAGAGACATTTATTTTGCGTGGTCAAGGCTGGCTGCCCTAGCTGACGAAGAAGAGGACTAGTACTATGTCCAATAATTCATTAGCCAGCATAGCACGTTACCAAGGCAGGAGTACGGTTAATTTCTTGTATGTTGGACATTCCACTCCATACGCACGAGTGCAGGCAGGACTATATGTGAAGCAGAATGACCCATGCGGAGGATGCTTATTCGAGATTAATTGTTTCACAAGCTTAAGCAGATTAATTCGAATGAACAGACGGGATTGATTGTTAATCAAAGGCATCCAAACCAACTAAAAATTGTAAATACAGGAAATCCTATAGCCATACCCAAGTAATGATAAGAGATAGATCTAAGTCATGATAGAAACAAACTTGAAATCTTATATAACAGTACATGGAACGCGTATTCAAAAACAAATGACATACATAACAGATGATTACTTTGGAAGTTTAAACATTCACAATTGAACTATTCCAACAGAATTTTTCATGTGTTTATTCGAACCAACCCTCTTAACCCAGTTAATTTTGAATGAGCTCTTCTCGACTATACCCGTCTCAGACTGGGGTTTCACCTCTAAAGTCCATATTACCAATTCAAAGAATCCCACCTGCCACTAAAGAACGGGTTGAAGCCTCTACAGCCAGTGAACCACTCCAGCGCTGTTTATCGACTCGTAAATCTGAATAATTTAACACAATTAACAAATGTACAGCTTACTTAATCTCAAGAAGTTAGAAAAAAAATCATTCGCAGTTGATTCAAGTAAACTTACTCATGTAATGAGAGGACATATCATAATGCTTTCTTGATTCAAGGTTTTGATCAGTCACTACTATACCACCACCATCACATTCCCATACAAGACTCCTTATCATATTTGTGTAATGAGAGGACATATCATAATTTAAACATATTTGTGTTTAAATTGTTGTAGACAAGTAGTGAGGACAGGGATGAGGTTTTATATCTAGGGAAAGCCCCAAAGGTTTAACCATGGTAAGGTTACTTCTAAAGAAAAAAATGCAATATGTTTGTACCATTGGCTAGAAACTTTTTTATCATGTTATCTCAAAGATGGCATAGCTGACTGTGAAGAGGACGAGGCTTTATGCTTCCCCAAAAAATAAAAGCTTAGTTGATCACACTTAATTTCATAAACTTCAGTTTCGTTTCACTCTTCATGAATTATTACAGACTGATCACTTACATGGAAACATATGAGTTTGCACACTGACAAACATTTTCTTCTCAGTAGTGGGTAGTGGTCCATCTAGCTCTCCATTAACCTTTTCTAACTTTAATTTTGGACAGTCCAATACGAATCCGAGGCCATGAGTACTCCGCAATGAACCATGGCCATTAATGTAGCTTTCATAGGCAAAGGACGAAGTACATTATTCTGATTACTGACTGCACAAATGGGTGGCACCTTTATTTGAAATGCTCCACATGCCCCTCTCGAAAGATGATTCTTATTGGAGGTAAGAGTTTGATTTTTAAGAAATACGCAGAAGAAGTGAAATACGGTTAACCAGCAGGGTAAAGTTAATTTAATGCATGAGTTAACCTGCAATCTTAAGGCTAAGTCCTATGGGCTAGATTGGAATGCTAGATTGGCCAAAAAGTGTTGCAAATCATGAAAAAAGTGTGGGAAAAAAATGTACACTCAACGACTACTTTCTCTCTCACTAGAATTCTTCGTGATGTACTATCGGCGAGATTGAAACTTATTTGAATGGTGCGGCGCTCAAAAAGTGACCAAAACGCCGAACCGTTCGGCGCTCACAAAATCTAACGGCTGAGATTTAAAAAAGCCAACCGTTCGAGCGCTCAAAAGAATAAAACAGCCGAACCGTTTATTCACAAAACGCCAAACAGATTCGACACTCACGGATGACGTGGATGGCCAAACTAGCAGCCCTAATGTCTGGCCCATGGGACTTAGGAGGTTGCTTTGGGTGGCGTGGATGGCAATCTGGCATGATATCTCACCAGCATAGGACTAAGCCTAAATGAGCTGATGGTGAAGAGTACCAGGCCACCGGATACTAATTCACCAGCTTTAACTGCATTGCATGTTACCAAAGCAGAACTAGGTACTGTTTCTTGTGTGTTGCACGTTCAACTACACGCCTTGAATGAAGTGTACATGCATTGCATGTTAAATGTAAAACCTCAATATGTATGTACCATTGGCTAGAAACTTTTTTTTTTTTTTGACCAGAAAGTTTAAAATTATTAGAAAGAAAAATGTAACAGAGCAAAAGCTGCCATTTTTTGAAGAAAAAAATTTTAAAAACTTTTTTCTTGCTTGTATGAATTTTCAAAGCTGGCCTAGTAGATGGTGAAGAGCACTAGTACTTGCATATAGGTCCACCAGTTCACTAGTTATAGCTGCATTATTGCATGTTATGCTTCTTGTATGTAGCAGGTTCTTCAATCAAGACATTGGTAACAACTAATTCCACATAATATTGTGGTTTCAATTCCACGGCCAAATTAACAGGATTATTACAGACTGAGGTTATCAAAATTGCTTGGGAGTGTACAAAAAGCCATATAAGATAAAACAATAAAACAATCCTCAGCATTGAATCGTTTGTTACAACTGAGATTTTGATTCTCGTTCTTCTTTAAGGAGGAAGAGAGGACAGTAGCCTAGATTGATCCAATTGATCATCCTCCTTGTGATGCACGTCTTTCATGTTTGATATTACACCATGCACATATCTTCATTGCTCTGGTCTTTAAATTCAGTCTGTCTGATTAGATGAGCACTTGGGCACAGTGACGCATAATGGGGCCATGACCACATGCACGCATATGCCAAGAGATGGAGTCATTGAGTAATTTCTTAGCAGTGGTCCGTCTCTGTATTAACCTTTTGCAATTAACTATTGTGCAATATGAAGTCTGGGGGTCACAGAGACATGATGATAACAATTTGAATTCTGGGTTTGTTTTTATTAGCAATGCCAAAGCAACATATTGTTATGTACCCCTTAAACAACATAGACATAAATAACATGAACACAGCTAAACCTCATTGATTAGGATTAGTACTAATCCAGCTTAAATGAACACAAAGCATGTTTTGCTGCTAAACTAATAGAAAATAGTTAACAATCTTTGTTGCCAAGCCTCGGAGCTTCTTTACCCACATCAGCCTACCGATGTCGATAATCGCCTAGCATTTCCAGCGTAGAAATGCTCAGTTGCCTAATCAATCAAATCAAATACCAAGATGTCATGATTTGCAAAAACCAAAAATGCACATGTATTAGTAGTATGAAACAATTATAAAGGGCCGCATGAGATACCAACGGATTCACATATCCATCAAAATAAATGTATGATTTTATTTTCATAATTTTATGAAACAAATATCACTTTACATTGAGAGTAGTAGTAGTATTACTATTATGATCTTACTATTTGTTGAGAGGAAACATCATCATGCTGCATCTTGTTTCAGATTTTTTGAGTCTACACCGCATACAAATCCCTTCCAATCCAAGACCTGTTTGTCTTTTTGTTGCCCCTGATTCAAAAAAATTTAAGAAAACAGCCATTTCAACAGTAGAAAGAAAAAAAATCATAATAACATTAAGGTAGAAATGAAAGAATCAATCAACCACTTAAAATAAAACCATTGAACATTTTAAAGAATAGATCAACGCAAACCTCAAAGACAGGGTATCAAAAGAAACAACTTTTTCTTTTCTTCCTCGTCTTCTTTAATTTCACCTAAAAATTGGTGCTAAGCAGTTGAAGTGTAGACAATTTTTTGAAAGAGAGTGAAGATGTGAATACAATCACAAGAAGGATAAGATTTTATAACTGAGGGTGAGTTCCAAAGCTTTAAGTTTTAACCAGGGTAAGGTTAAACTTCCAACAACCTGCAATTATGTATGTACTATGTATCTTGTGTGGTCAAGGACTCGAGGCTAGTCCAATTTTCGACATTGCACGTTCTCTTGGCAGACGAGATGAAATACGATACTTGAGTATTCTTATGGAATGCGAGAAAATATTTGATGGGGCAAAAACGGATGGGGGCATGGGGGACGAATAGGAATTCAACACCTGTCCTTCATTTCCTTACCTTTTTTTAACTAATTAAAGTCTTCAAATTCTATACCCGATTTACCCTTCCACAAATATTGTTAACTTCCTATGACTTCTCTCCTATGTTAAAGGTAGTTTTCTACCTAAAGACGAATGAAATATTGCTAGAAAAGGGAAGAATATCTTCAAACAGTGCAGAGTTATCGGTAAAAAAGGGAAGAAAAAAATCCATATTTAGTTAGTTCAAGAAGGTAACAGTTAGAGCAATTAGGGGAATCTTCATATCCGTAGTTGGAGTGATCTTCTCATTTTGGCATCCATTTTTTTTTTTTTTTGCCAGTTGATAATAAAGCAGTATAACGTCTGATCCTAGTAATTAGAAAAAAATCAGCAGACGATGGAAAAGAGGATCGAAGACATAATTTGTCGATAGTATTTACGTGACTTGTGTTCATTAAACTGATAAACTCGATTATATGTCTTTGGGCAATGAAGTTAATTATTTTACAGGAGATAGCTTTTTGTGGGGAGAACATCCGGTGCATTTTTCTTAATTGTAGACTTTAAGGTTTTGTCTACGATTCAAAACAACAAAAAAGAAAAGTTTCTTTGTAATTTTGTAACCGAGCCCAGACCGATCGGACTAGTGATGGCATGATAAACCATGGGTTCGCACTTTTAATGCTATCACTTTTAATTCATGCTATCACTTTTAATTCATATGAGATCAGTTCCATGCTACTGACAAAATGATTTGATGAAACAATGGGTTCGCACTTTGCAGTGTTTGCTCATGGTAAACGAGGAAGGAGAATAATTTTGGAAGGATATCACCCAAGTATAGCTGTAATTTCCTGTTTTTACTCGACCCATATGAGATAATATTGGGGACGGGGAAATTTGGGACAGAGGATCTGGGGTAGGGAAGTCAAAATGTAAATTAGTTAAAAATGGTAAAGAAAAGAGGGACAAGTGTCGAACTCCTATTAGTCCCCTATGCCCCCATCGGTATTTTCCCCCATCAAATATTTTCTCATGGAATGCATATGTAGTTCTCTTGGTCCATAACCCTAATTTGGGGCATACAATAAAATTTGGGGGCATACGAGATATTATGGCACCCAATGCAAAATTATAAGGGCTGCCATAATGATGCTTAAGTTACTATAATACCCCTGCCTAGTTTAAATTACATTACTACCCTTCCACTTAATCCCTCCCACTAATTAACTACCCTCCCACTAATTAACCATTACCCACTAATATACCAATTTTTTAAAAGTTTTAAAAACCAAAACCCTTCTCTCTCCCTCTTCTTCTTATCTTCTTCTCCCAAATTTGGAGGAAAATTTCTAAAAACTTTGTTGGTTTGATTTGTCGATTAAACACATACATGGCACCTCGTGTTAAAAAGCGTGCCACTAGAAATACGGTCTTAGAATCCACGGTGTTGAATCGAAGCATTTCAATCTAGGGTTTTGGAAAAGATGGAGATGAAGTGGTTAGTGGATCGATTGGTGTTGGAGAGGGAGAAATAGAGGCTGATTCTTTAAAATTGCACATACAAAGGTATTTCCCACAAACCCATTGTTTATTTTTTCGTATTTCATTGATTTATGACATGTAATCGGAGATTCGTCTAGGTTGTTGTTAGTTTCAGGGTAGTGTTCGGGCTGAAATTACGCAGTAGAACTTATTTTTTTACGAGACGAAGAACAGTTCGGCTTAAAATTTGTGATATTTTGAATATCGTATGGCTAGAACCAATGAGTTCGGCACAAAAATTTTGTATGATAACCCGGTAGGAACTTAAATACCATTGTTTAATAACAGATCTATTCTTGTTGGGTACATTGTTCGGCTCATTGTGATTAATATCGAATGTCTTAGAACCTTTCTCCGACCATGGCTAAAGCTGTTGGGCACCTTGTTCGGCTCATATTGATAAATATCGAATGTGCTTAGAACTTTACTGTCTTCAATGTATGGCCAATAGCTTCCTCTAAACTTGTCCAGTTGTCGGTGAGTTATCAAATTGTGTAGTAGAATCATATTTATTTAATTTGGAAAACTAATTAAGGTTTGTCATTTGTTTTAGCACCCATCTGGAAAATTCAAAAGAGAAACTTAAAAGGAGAACAATGGAAGTGACTCCTTCTAACTCAAAACTCCCAAACCTCGAGGTGGTGGCACAAAGAACTTACATGCGAGGCAAAGGGAATTGACACGACTTGCTCTTTGCACCCAGTAGAACAAGAGGATCACAATGATGAAGATGTTGGTGAGGAAGGTCAAGAAGAAGAAGAACTAGAACAAGAACAAGATAAAGTTGTTACATCAAGGGAGACAGGTAAGCACATTCCACATCCGGATAATGTGATACCTCCTCGCAGGGATGGTTTGCCCCATGGTCTCCCTGAAGATGGTGGAAGAGTGTTGATTGGCTACAAGGAGTCATGGGCGAAGAGAATTTACGAGACTCCGGATCACAGGGCTGCGATTCGCGTACTTAGACATTTGGGATATTTTCAAAGAGGCTCCTGAGGTGGTGGCTTTAGTACAAGGCTCATGGCCTGCTATTTTCTATGCCTGAGGAATTTGATCAAGTTACAAACTCGGCCTTTTGTGAGAGATTTTGTCCCAGGAGACTTACACATTTCATCTCCCCTTTGGCGAGATGTCAATTACTCCAGATGATGCAAGAAGATTAGTGGTCTTAGAACACATGGGAAAAATGTGTACTCGGCGGTTTATGAAATGACTTGGGATGAGTTGTATGTACTTGGCTTTGAGAAACTCTTGGTTGGCAAAATGACAAAACGAATTGGAGTTTGCTGCGCTACTAAAAAGGTGAATTTTGTGGATTCTAGCACTAAGAAGTTGAAGAAAATCAAGTTCCTTGCTTTGAAAAAGTGCTTTGGAGACACAAAGGAGAAAATTTCAAAGGGGAGTTGGTTATGGGCGAGGTCACGACTAATCGCTTTGTACTTCAGCGTATTTGTTGTATACTTTAGGAAGTGTTATATTTCCCGATAACGGTGGGAACAAGGTTAACGCTCAATACCTCCAATTGTTAAGGGATTTGAAAAGCTGCCACAAGTACTCTTGGGGAACCGCGGCCCTTTCTTTCTATTTGAGCAACTTGGAACTAACGTCTAGGTTAACAAGTAGAAACATTGGAGGTTATTTCACAATGCCGAGGTATGTTTACATTGTAGTTCCATTTTCAAAGAAAAAAATTCGGCTTTCAATTTTGGTTTTGTGTATGCTTGAACCTACCTTTCCAAAGGTTCGGCTTCTTATATTTTTTATTTACTAAGCCGAACTTATTAGGTTCGGCGTTAGGCTGTTTTCGGATAAAGCCAAGAACCTTATTTTGTTTCCCAAAGTTCACAACCTCCATGATCCAATCCAATTCTCTACGATCCTAATACTTAAGTTTTTTTTTTTCTTTTTAATATTGTTGGTGTAGGTATGGATATATGACCATTTCCGGATTTGAATTTAGCCAAGAAGATGACAAATGGGTAGACACATTCCTACCTCGGCCAAATGGAGTTTCAAGGTAAATAAGAAGAGGAATAAAGAGGAAATGTTGATAGCTTTGAGAAAAAGTTAGACTCTTTTGTTTGTTGAACAAGTTGTATTTCAACCATAAAAAAGGATGAAGAAGATGATGAAGTTGTTGAGGATGAAGATATGCCATTGGGGATGTACTATGGGCCATTGTTTTAACTCGAAGGCTTTACTGAGTGTTTGATCCCATCGAGTACTCCGTCAATATGGATTTATCCAAACGATTAGGTCTTTAGAGGAATCAAAGTTCAAGTTGTTGCCCAAGGGTTCTAAGGGAACAAAGAGTACGGAAAGTTCATGGAATCACAGAATATGATCCAGATCCTACCATTGATTGTTGGGATAAATTGGAAGATAACAAATTAAGTTGGGTTGACTTAGAAGAGTTGCGTGACAATCCTTACGAATGTGACCCGACTTATATAGATTGGTATAACCAAATTTCACATCCTTTAATCATTAATAGGGAAAGTCAAGCTTTGGTAGATGGTAAGATGGGAGAAACGAACACAAAAGGAAGTCGAGCGAAGACGATGAAGAACACAAAGGGCATGGTTGAAGATTTTTGAAGTCTTAGAACTATGGTATATTGAGTGCATACTTTTAAACTTGTTTTCAATATTTTTGACTATTGTTGCTTATATGTTTTAACTAAATTTTATCGGATGATTTTACTGAGGGAAACGACGTGTTGAAGGCTATGAAGAAGAAAATTGATTGCAATGTGGATATGGCGGTGGAAGAGCAAGAATATATGCACGGCCGTTGGGATGGAGTAATCAACAAAGGTGAAGGTGCGAGTGGAAGTGGTGCTAAAAAGGTCGTGGTGGTGGAAAATGAAGTGTCGTGCTCAATAGATGATTATGTTCAAATTGAAGTACACTAGGTTTTTATGGTTTGGTTTTTAAGTAATGTTTGATTTTAGCACAATTTTATTTACTTGAAGAAAACAATGTTATGTGTTTGGTTTCGGTACAATGTTTTGATGTTTAACTACAATGTTATGCTTTTATATTTAAGTGAAATGTTAAGCTTTGAGTGCCTTTGCGATACGTAAATTCTGATATCATGTTAGAAACATAAATATGTAATACGTATTAGCCAAACCATAGTCTGACATTTCTCTATTTTCTAAATAAGTGAGTTCGAAACTTATAAGTGTTTAACGCGTATAAGCCCAGAACCTTACATTGTGACATTAACCCGTTCTTTTATTTGTAAGTTTGGCACCATGTGCCATCTTAGTTTAGAGCCGAACTATTTGCAAAGTATTTTTATATACTTTTAAATTACTATACTACCCTTACGTTGATATAAAAGCAAAATATTCTCTTTTGGGTCAAAGCATAAGGAACATCGAAAGAACCTTTTCTTGTTCTTCTCCTCTTCTCTATTCAAACCAAGTCGGATAAAAAGCGGTTAAAATCATATTTCATCGCCGAAAATTGATCGTCGATTCATAAAAATTTGATCGTCGATTAAACACAACTATAAAATGGCTCGTGGAAAACAAAAAGCAATTGGTAGGCGCTCCAAATCTTCTTCTAATCCGTCAATTGAAGACCAACAACCATTAGAAGGAGTTGACACTGAAATTGAAAAAGAAGTTCAATCAAGTGAAGAAGAAACCCCGAAATGAGGATTAGAAGGTATGTTATACAAACCCTACCATTTAATTTGTTGATTAATGAATTTTATTGTCTTTGTTAGACTAGGTTTAATTGGAAAAACTTAGGTTATTTTGAAACACGAGAGAACGGTTCGGCTCATACGGTGTAATCTTTAGAAAGCCAGAACCTTTAGGCTGAGGAAGAGTTCGGCTACTTTATTAAAGCGCCGATCTTTGAGTTTTATTGGTTTGGTCTGTTAAATCAGGCGCACGTATCTACGCGAACTTAGTTCGATAACATATTTTTTAAGGATATGCCGTGTATTCTAAAGGATTATACTTATTTATGTATTTGTGCTATTTATAGGAACCAAAAGGGTAAAATGAAAAATCGGGAAGAGCAACACTGAAGTGGAAGAACAACAACAACCGAGAGAAGCAAGATGCTAAACCTCGTGTTGTTGTGTTTCACATTCCTAATGATGATGATGTAATAGATCCAAGAGATGATGGTTTACCACACGGTCTTCTAGCCAGCGGTGGCAAGGTATTGATTGGTTACACGAGAGAGTCTTGGGCTAAGAGGATATATGAGACTCTGACCATTGTCGTGCGGTCGAGTTTTGAGGCATCAAAGGGCTGCACATTGGGATTTGTTTAAAGAGGTGCACGAGGTGATTGCTATAGTGCAAGCATCTGGTTTATAACTGCCATTAAATATGGGTCATCGGGAATGTGATAGAGTGACACCTCCGCCTTTGCCGAGATTTGCTCCACGAGACTTACACATTTCATCTCCCTTTTGGCGAGATGACAATCACTCTGACGGCGAATAAGATTACGGTCCTTAGTGTCACCGGGCGAAAGCGTGGATGCGGCGTTTTACAATATGAGTTGGGATGAGTTGTATAGGTTGGCGAATGAAACTCTAGGTTGGCCAAAATCGATAACCGAACTAGAGTTTTGTTGTTACGTGAAAGATGTCACTTCTACCCATGATGATAAAGGTGCGACCTACAAGAAAAACAAGAAGTTCAAGTTGTTGAGGTTGAAAACCTATTTTGAGAAAACGGCGGAGAGGGTTAAAGATGGAAAGTTGGTGATGACTGAGGAGTTAGTGAAACAAGGCGCAGCGACATATATGTTGTACACTCTTGGAAGAGATATCTTTCCAGACATACGGGAACAAGGTGAGTGCTCAATATCTCCAATTTTTCAAGGATGTCCACTCGGTTAATAGTTATGCTTGGGGGACGGGCGTCGCCCGCCCCTACTCAATCAACTCGCACAAGCATCTAGGTTGGTAAGTACAAACATTGGAGCAATTTCCACTATGCTTGAGTAATAATATTCATTAAATTTGATTTTATTGGTTGTTCGATTGCAAAGTTCGGCTCACAACCATGCATATGTGTTAGCCGATCTTTTTGCGATAAAGGTTCGGCAAGTTAGTTAATTTTCATTATCTGCTTAGAACTTGCGGGTGTGGGTATATGACCATTACCCGAATTTGAAATTGGCCAAGGTACATGCAAATTGGGATAAAACAACGCCAACGACGAATCGATATGATATGGAAGGCAAGAAAGAAAGAAATAAGAATGATGTGTTTATTAATCTTAGAGAGAAATTAGACTCTTTGGATGGGAGTGACGTCGTATTTGACCCATATTTGAGAGATGTTCAAGAAGATTATGTTGTTCAAGATAATTTTGTCTTGGAATAGGTATGTACTACGGACCATATTTTATCCAAGGGTAGTTACGTAATATATGATCCTCGTCGCGTTCTCGTCGGTTAGGATCTGTCCAACGCTCCCGATGGTATACGATAAGTTCGGGTTGTTGCCATTGGGTACCATTTGGGACTAAAAGCACCACCTCTTCGTGGTGCCCCAAATATGATCCAGAACCAACCTTAGAGTCCTGGAGAAGGTTGGATGCCAACAAGTTAAATATGAACCACTTGCATATTTTGGGTGACGGTCCTCCACAAGTTGAGCCAGGCTATATGGATTGGTATAATGAAATTTCACATCCGCTTATTATCAATAGAGCAAGTCAAGTTGTAGGCGACGAGGAGAAGGCAAAGGTTGCCAAAAAGAAGTCAAGGCGTTGACATTCAAAAGGCATATAAAACAATGGTAGCGACGTCTTCCATTTTTACTTGTTTAAGTGTTACTTCTTAAATATTAAAGTTCTTGTTTAAGTGACCTTTAAATGGAACCGAGGTTGCGGCGGAAAGGAGTTGTTGAGAAATTTGAAGAAAAGAATTTCTTGCAAAACTAAGATGACGGTGGAGGAGCAAGAGGATTGGTACAACCCCGATGGGATGCGATCATAAACAAAGGGAAAGGACCCAATAAACCGGGAAAAAGGCCGGCCAGCAAGAGGCCACGACAAGAAGGTGAAGGCTCAAGTCAAGTTGCTAGGGCGGGCCAACCGGTGAAGAGGACGAGAATGTATGTCCTACGGGGAAAAGAGGTCGTGGTCGATGAACTATAAGTTTGGATGTGTCGTGAAGTACACTTAGTTTGTTATATTTTGTTATGTTTTGTTAAATACACTTGTTTGGTTTATTACCTTAAAAAACATGTTTTAATATGTTTGGTTCGAATGTTAGGAGGTCTCTGAAACAACTTAAAGAAACATGGTTTCGGCCCAAATTACAATATTAAATTTTGCTTAGAGACCGGTTACCTTAAACAAATTTTTGGAGTATGCATTTGGTTCGGCTCATTATACGAGACACGAATAAGCAAACCATTAAAACAACAATGTTGAAAAATGCTCGGTTCGGCTTTTAAATGGAAATATATTTATGCCGAACCCCTATAGTTTTTCAAAATTTGAAAAGTAGCCGTTGGAGATGGTTTTCAAATTGAAAATATAGCCGAATTACATAGCACAATCCGTCAAGCATATATATAGCGACATATGATATCTCATTATCAAAGCACAAAATGGCGCGTCTAGTCCTAAGTATACTCTTGAAGAAGATTTATCTCTTTGCAAACATTACGTAACTTACTATCCAGGAGAAGGGTGCTAGAGAGACGGGTAAAGGGTCTAATGAGTATGTACTACTTGGTCGAGAATTCATGAAGCTTTCACCAATGAAACAGGTAATCAAACAACCGGGATAGGGCATCAATGTTTTGTCGGATTGAAACAATTAAAAATAAAGTTAGGGACTTCATAGCTATGATTCGGATTGTCAATCGATATCGGCTTAAAGGTGAAACAAATGATGAGATTGTTGTTCGAGCTCTAGAGGAATGGCGAAGATGGAAAGGAAAAATTTCAAATACCAAGATCACTACAACATCCTTAGGAAGTTTGTTATAACTCGTTTTGGTTATTAAATCCTTGTAATTGGTACTTTGTAATGGTTAGTGATTTTTATTAAGAATTGTCTTTAGTTAGCCGATCCTTGACACTTGGGAAATACTTTTCTTTTATATGCAAGGATCGGCTCAAATTGAATATTTTTCATAAAGCGAACCTTACACTATGTGTTGGGATACTTAGCGACATTATAGTTCGGCACATAGAAATCGTCACATGTAAGCAGAACCTTACTTTGTGTGTTGGGATACTTAATGACATTATAGTTCGGCACATAGAAATCATCAAATGTAAACTTGAACAGTATAATATATGAAATTTTTATCGGGATCGGCTTATTATTGAATATTTCGAATAAAGCCGACCTTACTGTTGTGTGTTGGGATACTTAGTAGCATTATAGTTCGGCACATAGAAATCGTCACATGTAAAGCAAGACCTTACCTTTGTGTGTTGGGATACTTAGCGGCATTATAGTTCGGCACATAGAAATCATCAAATGTAAGCCGAAACAAGTATAATATATGAAATTTTTATCGGGATCGGCTTATTATTGAATATTTCGAATAAAGCGAACCTTACAACTGTGTGTTGGGATACTTAACGACATTATAGTTCGGCACATAGAAATGCGTCAAATGTAAGCCCCGAACCGTATAATATATGAAATTTTTATCGGGATCGGCTAAAATATACTTTTACTTATTAGCGAACCAGTATAATGAAAGTTCTTTTCTTCAAATCTTTGCACCAACAAACAAGTTCAAAACCACAAAATATATTCAATTCATGAGACGCGCTTTAGGATACATTATGTAGCATTTATAATCTCATATCAACCTAGGCATCCGGCGAAAACAAAATGCAAAACGATAATATATATCCAATGGATTGAGTACTAGGGTGATCCTAACCTTACAACGTCTTCTTCTCCATCTTCTTCATCATCCTCAAAAACATCTTCTTCATCCTCATCATCCATTAGACACACTAGTCCGGGTGGAAGAGGTGGATGCAAACTTCTCCAAAGCTCCATCTGTGGCGTAATTTGCACACCAATCCATAGTGTAATTTTCTTCAAAAACAGGCCAAAAGGCTAACGGACACAATGGAGGTATTGGGCAACAAGAGGTCTAAGCTTAAGACCCATATAATGGCAACCTTGAACAAATGCAATAACAAGTCTTCTATCCTTCACACTCTCATGGAAAGGTTTTGATGGCGGCGCGTATGTGTAACTACTTCCAGCCCTCGCAAAAGAATGAACAACGCAATTGAAGGTCTCATGATTAAAAACCCACATATCGGCATTTGCATCCAATGGTCACTTGTGATGACGACATCCCCATGTAAACGCCGTTCAAAACTAATGAACTCTTGTGCGACCCCATGGTCTCCGCCACCTCGCATCATTGACTTGTAGAAGTCCTTGTTTGGCGTAGAGTTTGTAACAATCTTTGTGAATATAATTTACTTCATCCCCTTGGGAAACCGGTTGGTTACCATCTTTAAAAGGTCCTAGTTGTTCCCCGGTGACATGGAAACCACAATTTCCATCCCCTTCGACATCATCCATGGATATAATAAACTCATGAATGGCTTGGGTAGATTCTCCAAGTAGTTTTTGTAAATCATATTAGAAGGTCTCAAATACTTCCCCAAACTATCTCTTTTAGGACCCTTCATTTTCCTTAGCATATATGGTTTTCTTCTCCTTTTGCTTGGGCACCGGGTGGTATTTGTTGTTTCCATTTGTTGAGATGGAAACATCTTACCCTTAAGCTTTACGTCTCCTTCCAATGGTGGAGGAAATAGAGGACCACTATTCTTAACTTCTTTGTTACTTGTTTCACCTTTAACCTTGCTCGGTCGACCACGTTTCTTTGATAGCTTCACTTCATCCATCTTGTCTAACTTCTCTATTGCCTTCTTCTCTTCTTCGTACTTTGCATCATGGTATTCGACCCATGGATCCCTTGTGGTAGGTGTGGGTTTTTGGTAAGAGCATACGCTCTTGCTCTCTGCTCTTTTCGGTTTTCTTTCGTGGGTGGCCTACCTTTTTGTGGCCCCTTTTCTGGTTCTAATATACCTTGTTGGGTGTGAGGATACAGGATTGGCATCATGTTGTCCCATAAGATTTGTTTTTGAGGTCGCAACATCCCCACGATACATTTCGGCCAACCTTTTGCCATAAGGTGTGTCCCAAATCTCTACATCATCGTCCTCGTCGGGCATAGGATCACTACTCAATTGTTTCCAATGAGGATCAATATCCTCAAAAGGTATAAGACAATCCTTGTACCAAAGTAGTTCATCTGCAAACACGGAAGTCCCATGCTTTCCCTCATTTTACAAACACACTCTTCTTGGGAGTTAGCATCCATTTTGTCCATCAAATCCACTTCCTTCATTATAAGTTCAATGCACAAATGAGAGACCCTATGGGTTAGTCCCGGAGCCACTTATCATCCTAGGAAATCATCATGCTTCATCATTAGACTTTTTTCGAATAACGTTCTAATTCTTATAACGTCGCTCATGAAATAGTCTTCCATTGCGTCAAACACGGTGACGAACGTGTCCACGCACCCAAATAGATTCCTCTTCAAACGATAGTGAGCCGACTCTACCATACTTGTAGCTTGGTTGTCGAAGTGCTTGTGGTGGTTTTAAATGCACTAACAAATCTATGTGCGTTGGTATCCAAGAATTGCTTGCGTAAATATATAATTATCTCCGGGTATTTGACGCCCCAATTCGCAATGAGCTTTGCAACATTTTCTTCAAACACTTCTTCGGTGATGGACCAAGTCAAAGCTTCCCAATCATTGTGGAAACATGCCCACATCCTTTCATTAGCCTCATATGCTTGCTTGAATTCTTTCTTCTTCACTTCTCGTTCTCCATCCGGTAATGTAGCAATCTTCTCTAGCTCTTTCAACTTAAGCGGTTGGATTATCCCTTGGCATTTCTTAGAACATTATTCCATACATGAAAAGTACAAAAGAAAGTTTTGCGCGTTCGAAATACATTCCTTATAGCAAACATCAATGCCGCCTCTTGGTCGGTTACCATGACCTTTGGAAGAGCATCCTCCTAAGATTAACTTCACTTGTTCCAATGCCCACACATAGCTTTCTTTCAACTCATCATGCAAAAAACAAAAAGCAACGGTGAAAGGTGACTTGGTTGACGTATGACCAACAACGTTCATCAAGGGCATCTCATACTTATTGGTCTTGTAAGTGCAATCCAATATGAGAACTTGTGGGAAGCATAACGCCAACTTTACGCATTACGGATGGGCAATAAAAGGTGCGTCACATGGCCGAATTCATCCAATTTCTTTTGGCAAGCATATTTCTTCTTTGCGCCAACCACAATAATTGTTGCATTACCAACCTACCTTGCAAATCCTTTCTTCTCAAAGTACTTCTCGCGTTATAGATTTGTTGCAACGTAGTCTTATTATTCTTATCATCCGCCTTGAACTTGCTAAGAATTTTAGAGGGTGGCATACGTGCTCGTGTCATTTTATCTACCTCCGCATATTCATGAGCTTTGAGTCTTCCGACTCTATAATGTCCATGAAGATCCTTTGGACGTGGGTGATTATGACGGCAATCCATATCTTTATTCATTGTGAAAACTCTTTCATTTATGTTCCAACTTAAGACGATCTTGAAAGGACAATTTATCTTCCTTGTTTTAGTCTTATATTTTTTCCCTTTCTTCCCAACATATGGCTTACCTTTTTCTTCTTGCTTACTTTCTTCCCACCCTCTCACAAACCATCTCAACCCGCTCCTTTCGGCTTTGTCTACCTTTAACTAGGACGCAATTGATTTTCCAAGCATGTTCCTCAACCCATTTAATGACTTCTTCTTTGGTTTTCCACGTCTACATATCAACAAGTACAAAACTTAAGTTTTATTAATGATTTTGCATACAACATACTTGAAAATTAATAAAAACATAAACTACGTTAGTTACCTACCAAGTCGGTTTGGAAGTGATCTCTAGTATCTTCATGAATGACATCAACAAAGCGGTGGTTGATCCTCCATATATAGTTTCCATTTGAGGAACAATCTACAAGAATATCGCACGGGTTTTGGGTCGAGTTCGGCTCACAATATGTACTCTATATAAGTGACCTCGGGGTTCGGCTTGTTCGTATTTGGAAGATAAAGCCGAACTACTTGTCGAACATGGAATAGGCCGATTGGGAACTAATATTATAAGCCGAACCAGAAGACTTGGAAATTTATGAAAACAAAAAATATTGTTCGGCTCGATAACGTGTAAGCCGAACATTACACTGTAACTCCTATATTTTTTCTACGGTTGGTACATTATTATCACATCACGGTTTAGCTAGAACCATGAATATTATTTGTGACGAAAATAATTGAATGACAGTTCGGCGTATATATTTCTCAATCGAAGAAGCAGACTGTTCTTATTTATAATGGTTCGGCATATATATTATCTGCTTAGAACCTTACTCTTTGCGCCGAACTAGTTGCGAAATCCTAACTTTTGGTGAAATCAAGCTACAAAACGGAAATTAAACAACTTATACAGCCATACCTGTGTATTATTAGCATTGGGTTCCTCATCCATGTACTCATCTTCGGGATTTGGCTCCATAAAGGAATCATCTTGAGCTTGAGAAAAAAGTTGAGTTTGGGTAAAATCATTTTCATAATCCAACAAATAAGCCATGTCTGGATCTCCATCGTAATTGATATGTATTTTCTTAGCTTTATGTGATGAAGATTCACCTTCCTCACTCAATTTGTATCACACATCTCTCAATAATCACAAAAAAAAAAAAAAAAAAAAAAATTCCTCCTCTCCTTCTTCTTTCCTCCTTCTTTTTCTAAATTAACTCACTAACTATCTTTAAAAAGAAAATTATTATCCTAAATTAACACTAAACTAACTACAATCATTAACAACTAATTAATCCGATTAACACTAATTTAACACTAATCTCAGAAGGGTATTTTTGCATTTTAGAAAAGAGGCGGATAAGGGCAACCCTAAAAATACTATGAGCACCCTTTTTTTGTCTTATCTCGTATGCATATTGTATGCCCCAAATTAGCTTAAGCTTTAAGGACTCAAGGTGTTGAGATATCAATACAGACTTCTTTAGTGAAGCCCAAGTCCATTAGTAATTCTCTAGAGTTTTCTATCGTATATATATTTTTTTTTTTCCTGAAGCATGCATTCTATTAAACTTAAAAGGCTATTACATGAGGGTCAGCACGTGTGCCAGCACGGCACAACACAACACGTTTATTCGTGTGTTGTGCCTAGCTTTTGACTGGTAAAGCACAACATGTTTAAATCGTTGACACAGCACAGCACGGCACATGGCACGTGAAGCACGCGACTTCATGTGCCGGGCTGTGCCGGGCCGGCACGTTTTACACCTCTACTCCTAATAAAGGATTAAGTTTTAGTCACCGTCTCACTCTGCTGATCAGTCGGCATGGTGCATATACTGGATTGGTCGGACTGCCCTAGCCCAAACACGCGGTAACTGTCTTGATTATGAATGTCCATAGAATTTTCTCTGCTTCAAAATTCATATGACTTTTCAACTAGTTCGAGATCCTAGTTAACAGGTACCAATGCGATGTGATGTCCTTATATTGCGACATACGCAACAAAGGAAAAAAATGCACCCTGCTTCTAAGCAGGTCATTAGATAGTTTGGATCTTAGATAGCAATTCCTTCTTCTTAGGGTTAACATGACTTGGAAATACATGATGTCCTTTTATCTATTGATGCGAATTTTCAACAATCCCTCTAACGTATTTAAAATGACTTGACCCAAGTTGCACCTTTAAATCATGTGATTTTGATTGAGTCGCTCCTTCAAACACGTCCCATTGACACATACATATTTATATTCGTTGATGCATTTTTATGGATACATACTACCTCCGTTTTTTTTAATTTATTTAAGAAACCTATTATAGGGGCTCCAAGAAAAGAGTTTTGATGGCTCATAAGGATTCAAATATCCTACAATGAAGATAAGGGGACCTATAATTCATAAGAAAAATACCCTTAACCTATTAAATACTGAAAACCTAAAATTAATTTGTTTTCATTCCTCTCCTTTAATTCTTCCATTTTCTTCTTCCCATCACCTCCATCGCTTATTTCTTCGATTAATCGTCAATTCTCAAAATAATTCATTATCGATTAACGCCATTTAATCCACCGCAATGACTTCAATAAGGTAAAAATCAAAAACTATCTTATTTAATTGGTTTCAATGCATGGAAAAGCGGAATCGATCGAATTGGGTTTTTAAGAAAACAGTTTCAGAACTGTGTCTACGATTGAAAAATATGAATTTTCCCAATCGTAGACAGTCTACGGTGGTGAAATATGAATTTTCACAACCATAGACTGAACTGTCTACGGTTGGGAAGTATGAATTTTCCCCACCGTAAACAACCTATAGTGGGGAAATATGAATTTTCCCAACCGTAGACTGAACTGTCTACGGTTGGAAGTATGAATTTTCCCAACCGTAGGCGATCTTTGAAGCTGTTTTTTGCAAAAATAAGTGATGAGTTTTCTTATTTTTTTCTTTTTATGATCGTCATCTTCATCACGACGGACAAGAAGAAGAGAGAAAGAAAAATAATAAGTTTTTTTTAATGATCATCATGTTCATCATGATTTATGAATGAGAAGACAATAGATTTAGTCTTTTGTATATGATCATCATCTTCATCATGATTTATGAATGAAAAGAGAAAGAAAACATAATAAATTTAATTTTATAATTCATGGAGGGTATTTTAGTCATTACAAAAAATAGTTAGATATGGGGTTTTGTTGATTACTATTTCATAACCCGATTTTGTCATCTTGTGAGCCCTCAAAACCAAATGTTTGGAGCCCCTATAATAGATTTCTTATTTAAATAGGACGGTTTCATATATAAATTATACATGAAACCAGACTATTATTTTGAACGGAAAACGGGTCATATGAACACAACCCATAAAGTGTGGGAGCAATGGACTTGTAAAATATTGGTCTGGGTGAAAAAGACATAAGAAAAATTAGTCATATGTACCCTTAACTTTAAACTTTATTCTTTATTATATCCTTTTCTCTCTTTTATCTATTTCTCACTCCAATTTAAAATTAATCGCGAGAAAGGTCTTAACTTCCCAAATATAAGTCGGATTTTAATAAAATTTATATTTTTGGAAAGGGCTCGAAAATCTCTACAAAACAAGATCCATTGTTCATATGAAATTCGAAAAAAAAAAAATTATTTTAACCCAGACCGAGTATACATTATGCACCCAGGTGCAACTGGCCAAAATTTATTTTCTATAAAAATACGTATTATGCACTCAGGTGCAACTTAGCCAAAATTTATCTTCTATAGGAATATGCGTTATGCACCCAGGTGCAACCTGACCAAAATTTATTTTTTATCTGGCCAAAACATTTTTCCTATACGAATCAGAAAAATATACATTATGCACTCGGGTGCACCTAGGCAAAACCTATTTCCTATAATGCTATATGCATCATGCACTCGGGTGCATCTTGTTTAATTAGGGGATAAATCTAGGTTTATCCTACTAATCAGCTGTAATATAATATACACAACGAAAATCGTTTAGTTCATGATCTCGAGCAATCAATCCGCCACCATTACCATTACATTCACCTTCAACACATCAACCAAAAGTAAGCATTCAAGAAGAAAATAATGGGAACAACAAAAAAAATATACATTATGCACTCGGGTGCAACTTGGCTAAAATAATTTTTTCTGTTAAATTATACAATATGCACTCAGGTGCATCTCATGGATCAATCTAGGTTTTAGTGTTAGTTAGTTGAAAGTTATAGTAAAGAAAATATTATGCTAGTATCAACTGCTTCCGGTATCACTTCTTACTTTAGCCTGAAACTCAACCAACCCAACATAGTCTGAGCACCATATACTTTAGCCATAATAGTTCATGATCTCATAAAATAAATCCACCACTACTATCATCACAATTCACCATCAGAACATCAAACAAAAAAAAAGTACTAATGAAGAAAAGGAAGAGAAACAAATTCAAATCAAAAAAAAAAAAAACATTATGCACCCGAGTGCACCTGAGCAAAACCTATTTCCTATAAAAGAATGTGCATTATGCACTCGGGTGTATCTGGGAAAAAAATTATCTTTCTTTCAGAATATACGTTATGCACTCGGGTGCATCTGATGTATTTCGTGGATAAAATCTAGGCTAAACCTAGTAGTAATCACCTTACAAACATTTCATGGTTCCACTAATTCGAGTGAATCGACACCGTTACACTACCCTTCGCGTCTTAGCTGGGTGCAGCTGGACTAAAAAGATTGACTGCACATCACAAAAAAAAGGAATGGTAAACTTTGTTCACTAATGGATGTTATTCATTTTTCTTCAAAGCAGTACCAAGTTACCAACAATAGTTATAAGCATAATCACACCACACGTATCAAGTTTATACTTAACTATTGACAAAAATGAGCAGCAACAGAAATGATTATACCTGGAGACACAAAATGAGTAGAGTTCTTAGCAATTAAACCATCTAATTTGAACTTATAAGTAAAGATAGTGTCCACCATTGTAGCCCTAAGAAACTCCCAACTAATACCAACGATAACTCGAGTACTTAATAACAGTGAATCGGCCTCCCACGATGACTTGAGTACTTAATAAATGTTAGTAGTAGATTATCACCTGAAATCTCAAAAACCATGCAAACATGTTGCCCATTTGGTCCTGAATGTTTGAAATGACCTAATAATTTCACAACACATTTCCTATCATGTAAGTCTCCTTCTGATATCTGTTTGAGTATTGTAATCTTATCCATTGCTGCATTGTATAATGTTGTGCACTCTTTTGTACTTACAATTCTACATATCTCTGCAATTTACATAGCAAATTAAAAATCCAAATTTCACAATAGTTTCACAACTGCAGAATCTAAATCCAAAAATAAACAAGAAATTGAACAACTTTGGTGGAAAGGGGAAGAGAGCTTACTGAGTATGAGCATCCCATGAGAGCCAAAGTAGAGAATGACCCCAACCAAGTTTAATTACTCTGAGCGTCATAACGATTTCTGTTAAATGTATACTCGATTCGAACAGGATGATAAACCCCCTTAGTGTAATTGTTTGTTGCTTCATCTTCTGATGTGAAATTATCATCACTGTTGTTACTGTTTTTATCATCGGCATCAATGATTTCATCATTTCATTATCAGTAATTCAACCCCAATTTCATCTGTTGAGACGAAAAATCATATTCACGAACTGATTAACATAAACCCAATTCTCCATATAATGATTTCCACCCAAAACTTCCCTACTTGATATGCATCTATATTACTCAGTTACCGATGCCATATTTCAATCTTCCATGTATTGATTTCACCTAAATCCTGATGTATATCCATGAAATCTCTATCACATCTCCATTGGCATCTCAAAAATCGAACCAAAATATGTTGCTGTCAAATCCAAATTTGTTGTTGTTCAATTTAGGGAATTCGAAACTCAATAATGGTGAACCAAGGTATAAGACTAGATCTGTTGTTGCCACGAATCCGAGACTCATCATTCCTTGTGTTGCTGAAATCCATGTTCATCAATCAACAGATCTGTGCTTCTTGCCTATGTTAACTCATCCTTACCGATTTAAAGAAGAAGAGGAGGCTGTTTCAATCAAAAAAGGAAGAAGAAGAGGTTGTCTTCGTCCGGTGGTAAAATATGATAATTAAAAAGGATATTTTAGTAAGTGGATATAAAAAACAATTATAAAAGTTGGGTGAAATAACCATGATGGCTATTAAAACCATAAATTTGAATATATGGCTATTTGAAAGGTTGGCATAGTTTGCTTGTCTTTTAGACCCAAAAATTTAAATCTAGGGCCTATTTAACCAAAAAACTGTATTTTGAAACCGAAAAAATAGTTAATTTGGTGCTTAGCACTGCCGCAGTCCAAGGGTTAGCCTACTGGCTAAGACGCAAATACAGTGCAATGTTTAATTACTCCTTCTGTCTTCTAATATCCTAGATATTTGTGATTCTTGGTGAAGATGAAGGCTTGTGAACTGTCTCCATCTTCTGGAGATAATGTCGAGAAATCATTTTCTGTTCAGGTTCTATTTCAATGTATGTGGGTCAGTGAGTTTGACTTGTACAGACGTAAATAATATGGAGCCTAGCGTTGCCGTAATCAATGGTTAATTAGCCTGACTGGTAGATTCATACTGTCCATTTATGTTTTGAAAATTCAATTTCTCTATCTATATAATTCAACTACTTGGTTGTAAGATCATAATTCAGTTTATCCCAAAAATGTCTAAGAAAATCCACTCAACTCCTACAAGAGCCATTTTGTATCTCCTATTTTTTCCTTCTCTGCTTTTTCTTGCAGTAAACTCCCTGAAATCTCAAAAGCATGATGAAGAACGAGGTATTCTTCTAAAACTCGAGAAAGAATTTGGATATCCAGATTTATCGTGGAGTTCAGATAAGTCTCATCACTGCCATTGGGAAGGTATTAAATGTGATACGCATGATTTTGTTTCTGGAATTTTACTTTCAGATATGAACATTACAGAAAAAGTTCCAAATATTATTTGTGATTTGAAAAATTTAATAGAAATTGATTTTTCTCGGAATCATATTCCGGAATTCCCAATTTCTATCTTGAATTGTTCAAAGCTTCAATACTTAGATCTTTCTATGAATTACTGTGCTGGTAAAGTTCCAGATGAAATCAATAGACTCTCGAGTCTTCAGGAACTTGATCTTGGAGATAATAATTTCTCGGGTGTTCTTCCTTCTTCAATCGGAAACTTTCAGTTTCTAAAGAAATTAGATCTTAGCAAAAATCTTTTGAATGGTAGTCTCCCGCCAGAAATCGGAAACTTGTCAAATCTAGAAACTCTTTACATATCTTCTAATGATTTTTTTGCCGTCAAAAATTCCGAATGAATTCCGTAAATTGATAAATTTGAAGTCTATTTCTATGGAACACACAAACTTATATGGTGAAATTCCCGATTGGTTTGGTCATTTTTCAAGTCTGGATTTTCTGCAACTTGGGAATAACAATTTGAGCGGGAAAATTCCGGAGAATTTGTTTTCGTTAAAGAACTTAACAGATATGATTCTAAATGATAACAAATTATCAGGTGAAATTCCTAAAAAAATCGAGTGCTTGAATTTGGAAACTCTTGATCTTTCGATGAACATGATAACGGGTTCGATTCCCAAAGGTATTGGTAAATGTAAAAGTTTAATAAGCTTATATATGTGTTCGAATCAATTAACGGGAGAAATTCCGGCATCTCTTGGTTTACTTCCGTCACTTTATTCTTTCGAATTATGCCGAAACAACTTATCAGGTATAATGCCCAAAGAATTAGGTTTACATTCGAAGCTCAATTATTTTGATGTGTCGGAGAACAAACTCTCAGGAAATCTACCAGACAATTTATGTTTTGGTGGTGAATTCTCCGTCATTAGTGGGTTTTCAAATAATTTTACTGGAAAATTACCAAAAACATTTGCGAATTGTTCTAGTATGTCAGAAGTTGCGCTTTACAATAACATGTTAACGGGTGAGATTCCAGCAGGTTTTTGGTCAAGTTTGGATTTAGCGGTTGTATTAATAAACGATAACATGTTTTACGGTCATCTGCCAGAGAAGTTGAGTTCAAATTTAATCATTCTCAATTTAGCAAATAACAACTTTGGAGGGAGTATACCAACGGGTATCGGTTCTCTCCAAATCCTTTCATTAAGGTCAAACAAATTCAGTGGGTCAATACCAGAAAATATTGTTCATTTGCAAGACCTCCAAATATTAGACCTATCATTAAACAATCTCTCCGGTCATATTCCCAACGGATTAGGAAATTTGAGTGGATTTATAAATAATGCAGCGCCTACAAGTGGTTTCGGAATTCAATTTTCTATAAAGGGGATCATGATGGAAATCAAGAATCAGTACAACTACAGTTCAACAATCGACTTATCGTGCAACTCTCTCCGGGGAAACATTCCAAAGGATATAGGCTTATTAAAACAACTTTATTCACTTAACTTGTCACATAATCATCTCACCAATGATATACCAGAAAGTATAGGGAACTTGTCTGCGCTAGAATCTTTGGACTTCAGTTCTAATAGACTGTCAGGACATATTCCACAATCTTTGACAACTATAGACACTATGGCGGTTTTAAACCTTTCTTACAATGAGTTAAGCGGCAGGATTCCAAGAGGAGATCATTTTGATACCCTTAGCGTGGATGGTTCCGCGTTTTCAGGTAATGAATTATTGTGTGGATATCCTATAAAGAAACTTTGCGAAGGTGATCGCAATACTAGTATCAACAATGCAAATCCTACAAATGATATTGATGAAGAAGATGATGAGGATGAAATCGAGAAATTCTTGTCGTATGCTATTATTGCCTTGGGGTTTGGAATTGGATTTTGGGGTTTGTTCTTTATTTTAGTTACGCAGAAACAGAAGTTGTGGGTCCCATACTGGAGATTTGTGAATTCTATTGCAGTTGGAATAGTAAATTATTTTGAGAATAATTAATTGTAAAATTGTTATAATTTTTGAATATTAAATTGTTGTTAATAGTAAATAAATAAAACAAACTCGATGATTTAGCATACCTAATATATGAAACTTGAGAGTATGCTCAACTGCTTCTCCAACTGTAATGGTATAGCTGGCACTGCCAGTAATGAATTCTCAATTGATGAAATTAGGGTAAGGCCAAAAAAAAAAAAGATTATTGTCAGGCCCAAAACATTTTTGGGTTACAGACTTAAAGTGACATTCATAATTATCCTAATTTTCAGGGATATAATTGGCAAGCAAATTAGAATATAACACATCTAAAAATCCGTGCCTTAGAGTTTAATAAATTTTATCTCGTTGGAAAGCTTTTAAAGATATATACAGCGAGTACAAAAAAAAATATCAAATTTTTGTTTTTCATGAAAAAATCGGAGGTGATCATCGTTTTAGGAAAAAAAATCGAAAAACTGATTACATGTTCGTTATGCAGCCTCCAAAAAACATGCATACCACAATATGCATATACCACAAAAGATGCACAACACGTTATGAAACTATGTTTTTGTTTATGCATCTATTATTTTGGATATGCAGCCACTAAAACGCTGTATGTGCTTCATTGCCAAAAAAAAAAAAAACAGACGCATAACGAATTATATATGCAACCATTTTCTCAACCGCATAACAAGTTATATAGCCATTGTTTTGGTTGGTTTTAGTGCGTACAGAAAAAATTGATGCATAATGCATTATGCAGCCATATTTATGGACGCATATCAGGTTACGCATCCATTTTCTCGATGCATAGACGATTATGCAACAATTTTTCAATTTCACAGCTAATAAAGAAGATGTCGGATAATGCGTTATGCATCCATTTTCTCGACTGCATAAAAGGTTATGCAGACATTTTATTGACTGCATGACAGGTTATGCAGTCATATCAACATCATCCTCTTCTTCTTCTTCATTCTCTTTTCCTTGAACTCCTGTTGGACATAACATCATCCATCTTTCTAAATTCAGGATACCACATATACATCCATACACCCACTAGGATCATTACCATTCTCCAATTGTTTTGTTTTTCACTCGAGCTCTTGGGTTCATTAGTTTTAGTCATCTTTATAGAGTAGAATCGACGATGATTTGATTCGGCGATTAACAATGATGAATTGAAGTTGGATTGAATACTTAAAAAAAAAAATCCTCTCTGAAATCAGTGACAAGAAGAATAGTAGAAGAAGAGTTGAAAAGAAAAAAAGAAAGAAATGAAATTAGGTTTTGGTTTGTTTGATTAGTCAAAGGGTATATAGGTAATTCTACAATGGGTAAGGTCTTGACCATCTCATTATCTACCGATTTTGGTAGTATCCCCAAATTCAACTTCTTCAAAACAAACAAAATTTTGAATTTCTCAACTTCCAAAATCGATAGCTTATCTATGCTCATTTTCTACCGATTGTGATAGATGCCCCAAATTCGAATTTGCAAGACAAATGAAACTTCGAGTTTATCTAATTTTACAATCGGTAGTTTTGGGATGTTTATTATCTACCGATTGTAGTAGTACCCCGAATTTAATTTGAGAGAACAAGGTAATAATCAGTTATTATAAACGATATTTAACTACCGATTGTGGAAGGGTATTTAGGTACTTTCTGAGCCCATAGGAAATTTCATAACCACATGTGTGGGATGGAATAAAAAAGTCTTCCCTAATTCTTTCTGGATCGCCCTAATCTCATAACCACACATATAAGACCCAACAACTCAAGAGGCCTTTGCAATTATAAATGTCATAACACTAGTGGAAAATGAGGATTCTATGACTCACATCAGAGACCCGCGTTGACAGTAGCCTATACGTTGACCAAAGATAACGGTTTCTGATTCGGTAAAAACACGGAAAAAATCTGAAAGCCAATAAGCGGTCTCTGAATCATAAATTTTATTTACGGTTTTGCCATCATGGAACTACCGATTCCACGACCCTCAACCTCCGATTCAGATCTAGCGATCGATTCTGGGCCCCACAGTTTCTGCGGTCATGATTTGCTTAACTTAAAAGAACGGCTGGATGATAACAATCCTCTCTGTCTCTCTCGTTTTTATCGTCTCCCTACGAAAGAAAATATCCCCTCTCTTTCACTGCATATCATCTCCCTCTCACCTCACCTCACCTCTGCTCTCGGTCTTCATCTCTCACCTAAAGAACCAGCACCATGGAAATCCATTCTCTTGATTCTTCTTCTGATCAATAACCCCTGATGTCGTTAATTAAATCTCAAACCTGCTGGAAATAGATTTTCCTCAGTGCTCCTTTTCAATTTATTTTCGATTGAATCCATGTTTTTTTGTTTTCATTTTAGGGGTTTTTTCGAAATCTCTAACAACTTCTAAATAAACTATGATTGTTGTTAAATTGTTCGTTTTAGGGTTTGAGAATCTTAAGATGTTCTTCGATTTCTTCGATCTATACAGATATGGCTTTTCATGTTTTTGTTAGGGTTTTTAGTTTTTAGTTATCGATCTTCAATCCGAGAAGATTTAGATTCTAGGATTTCAATCATTGAATTAGAATGGTTTAAAACTCTGGTTTGTTAATCTGATTTAACACTCAATTGAATCATTATGAAGATATCAAGGGTTCTGAATCTTGAAATCTACTGAATCGTTACATCGTTTCAATGGTTCGTGAGGTTATTGCTATAATCTGGATTTTTATTTGTATTCTGTTTTTGGTTTTTCAATTCATATTATAGGGATTTGTTTTAGTTTTTCCAATTTTGGTTTTAGGGTTTTTTCAAAAGATGTATCTACTGAATTGATTTCGTTAATAATGAATTCATTTATAATTTTTGTTTCTCTCTTTCAAATTTTCACATATCCTGACTCGGTGTCTCTGAAATGTTAACTGAACAAACCTAAGTGAAATTATCTAGTAATAGCACAATGTGATGTTTTTTTATTTAGATTTTTTGGTAATAAAATCTCAGTGTAATAATAGTTATGGATATTAACAGGAGGAGTTTGAGAAAACTTAATCGCCCTTGAAGCACCAAACTAGATTTGTTCTTTGCATTTCTAGATCTGAGGTTTTCCTGGTAAGTATCAGGCATTTATTTTCTTATGTTATTATGTTTCTGTTTGTGTATTTAGTTAAGGTTTTCACTATTCTTTTCAGTTTTCTTCAGGGTGGCTGGTTATTGATGCTATTCGTGGTGGGATTAGTCTTGCTAAGTTATCTGTTCTACCTGTTCGAAGAAGTTATTGGGGTATTAAGATTTCTAAACCACATGTTGTTCTTTGTAAGGTAATTGGGAAATTTTATTCTATTACTGTAAGAATGGTTCCTACTCCTCTTGGTGATGGTATTGTTGCTGCTAGCGTCTAATATAGAAAGTTATTTTTGCACAGGAGTTGATTGGCTACTTTGAATGCTATACTGGTTATTGTTAGTTTGTATATTGTAGCATCACAACCAATTTTATGCTGAATTCGTTGTTTATTTTTTATTAATACTATGATTTTTTTTACTGAAATTGTGCAATTAAGATTGATTGTGCATTGCTTTTTATCCTGTTTATTGAGTTGTTGAGTTAGACTTGCGCATAACTTGTCTTTCTGCATGAATTGATTTTTTTTTTAGTATAGTAGTTCAATGATATTAGATTGAAGTTTTTAGTAATCTAAATTGATGGTTTGTAAAATCCTGCTTGAAATTTTTTGTGATAATGATTACATATATTAAAAAAATCAGGTGGTGTCGTGAGTACGACTATTAGGATTCTTTTCTAGCCCTATTATGAGTGTTGAGTATGTTGTAAGTAGAAATAATGGCAGTAATGTGCCCATTTAAGGTTCCTTTGATGGTATTTGATCAATGATTACACGCGCTTTACAGGCAATATGCGCTATTTTCATCAATACATAACACTTCTTGAACAAGATCAAAGCAAAACTCAAAGACAGGGAGCGTATTAAAAGAGAAACGCCTTTTTTTCTTCCTCCTCTTCTTTAATTTCACCCAAAAAATTTAAGTTATGCAGTTGATGTGACAAAGAATGAGAGTAGTGAAAGCTTTAAGGGATAAGAATTTATAATTGTAAAGAAAACCCTGCGATATTTACCATGTGTGCCGTCAAAGCTTGTAATTTTGTAAAGAGGAGAGGACTAGCTACTTGGTCCACCAATAAATTCATCAGCTATATCTGCATTGCACGTTACTCATGAAGCAGGCAGGAATGGGTTTCTTGTACTGTCTTTGTATAGACTTGTTGTGTAAATGCATCTACGAGAATCTTTTCGGAAGACTTTTTGTTGATATCTTTATTTAAACCAACCCTATGAAGGTATGCACAGAGATAAGAGATTTTATAATGGATTTTTGTTTATTACGTAAATCTAAATGGAAATAAATGCTATAGTTGATAAATAGGGTACCACAAAGGTTTATCAATATCTTCATTTTTGACGGTTTTTAGTTTCTACTCTGGTTTTAATTTCAGTCCATCTTATTGGATTAGCGTAAACACAGATATCAAGGAAGTTGCACATTGGATTAGCATCCTTCGGGGAGCACATCAGGTCCTGGAGTTACAACTAGGATTTTTAACACAAAATTAGTTAAAAAGACCAAAATCAACAATTCCTAGGTAAAAAAGACATTTACATTTTGATAATGTTTAATTGGACAAAAATATAAAAATAGCAAGGATGTAAACAGTTTCATCCTGCCCATTTTCAAATACTTTTTCTTATATTTAATTTACATCACGATGCTTTCATCCTTACTATTTATTAAGTTTAAGTGAATCCCAGGTTTCATCTTTGCTAATTTTTTAGTGTCCATTTCACCCATACTAATTTTTACTCGTCCATTTGGACCATGTTTTAAATTTTTTTTGGACAAATGAACCATTTTCCGGATTTTTAATCAGCTCTATAGAAGTGATATTGTGATAAGCAATTAGGCCTTTTAACAATTAGGCGCTCTAAGAAAATATACATCGTGCAGTATGTGCCATCAGTAGTGCTCATCAAGAACACTCTTTATCTTCTATTTCAAAAAAAAAAAAATACAGGAATCGACAATGAATTTACAACACATAAACGGCCGATTAATTTGGAAGATTAACAATTTTAACTAAATCATCAACTTCCAAAGAAGAAATGATGCTACATGCTCAACCACAGCCTAACAAATAAAGGAACCCGGCCCCTCTCCAGTTGCACTCATGGCTGTCTTACTTGAAAGATTTGTTTTACAAAGCTTTATCTGTCGACCGGGATACGTGATTATCGGGATAAGGATATGTTGCTGGTGCATTAACATCCTGTAACACACAAATGACAATTATTATTCTCCATCAAAATCCATTCAACAATACTGATTCAGTAAAATATCTTTTCCAATTTCAACTTTAGCTATTAAACAGGTAGCAATCTCTATTGATGCTCTCACTCAGTATCAACATGATCAACAACAAAATTAAACCCATACTAATCAAAAAGTAAATAAATCATACCCTTAAGTAAAAATACAAACCAGACAAATTTAATCTCAGATCTGAATAATAATCATCTTTACAAACCCATGCTCAAAAATCACCAACAATGATGCAATTACTCAGTAAAATACAATATGAAACCCGATATCAGAAATTTACAAACGACCATTTTCTATGTCAAAGAAACACCCTTAAAACATCGCAGAACTGAGTATTTTTACTCAAAAACAAAGATACTACTACAAAATTAAAGCTAGCTAAAGAACCAAGAGTAAATTTAGAGTATAGTACTATTATGATAAGTAAGTAAGTAAGTAAACTTACAATTGAGAGGAAATACCATAATGCTGCGTCTTCACTCAGATTTTCTTGAGCATCTCTACCACCACCACGTTCCCATACAAAACCCATTTTCAGAATCCCAAGATTTATTTGTGCTAAGCAGTAAAAGCGCTAATAAATTTTAGACAAAGAATGAGAGAATGAAGAAGTGAATACAGTGATTGATAGTTTTATAACTGGGGAAAGGATCCAAAGTTAATTTAATGCATGAGTTAACCTGCAAATCTTGAATGAGCTGATGGTGAAAAGTACCGGGCAGGACAAGGTATAGTACCGTAACAACTTAATGGGTTAGAACTATGAATGGATACAAACAGGATTGATGAATAATGGAAGGAATCCAAATCAACTAAAAACAAGTCAATAACAATACATGGAACCCATAACTGTAAATGAATTTACAATTGACTGCCTTCTAATCAATTTGTGCAGCAGATTTTTTGTTAATTTCAATGTCTTTATTCTAAACAAAGCCTCTTAACCTGGTTTATTTCGACTGGGTCTGTAGGGGTTAAATATCGCACACATAGTTATCAAGCGAAATTATAATTGAGCGAATCGAGTTCGTACGTAGAATATCCCAGATGACGAAGCCGATGACATCAGGAAGTCGCGAGCAAAGTGTGAAAGTTGTGCGAAGCTCAAAAGCACGTGCGAGAAGATCCGATACAAGCGTGTGTGAGGACATTGCACGTCAGATCCGAAAATAAGGGGTTTATTAGCTGTCTTTCACTATGTAAACTCCTAAATATAGGACTAATTTCATAAGTTTTGTTCCCACCATTGTATCAGGGGGACCTTTTTGAGAGTTGAGATAGAACTTTAGGAGAGAGAAGTTTGCTGCTCCTCCTCTTTCTAGTTCCCACAAAATCTCAAGCTAAGTGATGCAATCTTCATAAACTTGAAAGTGATTTCACTAATTCTCAAATGAGTATAGAGATTCCCTTATATAAAAACAACAAGGGATACCAATCGTGTGATGCCACACATTTCACAAACAAATGCACAAACAAAGTTAGACTACCTAACTCTGGGGCCATGACCCCATGAGGTAGTACTAAACTTGTGCAAGGGACAACTCATGCATGGTAATGAACGTGTCTTTCATAAGAAAAGGCCAAAGAGTACTTTGCTGTGATTAAGTACCGATCGCTGGGATCACCTTTGTTTGCAATGCTCCAATTTCCCTCCCTTTCCAAAGATTAAGCACATCACAATAGTAATTTTTTTCTTAAGGCAGCTGGAATCGAATTTGAATGTCGCATAAGTCATTCCCTCCCTATTTGCAATATTTAAGTCTAAAGCTTCTATCTAGTCGAGCGTCAATGAGTTTGTGTAATGTCCATGATTAACATTGGTCGCGAATGTTACCGGAATGCTTTAATCGTATTTTCCGGAATGATATCTTGGTATGTTCCAAAAATGTAGCTTACGCATTACTACTTAAGTAACTATCTATTTCTCTATAAAAGTTGATTCCAAATAACATTTATATGCATAAAAGCCTGATCTCAACATAGATAGAAGAAAAAAAAAAACAATGGAACATCATGAAAAACAATAGACTGGCAACCCACTACTATCACCGGACACCGGCCACTGCACTATGAATAAATAATCGTACTTTTAACATGTGAATACACAGATAGGATTTTACAACTGAGGTGAATTTTAAAGTTTTAACCAAGGGTACAGTTACTTTAATGAATGAGTGAGACCGCAAAATGTACTACCGGATATACACTTTTTCTCTCGTGATGCCTAGCTAGCAGTTGATGGTGAAATGAAGAGGACTAGCTAGTCTAATAGGTCCACCAATTCACTAGCTAGTCTGTTATAACTGCATAATTGCACGTTCTGTGGGCGGGACTGGTTTCTGGTAAAACAACTATGTTGCACATCCCATTAGCAAGACTACATGTGGTAAAGAAAGTTAAGAAACTATAATCTCTTTCAAACTATTACAGTACTAAAAAAAAAAAAAATCAAATTATTGATTCACACAGCCAGAATAAAAAATCATAGAAATACAAATCAACTAAAAACTTGTGAATAACAATACATGAATCCAGAATGAATTTGCACATGCAAACAGATGACTAATTTGGAAGACAAATTAAAACTCATAATTCATTGTTCATCAAGAAGAATTTTCTTTGTTGGAAAGCAACTGCAAACCGAATAATATCAAATACTCCTCCTTATTTAAAAGCATGGTCCATTTAAAACAGACCTGTCTAACCACACATCGTCAAAGTAAACCAACAAGAATTTCCGGATATTTAGTTAAAGAGGAGGGATCCCCTCACACTTTTATTATCACATTATCTCACATGTTGAGATAATGTGATCAAATTAAGGAAAATAATCCCTGTTGGGTTTGGCTATGGAGAAGATGTAAGGTTGCATTTGTGTGTTTATTTTTTCCATCTGAATCTTGAATACAACTAGATACATAATAATACGTTAAAGAGTTTCTTGGAATTATAAGCTGATTAACCCCCACACTTCACCGGCCAGCCACCGGAAATAATACAGTATTAATCAAATTGAATGGTCACAGCCAGGATTAAAACTCAAAGGCATCCAAATTAACTGAAAATAATACAGGAATATCACAAATGATGAACTTATATACATAAACGGATGTTCAATCAACAATTGAGTACTTCAGTTGCATCAATCTTTCTTCCAGCAGAATTTTTGTTGATTTGTTTGAATGGACCCTCTTAATTAACCAGGATTTGTCCTCAAAATTCTTGGCAAAGTCCTTCAATCAACCCTCCAGAGACGATCACATCAGGATCCAAGCTGCATATGCAGCTGAATCAAGTAAGACAATACAAAGATCTCATCAGTTGGGGGTTAAACCAAAAACGCACAAGTAGTAGTAGAAGTAGCATTCATTGAAAATTAACCAAATACAGAAATACATTGTAATCTGTTAAAGGATCCAATGAGATACCTAGAGAGTTCAGATCCATCAAAAATATAAATGTTAAAACAAAGAACAATCAACAAAGAAAAAATCAAAACATAAATCAAGGTAGAAACCTAAAGACAGGGTATAAAAAGAAGCACCTTTTTCACCTCCTCCTACTACTTTTAGATCCATAACAAGCCATATGTATTTAACAGATGGTTGGGATATTCCTTCTTCATTTGGAAAGTTACCGCTCTGACAGAGTTCAAACCTTGAAGATCGGAAACTTATCAACTCTTGAAAATCATTATATGAGTTTCAGTGGTTTTTTTCCGTCATAAATTCTAGATGAATTCAGTAAGTTGATAAAGTTGAAAACTCTTTGTATGGGGAACACAAAGTTATATTATAAAACGAATTCCAGATTGGATTGGTAATTTTTTCAATTCTCTGGATCTTGGGAGTAACAATTTGAATGGGAAAATTCCATTGAATATTTTTTCGCTGAGAGGAAATATCATTATGCTGATTTAGGTTCATAATGTTTGAGTCTACACCACCATCACATTCCCAAAGAAAACTCATTTCTAATCCAAGATCCATTGGTGATTCCTTGATCCTGATTCAAAAAATTTAAGAAAAAGGACTATTTTTCAACACTAAAAAGAACTAAATGCAGAAATTAAAACAACCAATCAACACTAAAAATAAACATTATTGAACAATTGATAGAATAGATGAAAGCAAACCTAAATTCAAGTTCACCCAAAAAGAAACACAACTTTTTCTCTTCATCATCTTCTTCAAGTTCACCCAAAAATTCAAGATAAGCAGTTGAAGTGTAAATACATTTTTTTTTTTTTTTTTTTTTTGACAGAGAATGAGAGTATTGAAAGCTTTAAGGGATAAGATTTTATAACTGGGGTGATTTCCAAAGCTTTAAGGTTTTAACCATGGTTAGGTTAACTAATTAAATGCATGGATTAAAATTCCAACAACCAACTGCAATTGTTTATTATCCTGGCTTGATTGGGTATACCCATATTAATTGGGCATACCTAATGCGACAAAATCCAGGTCATTTGAAAGTAAAACAGGCCACCCCATGACCATGTATTTTCTAAATGGCGAAAATACTCTTATTTGATTAACACTAAAAATTATGATTAGGTTAATTAATTGAAGTTAGATGAATTAATGAAGTAGATTAAAACTTATGAATTTAAGTTATGAAATTTTGTTTTTGATTGAACTCATGAGGGAAGATTTTTGATGAAATTTTTTTGTTTTCAGAATCTTTTTTGCAACGGAAATGAAAACATACTACACAAACACTTCTCATATCTTTGCAGTTGATGTGACAAATAACAGCGAATGTGTCTATACTAGTCTCATAATTGCTCAAAATTTTTTGGGGCAAGAGAAGAAATCAACACTTTGCCTAAAACAATTACTTAAACAAAAAAAAAAAAAAAATTAAAAGTTTTAAAGTTGATGTATGTTGTGTTCCTAGGGTTTTTGGAGGGAGATGAAGTGGATGGTGGATCGATTGGGGAGAGGGAGAAATTGGCAAGTCATACTCAAAATTAAAAATGAAGAAATCAACACTTTAACCATCTTACATTGTTCTACGGCGTTTGAAATAGGTCCATGACGGAAAATTCAAAGAGAAGATTAAAAGGAAAACATGGAAGTGACTACTTCTAATTCAAAACTCTCAAACCTCGTTGTTGGTTTTTTTTTTATGATGTGGAAGATGATATGAATGATAAAATGTGGTGTAAAGAGATGATAAAAATTGAAAGATCTCTTCTTAAGGCCCAATTTTGCGTCAGTCCTGCAGAAAAAATACCTTGGTGTTCCAAGGCGGGATTTTATTTTGGCTAACTTTTTTCTTTGGCTAATATCTCATATTTGAATGAGTTTAATTTTGACAATGTTCTGATCAAACCCGTTAACTAGATTAAACTTCCAAGATGACAGAAACAGCAAGGACCTACCTATTCTTTTTAAGATTGCATATCTTTGCGGCGTTTGAAATAGGATGACAAAATAACAGGCGCATCGCGCATGTGTCTATACTAGTCTAGAGAAAGAATTCTCCGGATAATTGCCGAAGATGCTAGAGAAAAAGGTGAAGTACTCTAGCTCCCTTTTGGGCCTGATTGATATTGCTCTGGGCTTTTCTTCGTTAAGCCTTGTACACTCTTTAAGATCACAAATTAATTTATATTTCTCCGTCATCAAATTTAAATTAATTTAAACTTCCAACAACCTGCAATAACGTTTTGTACCATTGGCTAGAACGAACTTTTTTCTCTTGTGGTCAAGGCTGGATGGCCTAGCTGATGAGGAATAGTAGAGGAGGACTAGTCATATGTCCAATTTTCTGCATTCTCTTGGCAAGGTTAGATTTTTTTATTTGTTTTTTCAAGATCTGAGTGAAATAAGAGGATTTTAAACATGTTCAATTCCACGTCGTAATTTAAATACGAGTGATTGTAACATCCAATTCCATGTCAACATATTAGACAATGAAAAATTATACATCCGTTTTAATTTTTTATCTTCCAAAATTAAGAACATAAATAAATAAAAATGATGAATTTACATACTACATAAAACGGATGTATAATTTGGAAGATTAAAATCCCAATCGACTGTTCTTCAATCAATCTTGGAGGAAGAATTCTGGTTTATGTCTTTTCTCAAAACATTTTTCTTTAACCAGGCTTTTACTTGGATTCAATTAAAACCAAAGACATCATCCAAATTAAGCTAAAACATGTAAATAACAAAACAGGAAAATAAATTTACAATTGAATACTTCTTTCTCATGCATCAATCTTTTTAGCAGAATTTTTGGTCATTTCTTTATTTGTCTAAAAGGTTTTCTCCATCTTCCTCTCCAATATGAGAGGCAACCACTACATGGATGTAATCCAGTGACTGTGAGACATAGAGCTTTGGTAACTTGGACCAGAATTCCACATCTTAATTTCACCAGCCGTATTAACTGAAGACTAAAATCTTTAGTAGCAAAAGCCTTAGAGAGATCTTGGAATCCAAGAAAAAACTATTCATGGAATAATTGTTTTGAGAGGAGATATCATTATGCTGGTTTCAATTGAATTGAAACATGTTTGTTCTTCTTCTTCCACCACCACCACACTCCCATATGAAACCACTATCACATCTATGAGAACCAGCCATTTCTTGTTTTTGCCTTAAGTTGAAAGGATCTTGAGTTTCTTTTCAGCAGATCTGGAGTATTCAAAACTCATAGAAGAGGAAACTGAAATCCCTTCAGATCCAAGATTAAGAAGAAGTGGAGAGGCGGCGTCTTTAGGTTTGGGAACACTACTTAAAAGTGAATGAAGTGAAAACTGAAAACCTAAAACTCTCATTTTATACGATACAACTTTTACTCACACCAACAAAATGTCTGGTTGAATTTCACAAATATAGGCACGGCCCATCAATACTGGACATGGCAGTTAGAAGAAAGCCATCGCAATTTCTCTACTAGGACGACTATGGCTGTCAACTCATGTGCCTCGGTCTTTCAGCTTCATAGATTTCACTAATTTATAGTGAGAGAAATAAAATGCTAGAGCAAATACGCAGTCGCAGTATTATCTTAAATGAATTTCAAACAAGGTGAAATAATAATCATTTTATAAAAACAGGTATTGTTATTACCCATACCATAAAATGATGCTTCAGATGCAATCAACAAGAGCAAGACGTACAATGCATATAAAATGACTCAGATGCAGATTAAAGATACATGTCAAAACAGGAGGATAAAGGAGGCATGGCCATCAACTAAAAACATGTGAATAACAACAGTACATGGAACCCATAATTGAATTACATCCTCCTCAATTTATGCAGCAGATTTTTTGTTCATATCTTTATTCAAAACCAACCCTATGAACATCTGCTGCATACAGCGATCTGAGATGAGATTTTATAACTGGGAAATTAAGTCACAACATACGGCTTATCAATATCTTCATTTTGGGCTCTATATATTTTCTACTCTGGTCTTTATATTCAGTCCGTTTCATTGGATTCGCGGAAACATATCAAAGATTTGGCATATTGCATATTAATATGTTTGCCAAAAATCATTTATTTGCCGAAATTTAGAAATGACACTCACTAAACATGTTTAAAGAAACCTCTTTTACATCCTCTGGATCGACTTCATTAACTTCAATTGTTGTAATAGTGCTAGAAGATTAGATATAACTTGTGTTACCACTTTCCCTGTCATTTTGTCGTTCATATCCACCGTAATCATATGTATGTTGCTTAGATAATGTGGGTGTCGAATGCTTTGATCAACACATAGCCTGCAGGAACGATTTTGAAGCAAATTTGGAGCATAAATATATCCTAATTTGATTGGGGGCCAAACATTTTAATTGGGGGCCAAGCACTAGAGGACAAAAAAGGTCACCCAATCCTAATTTGGGTCACCCCTTATAAAAATAGTTTCTAAATGGCTAATATGCCCCTGAGTGATTAGTTTTAAGATTTAATTAAGTTGATTAGTGTGATAATTTTGTTTAGATAAAAATCAGGTTTGGGGATTAAAATTTGGGAAAATTTTAGTTTTGGGTTTTTTTTTTTTGAGAAGAAGAAGAGTAGTTTTGAGATGAAAAACTAGGGTTTTTAGAAATGAGTGATTCAAGTGGAGGGAATGAGGTTGGTGAAGGTTCAAACAATAACCATGATTGTATTGATGGTGAGATTGTCTCTAATAATCCTATGGATTGGATGTTTGATGAAGAGATGTTAATGGAGGAAGCCATGAATAATGGTGGAAATGAAGATCCAACTGCTCAAAATGAAGGAACCGATACTCCAAATGAAGAACCCGCACCTCAAAACAATCAGGTAAACCTCATATACTCTTGAAATTGTCTGAATGGTGCTCCAAGGGGTCGATTGATGGTCACTATGCAACTACTCAGAGTGAGGGTCGTTATAGTCGGGTGTTGTATACGCCAACGACCCTAAAGAGTCGTCATACTGTTGACACATATGGCGACGACTCTAACCTGCAACTTTTAATGGTGTTGAAAAATCATCAAGGTGGTGTGTTAAACCATGACGATCAAGTTTATATTGTTCACCTAGAGTCGTTAGTTGATTCGTTTAATACCTGAGACGACTCTCAATCCAAACTCTCTCGTATAAAAAGGCAAGTTTTTGTGTGTTTGAGTCGTCATAGGGATATTCTGATATACTGACGACCCTAACCAACCATTTATAATGTTCACCCAGAGTCATTAACCAATAACAAAGGGTCGTCAAAACAGGGTCGTCATTTTCAACCTAATACGGTAACCGACTCTATTCTAGGTCAAAAATGTTGAAGTAGCAGAATTAGGGTCGTCATCTTCATCCTAATACACTAACGATTTTTCATAGAATCTGCATGTAAATGAAAAGTCGTTAGGGGTTTTCATTTAGATACTAACGACTCTTACACTGAAATTTCGATACTAACGAATACAAGGTGGGTTTAAGTTCATATACCTTCTAATTGGAGCCATAGCTTTTTTGGGTTTTGATTTTTGGCGACGATTACGCGGTGAATCGGTTGAAGAAAAAAATTTCTTCAAAATAGTCGTTAATGGTGGTGGTGGAGAAGAGAACGGGGAGGAGAGGAAGATGAAGAAGAGAAGCCTAATTAAGGTTTCTAATTAAGGTTAACTGATTTTTAATGTTTAGTTTTAGGTAAGGGTAAAACATTCTTTTCAATATCGAATTAATACGCCCCTCAAAAAATTAGGGTTCAAATAAAAAGTTATGGCCCCTAATTAAAATGTTTGGCCCCAATCAAATGAGGAAATATATGGATTACTACTTCCTCTAAAAGTTACTTGTATCTTTTGTGAGTAAGTCCTGAACCTCTCACACATAGAGAGAAATAAACATTGAAACGCAATGAAAAAAAAAAAAAAAAAAAACCACTTCTATGAATAAACGATAGCAGATCGTGCAACCAACAAGGAGCATCGCTCAAAATGGTAACTTACAAATATGTTAATCAATCTGAATGGGCACCCAAACCTAATAAGAAATAGTAGGAGCACTAATTGACAGTACAAACACCTATAGATTAATTTGGAAGGTTTAAAATCACGATTGACTGATCGCGCATCAATCTTTCCAACAGAAACATGTATTAATTTGATTCAACCCTGTCAGTTAACTAGCTAGGCTTTAACTTGTCTCTCCTTGACTAGGCTCGTTCGAACTCTCTCCCTTTTTTGATCCAAATTGCTGATATAGCTGGATAGCTTACTTTCCTGTGTTACATCTCTAAGATCCTTCGTAAAACACTGAAAGATCCTTCCACAAAACCTTGAAGCCTTTCAATACGTTTCAGTGATGACTAACCATGATGACTAACCATCTGCATCAGAGTTGCTTCTGACTCTGAATCAAGTAAAAAATTACCAAGATGTAATTAATTGGGTTAAGATCAAAAATAAAAAATACTCAGCTAGCAGTAGTAGGATTAGTTGAAAGTACACCAAATACCAGGCAGTAGTAGTAATAATTCCATTAATTGAAAGAAATACCTTTTTACGGTGAAAAAAATCGCATGGGATACCTACAGAGTTCACATATCCATCAAAACATAAATCTAAGTTTTTATTTTCTAAATTTCATAAATTAAAACAAAAATCACTTTACATTGAGAGTAGAGAGTATTATGATCGATCTTACTAATTTGTTGCGAGGAAATATCATCATGCTACATCTTGGTTCAGATTTTGAGTCTACATCACCACCACGTTCCCATAGAAAACCTCTCTTCAATTCAAGATCCATCTGTGATTTATTGGCCCTGATTCAAAAAAAAAATTAAAAAAAAACAACAATTTCAACACTAAAAGAATAAAAAGGAGAAAAAAAAAAAATTAAGGTAGAAATTGTAGAACCAATCATCACTTAAAAGAAACAACATCAAACATTTGTATTGTAAGCTTAGCAAATTTAAGCAAACCTCAGAAACAAAAGAAACACCTTTTTAGGTTCCTCCTCAGCTTCTTCTAGTTCAACCCCAAATTTAAGCTTTGCAGTTTCAATTGTAAACAAGTTTTTGACAGATAATGACAGAGTAGTGATGTGAATATAAAGATGATAAGATTTTATAACTGGTGTTGAATTCCAAAGCTTTGAGTTTTAACCATGGTAAGGTTATTTTAGTAAGTTTGAAATTCCAACAACCTACAATAACGTTTTGTACCATTGGCTAGAAAAAACGTTTATCTCGTGTGGTCAAGGCTGATGAGGAATAGGACTAGTACTATGTCCGAATTTCAGCATTCCACGTTCTCTTGGCAGAGATCTTTTTACAAAAAATCGAGTGAAATAAGAGGATTTCAAACATGTTTAATTCCACGTCCTAATTGAGATGTGCGTGATTGAAGCATCCAATTCCATATAAACGATTTTTTTGTTGCCACGATGATAAACGATTTGAACAAAGAGGATTTGAAGGTGTAATTTAGTCTGTTCTTTATCTATTCCTCTGGCCTTTCAATTCAGTCCATCCGTAGGTTACACAAAGACATTACATACTTTTGCTACTTTTTTCGTTTTTGTCTAGGCATCCCTAACATAACGATGTTGAATTGGATACTACCGCTGTAATTCCAACAAAAGTTTGCAAGCGTTCCCATTAACGTGTTCGCCGGAATTCATTCATCACAAACATTATTTGCATTGCCAAAGAAAAAAATTGAAATACATCGCCAAAGTAAACAACGGATCTGATATAACAAGACGGCACAATGTTATCCTGGCATAACAGCACCGCCACAGTTCCACAATTAAGGGCGCAATTTACTGACAACTTGAAAAATTAAGGACTTCACATGTATTTGGATAACTTGAAAAATCATTTACAGTATCAAATTGAGTTGCCTATATGTTCCTCACTACAAGTTTAAGTGGCTAGCACATCTATCCATAACATTGCATATATTCATCAAGCTATAGCACCCAGCTTTAGATGATTAACAACATACATAATTACATTTTCCCTCTAACGGTCTTGTAACTGCGCAAAAGCCAAATAAGATGCTAAGCCAAATAATGTAATGGGGACATCTTTCACTGAACATCAATGCACATAAAATGTGGCAATACCCAAGCATTTGGAAAAACAAATCCTAGCATGTACCGAATCAATTCACAGGTCTTTTATTTACAAACAAGTCATGCTAACCCCTAAAACAAGGAAATGCGAGGTATGCTCTAAGCCATCTAGTGTGTGTACTTTGCAACATAAGGGTGTCACAATGTGTTGGTGTCTCGTTAACTTGTGTCTCGAGATAATTGAAAAGTCATCGACAATATTGAAACAGAGAAAATTATATACTTGTTGAGCTTTATGATCCCGATAAAAGGACATCCCATGGTATTAGCATCCGCTTATAAAAGTACCTAAGATTGAAGCAACTGAGTCTAGTTAGAACCCGTTCAAGGGATAATCGAAAGCTTCAAAAGTAAAGTAAAGTACATCAACTGAGTCTGGTGCAGAAGCCAATTAAAAATGCTAAGCCAAATTAACAGACTAGATGTGCAATAGTGTTGTGTGTGTTGCAACATCTTTCACCGAATATCAATGCACATCAAATGTCCAATACCCAAACATTAATTTGAGAAAACAAAGCCAAGAACTTAATCCCGCAGCTGAAGCTGTGATAAAAGGATCAAGAGTTGTAGTGCTGTTTTGATATACCATCTTAAAGCCAGACTTGATTCTCCTCTTAATCTCCATCTTCTTCCACAGCATGAGCATCAACCTAATCCTGCATTAGGTTTTATTGGAATTACCATTTTTAGTTAGAACCATCAATTTTGCTAAACATTCCATCCAAAGGGAAGAAAAATAGAAAAACCTAGCAATTAGTTTTGGTTCCCACCTCTCTTCTCAGTAAACTTCAACCCTGGTAACAATTAAGCTAATACTCGGTACTGGATGCTCAAACATGAATCTCCTGCCTCTTTACTTAAAATTTGTTGTCTTACAAGGTTTTTCCATCTCCCTCGAAAGAATCAGAATCAACCTAATCCTGCAGGCTTGACAAAGTTGTGTTAAACAAATATGAAAAATAAATTGAATCCAAAGGCAACACAATAGGAAATTAAGCATTACATTTTCATTCCTACCTCCAGGAAAACATGTATTTCATGCGCAACAGTGAGGAGTACTTCTGGTTCAATCACTTGTTTGCTGCATAAAGGTTTGATGAACAAAATTGGATGTGAATCACGAGTAATCCCCTAAATGATGTTGGAACACTTTCTCCAATTTAAGTGTGTTCGTCCGGTAGGATCTGATTTCAAAAACAAATCAAAACAATATGAATGTTTACAAAATGTGAATCAGACACAATAAAAAGTTTGATTTAAGTCATACCGAAGAGAAAAGAATCCAAGCTTTTATTTGGCAGATATTCATATACTAATATCTTCTCTTCCCCTTGAATGCAGTAATCAATAAGTCCAACTAAGTTTTTATGCTGAAGTTGTTTGGAAATCACGACTACTTCATTTTTAAACTCCTCTAAGCCTTGTTTGCGGGTCCAAACGACGCAAAAACAGCTATATAATTGTTTTGAGAGGAGATATCATTATGCTGTATTGATTGAATTGAAAGATTCTTCTACCACCACCAGATTCCCATATAAAACCACTTTTACATCTAAAAGAAGCCATTAGTTATTTCCCTCTCATTAAGCTGATCTTGAGCTTCTTTTTCAGCAGATCTGGAACAATCACAACTCAATACAAGAGTAAAACTGAAAGCCTTTTTTATGGAGTTCAGATCTAAGAAGAAGAAAAAGAGTAGAGAGGCGGCGTTGAAACCTCTTAGCTTTTGAAAGACTATCCTCTCACTGACTTTTGTAGAGAAAGATTTCAACGAAATGAAGACTGAAACCCTAAGAGTGTTTTTATGTATAACTTTCTACTTACACCTTGTTTACATCAGATATGTTTTAATGGAAATTACTCACTTGAGTTGTCGACTTACCATACTCTAGACTTACCGAGAGTCGGCACAAAACCACCGGATTTAGTAGCTGTCGGGCTCCTAGATCGGGACTACATATATACCCTGAGCTAAGACCCTGAAAACATAGTGTTAACATCTCCACTCAAATCTCAGCTAATGTGGTTGGAGTAAATTACAGGGCTGTTTTAGTATCAAGAGGTACAAACTTTCAAGTCCCCGAACATCTTCAGTCAAATCTCAGATAATAACAGCGAAAGAATGGAAAATGAATTTACATTTATAAGCAGATAATTATGACCCAATAAACCCTTCAAACATCTTCGTTGATCAATCTTTCCAACAGAAATATGTCTTTAACTTGTCTCTCCTTGACTAGGCTCGTTCCAACTCTCTTGAATTGAAATCGCTGATACAGCTGGGTTTTTGACTTTGTTACATCTCTAAGATCCTTCAAAAAAAAAAACCTTTGGAAGAATCTGCTCAGAAGGCTTCAAGGGAGGAAACCAAATACCATGATATACGTCTGCCATGAAGTTTGCTTCTCCTTGAAGATGCTTAACCCCATATGCTTAATTCTCTGTGAATAAGTAAAATACCAAGATGTCATCAGTCGGGAGTCGCAATAAAAAAAAAAAAAAAATGCAGGAAGTAGTAAATTGGTAAACACTAAAATCAGTCGGTAATTTCAATTAAGGTAGAGAATTGAAAAACCAATCAACACTAAAATCAAAAAACAGGGTACTAAAACAAACACCTTTTTCTATTCCTCCTCTTCTTCTTCTATTTTCACCCTAAAATTTGTGCTAAGTAGTAGAAGTGTGAAACAAATTTTTGACAGAGATAGAGAGAGCAGTGAAGATGTGAATACAGAGATGATAGGATTTTTATAACTTGGGTGAGACCCAAAGAGCTTTAAGTTTTAACCCGGGTTAAAATTCCAAAAACCTGCAATAATGCTTTGTACTAGATGGAACTTTTTTATTGTGTGGTGAAGGTTGACCTAGCTGATGAAGCAGAGGACTGGTACTAGGTCCAATAATTCATTAGCTTTAACTTGCTGCATAGCACGTTACCAGTGCAGGAGCACGGTTAATTTCTTGTATGTTGCACATTCCAGTCCATTTGCACGAGTGCAGGAAGGACTATATGTGAAACAAAATGGCCCTGGCAGAGGATGCTCATTCAAGATTTATTGTTTCACAAGCAGATTGGTTTGAACGGACACATACATGATTTGCTTACAAATCATCTAAAAACAGGCTCATAAAAAATAAATGGAACCCATTGTTGAAAATGAATTACACGCACAAACGAAGATGATTAATTTGGAAAATTCAGAATTGTATGCTCGAACTACTTTTTTGGAGCAACAAGATGATAATTACCGTCCAGTCATCTGGCATAACTAACGATGAATCAGCTACATACATATACGGATAACTAGTTTGGAAGATTAAGATTCACAATTGACTGCTCATGGATCAATCTTTCCAGCAGAATTCTTCTTTGTTCATGTCTTTCTTCAAACCAATTCTAATTAACCAGGTTTTGACTTGGCTTTATTTTGGCTGAGCATGTTGTAACTCCCAAAGTACTTCAAACCGCTTCAGACGATCACACTTTTCCTGATAAAGCAGCTGAATCAGGTTCGAAGTTGCAATGGCATCTGAATCAGGTAAACCAAAAACCCAAGAGTCATCAGTGGAGGAGTTACAATAAAAACCAAAAATGCACAGCACAGATAGTAGTACTACAACATTAATTGAAAAATAACCAAATACCTTGTAAGCTGATAGAAGACACCATGATATACCTACAGAGTTCAGATCCATGCCATTGGCACATGCCAAAACCCACGCTGGTAGCCTAACTTACAAACCTTGCAACCTACCACCAAGGCATTCCGCACATGCCATTGGCACATGCCACACACGCCACTAGCAGCTCTGGCATTGCCACTTACACTCAACGTGCAACCTACCACCAAGGCATTCTGCACATGCCATTGGCACATGCCACACGCGCCACTAGCAGCTCGGCATTGCCACTTGCACTCAAGGTGCAACCCGCAACAAAGGCATTCCGTACATGCCATTGGCACATGCCACACGCGCCACTAGCAGCGCCACTTGCACTCAAGGTGCAACCAACACTCGAGACATCAACACAAACCGGGGATGCTTTCCAGTGGTCTTGGTTTGGCGGTCACAAAGATGTAGCGTACACTACGCTCACATTAAGAAAGCGTGAATAGGAATAAAGAGGTCAAATAAATGAGGAAATAATGGTGAAAACATTTTCACCCATAAACACCATGCGGTTACCACCACCTCCCATTATTTCACCCTTTACTCTCTTCCTTCATGAGGCCAGGGTACGTTTCAATCTCGAAAGGAATAAATAGGTCTTACCTATTTCCACCGGACAACAAGTCTCTGGCCAGAGAAAAACACAACACTCTCAGAAAAGGCAACTTTGCAAGCTCTCCAAAAAATCTTTCATCTCTTGCAAGCTTCCGAAGCTTTTACTTTCTGATAAAAGTCGAGACACTACTCTCACAGAATTATTCTGGTCTTAACAACTTTCTTTGCTTCCCTCCCCAAATCAACCCTTCTCCTCCACTTTGTGACCGAAGCAAGTCTGGAACGGCCATTTCTTGGTTTAGGCCGGACTTATACGGCATTGATCTCTCGAATCTAGAAAGTGCTCACGTGCAACACATTTGTTTAGGGTTTAAACCAGTTTCTCACTCACCTACCGAATTGACCAAAATCGGCGGAAACGATTTTTACCCATAGACACTAGTACTCGTAGCCTGCTTAATTAGGATCTCTATCAGTCAAGGAGGGCCAGTCCAAACCTGACATGGACAAAAATTGGCGAGCAGTCAATTGTGAATTAAATATGTTTATTTATGTAATTCATTTTGATTATGGGTTTCGTCCATGTATTGTAATTGACATGTTTTTAGTTGACGATCGGATATATCTTTGATGCCAATTCAATTTGATTAATCAAACACTGGTATTGTTACGGGAAACTCTTAAAAGTTTGTATCCTGATTTTAGAAAATTACAGTAATTAGCTTATCTCATCCACCTCCTCTGATTTTGAAAGGAAATGAGGGCAAATGCAAGTTCAGTCTACTAAACATGGTAAGTTCAGTCCACTAAGCATGGTAAAATTTCATATAGGCGTATTTTAACATGAGATGAGATTTGAGTGGAGTTGTTCGAAGATTTTTCAATTTTCACGAAACAAACTTTTTGACCAAAGATTTTTTTGGCAAACCACACAAATAAGCAATGGGAGCTAATCGGATGCAACATCCTTGATATATTTACGCTAATCCAGTGTAGAAACCCGTATCCCTGCCAAGGTCAATTGTTTACCACATAGCAGTGGTCCCTGCTACAAGAAACCCCACCCAGTCCCGCCCATAGAACGTGAAATTATGCAGTTATAACAAGCTAGTGAATTGGTGGACCTAGTAGACTAGCTAGTCCTCTTCACTTCACCATCCACCATTCAATTTTTTAGCTGGTTGAATTTAAATTTTCCAGAGTAAAAACAGTGCAATTATGGTATAACATTGCAGGTTAACTCATGTATTGAAGTAACCCTACCCTGGTTAAAACTTTGGAACTCACTCATCTCATGTCTTATAAGATGCTATCATTCCTGTATTCACATCTTCACTACTCTCTCATTCTCTGTCTAAAATTTGTTTACATTTCAGCTGCTGTGCTCCAATTTTTGAGTCAACTAGAAGAAGCTGTAGAGGAGGAAGAGAAAAAGGTAATACCCTGTCTTTGATCTTTGCTTTGATCTTTTATTTTATTTTATTTTTTGATTTTTTCTTTATAGTGTTGACATGGTTCTTTTTCTTAAATTTTTTGAATCAGGGGTAACAAACACACAAATGGACCTTGGATTGAAAATGGGTTTTATTTGGGAACGTGGTGGTAGTGGTGTACATTCAAAAAATCTGAATTAAGATGCAGCATGATGATATTTCCTCTCAACAAATTAGTAAGATCATAACACTGTGAATTTTGTTTCATAATATTAAGAAAATAAAATCTTACATTTGTTTTGATGGACCTGTCAACTCTGTAGGTATCTTATGAGGTCCGTTGTGTCTTAGAGGCACATATCAAGGTAAACATGTGCAGCACGCTTCAATAACGGGGAATTTGGAAAAGTTTGGGGTGTTCTCGAATGCTACCAAGTTGGACTGTGGTGTGTCCTCTGTATATGCAGCCGTTGAACTCGGAGCAGGTAGAGGATATCTGAGACATGGACCGTGTAAGTGTTACGGGATCAGGAAAATAGTTATGATCGAAATAGGATCTTACGAATTAGAGTTAGTCAGCCACCTGTGGTAAAGAGTATTTTCCCATCTTGGTATATCTTTTACTTATTCACAGGGTATTATGCCTATGGAGTTAAGCATCTTCAAGGAGAAGCAACCTTTATGGCCGACTACCAAAGTTATCCGGCTTGTTTCTTTGATCACTTGTTGCTTTCTAAGTCTTTTAATAATCTTATTCCTAGTAAATATGTATAATCTTAATTAGAATCTGTATCAGTCAAGCAGAGCCAATTCAAAAACTGGTTAAGAGGGTTGATCGGAATATAGATAGAGGAGACATTGATAAAAATTATGAGCTATCAATTCTGAATCAATCTGTTTATATATGTAGTTCTTTTTCGAATAATTGATTAATGATATGCTAGTATTGTTCCCTGAAGCTCTTCAAATTTTGTATCTGGTTGCATACCGGAAAAGAATTGATGCAGGCCTATATTATATTTAACATGAGATGAGATTTGAGTGGTGTTGTGATGGAACAGTTGAAAATTTGCACCCAAAAATGTTATTAATCAAACTCTAATTTATCAAACTAGAATCATTTCTAATTTATTTTCCCCAAAAATATTGTCTGAGTATCATTTCTAATTTTCGCCGGATAATTTTTTGACCAAAGATATTTGGCAAACATATTAATAAGGAATGAAGGATGCTAATCCATTGGGCAACATCCTTGATATGTTTAACTAATCCAATGAGATAGACTGAAGTATAAACTAAGAACAGTACTCTGAAATAAAGACATTGATAATCTCAAAATCTGTAGGTTGTGATTTGAGTATCAACCGGAGCATGTATTTCCAAGTTTGAGGCTTAATTATCTAGTTAGTCTAGTCAAACAGAACATTTACTTTGTAAATCAACAAACCTAACTAGTTATTTAATAATGGCTGCATTCGACAATGTTCGATTATCATTATGGCAGCAAGGCATCCAACATGAAAACCGCTGTAATTGGCATGGCACTGGATGTTCCCTGCCAAGAGAACGTGCAATGCAGTTACAAGTTAAGCAGTGAATTATTGGACCTAGTACTAGTCCTCTTCACCATTAGCTAGGCCAACCTTGACCACACCATAAAATAGGGGTCTAGCCAGTGGTACAAACTGCAAGTTAACTCATGCATTAAAGTTGCCTTACCCTAGTTAAAACTTTGTCACCCCAGTTATTATAAAATCTTATCATCCCTCTATTCACTACTCCACTCCCTTATTCTCTGTCAAAAATTTGTTTTGATTTTCACAAATGTGTCTTGGTTTGAGTTTGAGAAGAGGTTTTGTATGGGAATGCGGTGGTGGTAGCAGAGATACTCTGAAAAAGCATTATGATATTTCCTCTCAGCACATTAGTAAGATTCTCAATATACTTTTTTTTTTTTCAAGTGATTTTTTGTTTGCGAAAAAAGAAAATAAACTTACATTTAGATCTGAACTCTGTAGGTGTCAGATGAACAGCAAGGGATCAGATCATTGGATGTGTAACAAGAGAATTCCGACATATATATACATGATCATAGATCACCGGAATGAGAGTAAGAAGCAGAGTTGAAACAAATGGTTTTTATGTTAGATCTGTATATGTAGTGGTTATGACGCATGTTAGATAATTTCTAAAATTTGATGGATTATCTCAACGTTTTTATGTCTGATTCAGGGATTTTTGTTTTGAATCTGTACCTGATTAATTTTCAATTAAAGCCACACTTAATTACCTGTGCATATTAGGTTTTTATTGTGACCCTAACTTATGAAATCTTGGTATTTTACTTGATTCAGCTGAAGATACAACAGCTGCAGATACAACTTTGGTCCAAAACTGCAAATACGGGTAGTCACTATAATCTAAAGTGTGATTTTCTTGAACTATTGAAGGATCTTTAAAAGGAGCAACGATTTGAATCAAAGGGGTAGAGAGTTTGAACAAGCCTAGCCAAGGAAAGCCAAGTCAAGACCTGGTTGATTGAGAGTGTACCTGAATCCAATAAAGACATGGAAAAAAATTCTGGTCGAAAGATCAAAGATTGTTGAACGAGCAACCATTTGTGATGAAATTCACTTTCCAAATTAGTCACAAATGGTGAACGAGCAACCATTTGTGTTGAACATGTAATAATGCATTTGATTTTTAGTCCTGCCAATGCCCGTTAGTACTATATCATTCCTGGTGGCAGCCAGTGAAGGGTGGGAATTAATCAACTTATTACACGTTCTAACACATTCGACATTTTGTTGAAAAAAAAAGTAAATACTAATAGCCTATGTATTTCCTCCATATGCTTACATCTTGATTCTTGTTCATAGCCAAAAGTGATTATTTTGCTTTGATCAAAATGGTGGGAACATTGGTTTTATCATGCACTCGTCAATTGCCATTACCCATCTTCTGTTTCATCTCAGCAGTGCACAACACCTATCTCAGAGACTGTGCCTTAGGGGTCCTAGGCAGCCCTATGGGATACATAATGTATGTCCATACAGATGCAGTACATCTCTGGTGTAGAAGAGGTGTAAGTAAATATATAATGGATATGATGCAAGTAAACATTTTAGGATCTCACTTTCCTTCCTTGAAAACCCTAAAGCGAGAAGGGTTTCCATGCCGCCTGTGTTCTTTTTCTCCTTGAACTCTTCTCAAAGGGGATTTCAGTTTTCCTCTTTGTATTTAAACATTTACTGACTTCTTCCTCCGGATTTGCTGAAAAACGAGCTTAAGATTAGTTTAATTTAGGGCAACAAAAAAATGGCTCATATTTAAAAGTGGTTTTATATTGGAAATCTGGTGGTGGAAGAACATCTTTCAATTCGATCAACACGCATTGCAGCATAATGATTTCTCCTCTCAAAACAACTCTATTTCTTATATCATCACGGCACTTCCCGCTGCCACAAGCCATTGGCCCATTACCACCATAATCTCCTCTCACATCACCATTACCATTAGGATAATTTTCTTTAACCTCGCTTTGCTTCAATAATCGAGCTTCATCCGAACTATAAAGTTTATCAAACCTGTTCCAAGCAAACAAGTGATGAAGTCAGATGGAAGTTGAAGCTCTGCGGGATTAGGTTCAGCAGAACTTTACTGAGGTCTAGGTTCTCTAGATCTGGTGAAAAAAATACTAACCGACAGCTCAGTAAGTGCAGAATCATATGGCTACTTATATATGTAAAGTGATTTTGAATGGAAATCCGGTGATAGAAGTACAACAACTTAATAAAATACTCAATTCGGCACTATGATTTCTCCTCTCAAAATAATTCCATGTTTGATTCTATCAAGATCCACTTAATCTCATTCAAGAAGAAAGTGAAAACATGGTGATGAAATAGTTCAAAAGACGATCCGAATTTAAAGTAAGAAGATTCAAGTTTGAGTTCAGAAGGTGTTTTTATGGTTAATTACCTGCAATTTGATGAGGTATATAGAAGAAATAACACTGCAATTCTCAATATAATGAATTCCAGTTTTCATTATTATATCGCCAATGTTGATTAGCATCTTTTGTTTTTTGTTTGTTTTTCTTTTTCTTCTTCCTTCCCCTTTCTTCTCCTTCGTTCTTTTTTCTTCGTAATCCACCCAACTCCAACAGAGAAACTTCGTTGTTTCTTCTCCTTGGTGGTTCGATCTAGAGAGGAGATGATGAAAATTGAGAGAAAAGGATCATGTAATATTTGTGCTGGGACATGTTTTACTAAATATCATATATTGATAGAACAAATCCTAGCATGTATTGAATTACTTCGTATTCATAGTTCAAAATTTACAGAGATTCTTTGCTAATTCAAATTTATGTCTTGTCTATCAACGGATTGGAAGTCAATTATTTGTTAATCAATTTGAAGATTCAAATGAAAGATGTTAATTGCAGTATAATAATGAAAACTAGAAATAATTGTATTTAGAGTTGTGGTGCTATTTCTTCTATTTACCTCATCTAGCTGCAGGTAATTTGGTGTGTTGTCATCAACCAGAAAACACCCTATGAAACTCAAACTTGAAACTTTTCTTACTATTTGGTTCACCACATTTATTGCACTTTGTTCATGCATGAGATTAAGTAGAGCTTGATAGAAGTGGTGAAATCAAACATAGAATTGTTTTGAGAGGAGAAATCATAGTGCCGAATTGAGTATTGTATTGTGTTGCTATTCTTCCACCACCGGATTTCCATAGAAAATCACTTATATATCTATAAGTAGCCATATGTTGCAGCACTAATTAAGCTGTTATTTATTTTTCAGCAAATCCAGAGAACTCGGACCTCAGTAAAAAGTTCAAATTTGGTGTGGTAAAAGGTTTCTCTATCTTCTTATTCCTCAACAGCATGAGCATCAACCTAATCCATCTGACACAAAAATCCAGAAAGCACAAATAGTTGATACACGAGTGCAACATTTCCATCTCATTTCATCACTTGTTTGCTTGGAAAAGGTTTGACGAACCTGTTTGTTCAAATCAGTATCGATCAGTGAGGCGAAGTGAAGTTCAACCAAATGATCATGATGCTGCTGGTGATGTGACATGAGCTTGTGGTGGTAAGAGCTTGGGATACCGGAAGTGGTAGTGATGAAATGGTAAATAAAATTGTTTTGAGAGGAGAAATCATTATGCTTTATTGATTCAATTGAAAGCTGTTGTCTTCCATCCACCAGATCTCCAATACAAAACCAATACTTTTACATTTAAGAAAAAGAGCCATTTGTTGTTGCCCAAAACTAAGCTGATCTTGAGATTCTTCTTCAGATCTAAGAAGAAGAAAGGCGGCCTAGAAACCCTCCTCATAGGGTTTTCTAGGAATGTAGATTGAGATCCTAATATGATTACTCTCTTGGTACAATGTCTATATATACAGCTTTTTCTGACACCTCTTTTACATCAGAAACGTGCTGTAAGGGGATTTTATGTGTCCCATGGGCCTAGGACCCCTACGGCACAATGTCCGAAGGCCAAAGCGATAGCTAGAAGACCCAATGTTCCGAAGGTATCTGCAACAACTAGCTTGGTGTTGTGGACTGACAATCCCTTGAAATTTGATCAGAGGAAAACAATCCCTTTTGCCTATGAAGAAGATTCAAGTTGAATTTGGGGCAATTATTAACATATGTTTCATTTTCAACTGCATATAGAAATGCAACCAGATTACTTTCCCGGAATCATAACCAGATTACTGCATATAGAAATGCAACCAGATTACTTTCCCGGAAATATCATCATGCTGCATCTTGGTTCAGATTTTTTGAGTCTACACCATCACCACCACGTTCCCATATAAAACCCATTTTCAATCCAAGGTCCATTTGTGTGTTTGTTGCCCCTGATTCAAAAAATTTTAAGAAAAAGAACCATAATGTCAACACTACAAGGGAAAAATCAAAAAAAAAAATTAAAGACCAGAAGAATAGATCAAAGCAAAGCTCAAAGACAGGGTATTACCTTTTTCTTTTCCTCCTCTAGAGCTTCTTGTAGTTCACCCAAAACTTTAAGCTGAAGTGTTAACAAATATTAGACAGAGAATGAGAGAGTAGTGAAGATGTGAATACAGGAATGATAAGATCTTATAATAGTGCGTGAGATGAGTGAGTTCCAAAGTTTTTACCAGGGTAAGGTTACTTTTTTTACCAGGGTAAGGATACTTTCGTAGATGAGTTAACCTGCAATGTGCACTGGGTCCAATACGTGACCTCGTCAGGGATACGGGTTTCTACTATCGACAGTTTAAATTCAGTCTGCTAAAAAATATGAAAATGACAATACAAGAACGAATCGCATGATCAAATATGAATTACATACATAAACACTATGAAGTTTATGTTAGATTAAAGTTTAAACGTATCGTCAGGGTAAGGATACTTTTGTCCATGTTAGATTAAAGTTTACCGGCCGAAGCACTATGAATAAATGATGGAGGATTGTGCCATCAACAAGGTGCATCACTATGAAGATGTGAATACACGGATAAGATTCCAAAGTTTTAACCAGGGTACAGTTGCTTTAATGAATGAGTTGGCCTACAAGATGTACCATCGGCTGGACACTGTTTCTCCCGTGACGCCTCTAAGCTGGCTGGTTGATGGATGGTGAAATTAAGACGACTGGCTAGTCTACTAGGTCCACCAATTCAATAGCTTGTTATAACTGCAAGTTCTGTGGGCGGGACTGGTTTCTGGTAAAACAACTATGCTGCACATCTCATTAGCAGGGACCACTGCTATCTATGTGGTAAACAAAACTATAATCTCTTGAATATGAATAAGGTATGAGAATAATATCAATCCATATGTGATAAAAATGACCAGACAGACGTGTTCTGATGGCAGATCGGCTATCACCAGGCACCAGCAAGGTGCATCCGAAACTGAACTAATCCCACTTTAAGCCTCTATTTACACCAATCATAACTTTAAGCCAATTACGCCAAATACAATAACCTCATTGATCAATGAAAAACATCTGCATTTTTGGCATATTGATCAATAAAAATCCACACATGTGTATTCCAATCACAGATTTGATCAAAGGAAAATAATGCCTAAGAAGTGTTATTAATCAACCGAGTCTTTGAATCTTTAAGAGTTTCCTAGGATAATAAGCTGATAAAATTCCCACCCTTCACCGGCCGGTCACCAGGATTAAATAAAATACCGCATTAATCCAATTGAATTTGGTTACAGCCGGGATTAAAAACCAAAGGAATCCAAATCAACAAAACAGTGAAGGAATCAAAGATGAATTTACATACATAAGCAGATAATTAAGACCCAATAAACCCTTGAAAAATCTTCGCTCGTCAATCTTTCCAACAGAAATATGTCTTTATATGATTCAACTCTCTCCATTAACCAGGCTTCAACATGTCTCTCCTTTCCTAGGCCCGTTCCAACTCTCTCTTCCCTTTTGATTGTAATGATATAGCTTGATATGTACTTTCCTGTGTAAGATTCTAAGAAGAAAAGGTCTTTGGAAGAAGCTGCTCAGAAGGATTCAAGGGAAAGATCCTTCAAAAACACCTTCAAGCCTTCAATGCCTTTCCTCTGTTAGTTATGCCTAGAAAAGTTTCACAGATCCAACAAAACAAATGTGAGATTTTATTTTCTTTTATCAAACAGAAATCGAGAGCAGTAGTAGTATTAGGATCTTACTAAAATAAATTTACATACATAATGCTGCGTTCTTGATTCAGGATTTTGAACATCTCTACCACCACCACATTTCCATATAAAACCCTTTTCCAATTCTAGAACCAGACCCGTTTGTGTTTTTGTTGCCCCCTGATTCAAAACTGTTAAAACTAAAAGATCAAAGAAAACTAAGGTAGAAATCTAAATAGAGGGTATAAAAATCAAAACCTTTAAGCTAAGCAGTAGAAGTGTAAACAATATTTTGACAGAGAGATTGAGACAGTGAAGTGTAAACTACAGGCTTTAAGTTTTAACCATAGTAAGGTCACTTTAATAAATGATGAGTTAAATATAAAAACCTGCAATTATGTACCATTGGCTCGCAACTTTTTTTCTCGTGTGGTCAAGGTTGTTCTAGTTACTCCTAACTGCATGGCACGTTCTCTTGGCAGGGATCATATTGGATTTTTGTACCGTGTTCAGTTCCACGTCCTAAAGAAAATATGAGTTATTGGAACATCCAATTGGATGCGTAGCAGATGATGAAGAGTACTAGGTACTGGGGTGAGTTCCAAAGTTTTAACAAGTGTTAAGTTACTTTAATGCGTGATGGGTCAAATGTAAAACCTGCGATGATGTACCATTTTGACAGGAAACAGTTTTTTATGTGGTCAAGGCCGGTTGGCCTACCAGAGGGACTAGGGACTGGGTCCAGGAAATTCACTAGCAAACTGCATTGCAGGTTACCCAGGCAGGAATTGGTTTGCCCAAACGGAAATATATGGGTGATTGAAACCTCTAATACCATGCTAAATACAAACAGTTTTCATGGTGTCTGACTTATTGCGGTGATTGTAAACAATTTGAAGAGTCGTTCAAAGAGGATTTGATGCTCTAGAGAGCAACTTATATCCCGCTTCATGGCAGCATGTGGGAATTGAGTGATGATGATCAATAAAAATGACAAAGAAATGAAGATATTATACTAAAAATGAGATGATATTATGCTTTTTGAGTATTCATATTTAATGAAGCCATGGCTAGTTAGCTTTCTCGACTTTATCAGTGTATTATTTCATCACTCGATACAATAATAATCACCTTGATCTATGAAAAAACACCAGCAGTTTCAGTGAATGACAATAAAAATTTAGACACATGTATTCCCCAATCACAGATTTGATCGAAGGAAAATAATCCATTTTTCCTATGAAGACGTGAAAGTTTCATTTGGAGCAATTAGATAAGCTAGTAGTATTATTTTTCTCAACTGAATCTTAGAATGCTATTAGATGGATACAGTATTAATCAAATACTAGAATGGTAACATCCGGGATTAAAAACCTAAGAAATCAAAATCAACCAAATACTTGTCAAGAACAGTGCTGGAATCTAAAATGAATTTACATACATAAACGGATATTAATTTGGAAGACTATAATTCACACTTGGGTGAATTCCCATAAATCTTAATTTTCAGCAGGCTCGTTCCAACTCTGTACCCCTTTGATTGAAATTGAGTTTACTTTCCTTTGGTTTTACATCTCTAAGATTCTTCAAGCCTTCTTTATGTTCCAGAAGATAATATCTGCATATTAGAGGCTCATGGCTATGAATCAAAGCATAAAATACCAAGGATATTAGTCGGCAGGATACTTGTCTTCTTCCTGGACATGCTTTAACTCTTAGGCAAAGTAATCTGTAAAATACCAAGATGTGATCAGTTGGGTAATAATAACATGAAAAAATGCACAGGTACTAGTACTAGTAGTATTAATTCCATTAATTGAAAAAACAAATCAAATACCTTGCCACGAAAAGATGGTCATCACAAGATACCTACAGAGTTCACAGATCCATCAAAACAAACGTAAGATTTTCTTATTTTCTTAATTTTATGGAACAAAAATCAGTTTGCATTGAGAGGAGTATTATGATCTTACTAATTTGTTGAGAGGAAATATCATCATGCTGTCTTTGTTCAGATTCTTTGAGTCTACACCACCACCACATTTCCCATACAAAACTCATTTTCGATCCAAGATCATCCGTTTGGTGCTTTTTTTGCCTCTGATTCAAAAAGTTCAAGAAAACGAGCCATTGCTAAGATTTTATAACTGGCCAGGGTGAATACCAATGCTTTGAGTTTTTAACCGTGGTAAGGTTACTTTAATGACCGAGTTAAACGTGCAATATGTATTTCTAGTGTGGTCAAGGCTGGACTAGTACTAGGTTCAATAATTCACTGGTCACTTATAACTGCATTGCACGTTCTCTTGGCAGCGATATGAGTTTCTTGTACTGTGTTCAATTCCACTCTATAATTGATTGATTGGAGATTTGGAACATCCAATTCCATGGCAACGTAGTACAAGAATTTTTCATTGTGTTCCGTGTTGCGCATGATGGTATAAGATTTAAAGAGAGTATTGAAGCTGAAGAGAGCACTTATATCCTCTTCATGGCTGCAATGTGAGGCTAGTGGGAATTGACTGATGATGATCAATAAAAAGGACCAAGAAATGAAGATGACATGACGCTACTTTGAGTATTCTTACCGATTGCATATGCATTGCCATAGCTAGTTAGCGTTGTTGATTTACTGTAAATCTGTTTGATGAATGCATATGCATATGAACTACTGATGGTTATCACATTACCTTTGCACATAACTCCAACTTGGAAATATGTGCTGTCGTTGATAAATGTTTACCACATAATTCATCACAACTTACAGCTTTAGTCAAATTGAATGGGCAACCAGGATTCAAAATCAAAGATATCCAATAATCGACTAAAAAATATGAAAATGACTATACAAGAACGAATCGCATGATCAAAAATGAATTACATACATAAACAGATAAAATTTACAATTCGTGAAATTTGTCCATGTCAAATCAAAGTTTACCACTATCACCGGCAGTAGCACTACGAATAAATGATGGCGGATCGTGCCACCAAGAAGGTGTGAATACATAGATGAGATTTTATAAGTGAGGTTAATTTTAAAGTCCGAACCATGGTAAAGTTACTTTAATGAATGAGTTAGCCTGCAAAATGTACCATCGGCCAGACACCCGTGATGCCTCAAAGCTGGCCTAGCTGATGTTGAAATGAAGAGGACTAGCTAGTCTGCACGTACGTTCTGTGGGCAGGACTGTCTACGGTTTCTGGTAAAGCAACTATGCTGCACATTCCATTAACATAACTACTATGTGGTAAGCAAACTATAATCTCTTTGATTAACAGTTCAGTGTTCTGCCTTGAATATCAATAATACCAACCCATATGTGATAAATATGACCGGACCGGACAGACGTGTTCTCATGGCAGATCGGCTGTCACCAGCAAGGTGCATCCGAAAACTGCACTAATCCTAACTTTAAGCCTCTATTTACACCAATCCTAACTTGAAGCCTCTGTAGTGTGGCTGTTGCACTCATGCCCTATGAAGAAGATTGGTCTAGCAATTTCTCTAAATACAATAACCACATTCATCAATGAAAAACTTCTCTATTTTTTGAGATACAGTATTTGGCCTATTGATCAACAAAAATCGACACATGTGTATTCCCAATCACAGATTTAATCGAAGCAAAATAATCCCTAAGATGTGATTATTCAACTGACTCTTTGAATCTTTAAGAGTTTCCTGGATTAATAAGCTGACAAATTCCCACCCTTCACCGGCCTGTCACCAGGAATAAATTCCCACTCTTTGACTCTTTGGTTACAGCCGGGATTAAAAAACAAAGCAATCCAAATCAACTAAAAAATTGTCAAAAACAGTGAAGGAATCAAAGATGAATTTACATGCATAAGCAGATAATTATGACCCAATAAACCCTTCAAAAATCTTAGCTCGTTGATCTTAATTTCCAACAGAAATATGTCTTTTATTTGATTCAACTCTCTCCATTAACCAGGCTTCAACTTGTCTCTGGCCTTTCCTTATAGCTTGATATGTACTTTCCTGTGTAAGATTCTAAGAAAAAAAGGCCTTTGGAAGAAGCTGCTCAGAAGGCTTCAAGGGAAAGATCCTTCAAAAACACCTTCAAGCCCTCAATGCCTTTCCTCTGTTAGTTATGCCTAGAAAAGTTTCACAAATCCAACAAAACAAACGTGAGATTTTATTTTCTTTTATCAAACAGAAATCACTTTACATTGAGAGCAGTAGTAGTATTAGGAGGATCTTACTAATTTGTTGAGAGGAAATATCATTATGCTGCTTCTTGATTCATATTTTTCAGCATCTCTACCACCACATTCCCATACAAAACCCATTTTCAATCCAAGATACATTGGTGATTTCTTGCCCCTGATTCAAAAAATCTAAGAAAACAAATCGTTTCAACAATTAAAAGCAAATTAAGGTAGAAAAAAATCAATAAGCAAATTAAGGTAGAAATTAAAGATCCAATCAACAAAAAAGTGAAAAAACATAGAACACTTAAAAGAACAGCTCAACGCAAAGCTCAAAGTCAGGGTATTAATTAAAAGAAACACCTTTGTCTTCTCCTCCCCAGTTTCACCCCAAAATTTAAGCTCAAAGTGTAAACAAGTTTTTGACAAAGAATATGAGAGTAAGGAAGAATCAAGATGTGAATACAGCAGGGATGATAAGATTTTATAATAACTAGGGTGAATTCCAAAGCTTTGAGTTATAACCATGGTAAGGTTAATCTAGTGAGTGGTCAAAGCTGATGAGGAAGGAATAGGACTAGTACTCTGTCCGAATTTCAGTAGCCCACGTTCTCTTGGCAAGAAACTGAATGAAACAATATGATTTCAAACACGTTAAATTCCACGTCCTAATTAAAATGTATTGAAACATCCATGATAATAATTATAAACGATTAAAAAGAAGATATTTGAAGGTGTGATAACCTAATTCACAACCTACTGCTTTATCAATCAGAATCTTCATTTCAGTCAAGGCCGCACAATGTTAGCCTGGCATAATAAAATAGAACAGTTCCGAATATTAAGATGCAAATTACTCACAACTCCACTCAAATCTCATCTAATATTTGGCAAATTTTACCCCTCCAATAATACTAAAAAGAGGTAACCAGAAATATTACTGTTTGTACCCAGAAATATTCCCAGGCACTAAACACAATAATTTTAGTGATGATGAGGAAATAGGGTTAAAAACATGAAACTAACGTAAAGAAAGATAGACGCAGGTTTTACATGGTTCGGCATGGTTGCCTACATCCACGGGTGAATCTCCTTCGGGAGTAATTTTTCATTGACGTTTGAATTACAATGTCATTTTCTCTATCCCCCGCCCCCCCTCCCCTCACAAGGCATCTCTATTTATACAGTTTTAATAACTAATTTCGAGATAGGCTTAATGGCATTAATATGCCCTCCATCTTCAATTCTACATGAAACTGCTGGAATTAACTATCCATGCCTTCATCTTCAATTCTGCATGAAACTACTGGAATTAAATCTGCATGCCTCCATCTTCAATCTTGCATGAAACTGCTGGAATTAACTCTGCATGCCTCCATCTTCAATTCTGCATGAAACTGTTTGCATGCTTCTTTGAATAAATTCTGCATGAATAATGGCTGGTAGTATGGGTGGATGCTGGCTGGCAGAATAGCTGACTGCATGGGTAGAGACCGGCTGACAGCAAAACTGGCAGTTGACTTGAAACTGGATGGCTACGCGGCAGAGTACTTGGCCGGGAATTAGTTAGCAGCAATGCTGGCAACAAGACTGAAAATTGGCTAGAGGTGGGACTTGCAACCTGACTTTGACAGTTGACCGACGGTTGACTTTGACCGTTGACTAGTTGTTGACTTTTACCGTTGACTTTGACCATTGACCGGGCATTGAATTTATGTAATACTGGGCAGGCTGGTGGCCTGCTTCGGTTGACTGGTTAGCGGGCTTGGATAAGGGCCAAAAGATGATTCAAGTACCAATTGGGCCCATTATGTGGCATTTTTACTTACGGTACAAATAATGACAATGTAGATAAAATCTTGTTCATGCCAGGCATTGACTCATAGTACACAACTAATTTCATTTTCGAGATTATATATCTACAAACCATGCTAACACAAAGAACAAGGTAGTGTTAGCTTAGCTTCGAGTGGGGAAAATATAAGGACATCATACTTGGGACTCGAATAGTTGAAAATTCATATACATAATATTGAAGCAGGGAAAATTCTTTGTTAGCTCACCCTTAGGGTCGAATTGGAAGGACTTCAAATTGAGTTTACCCTGAAAAATTATTTACGGTATATATTCCTCACTACAAGTTGAGTCCGACTAATGTGCACCCGCGGGTGCACATTCCTCCCCTCTTCATTCGCAGGATTTACGGGAACTTTTCACCCTTTGAGAAAAGTATATCTTTTTTGTTTGTAATTTCCTTAAAAAGAAAATACAAGTTCCAAGTTATACTTTCTATTTTCTTTTCTCTTTCATCGTTTTTCCTCTTCCATCTTCTATATACTTCTCTGTTTCCGTATTTCCAAAATTTATTAATCCTTCCAAACTCATGATAAAACCCAACTTTAAACTCATGATTATTCCTTTGTTATCCATTATTGTATGGGTTATCTCCAAACACCTCTTTACAAACAAAATTGTTTATGGTTTATACTAGATCCGTTGAATTATCGGATTGTTATTATATATACTGCTTTAAAAATAAAATAAAAATCAGAATGTTATATTGGACGCATATTGTCTGATGAAATGCCGATAACAAATTCGAAAACTTGAAATACTTTGATCCTTGGTAAATCAAAGATTGAGGATTTCATTAAATTGCAGTTGGTTTATAAGTTGCAGATTTGAGAAGATTTTTTAATCGGAAAATGGGTCATTTGTCTAAAAAAATTTAAAACATGGTTCAAATGGACGAGTAAAAATTATTATGGGTGAAATGGACAAAAAAAAATAGCAAGGATGAAACTGGATTCATCCTGGCTTAAACTTAAAGAATAACGAGGATGAAACTGGATGCATCCTGATGTAAATTAAAAATAAGAAAAAGAATTTAAAAATGGGTAGGATGAAATTGGTTACATCCTGGCTATTTTTATATTTTTGTCCATTTAAACAGTATCAAAATCTAAATGTCCTTTTCACCCAGGAATTATTGATTTTGGTCTTTTTAACCAATTTTGTGTTTATTAATGGAAGTATGGGCTGAATAAGATTTTTGTTGTTGATGGATCTCTTAATAATTGATGGGTATATTATCTTTGATTGAATGGATGATGGAGTAATCACCTTTAATGAGATTGGATGCAAAAATGTTGTTCATCATGTAAATCAGATTATACTTGTGATACTCCATATCTTTGGGTGATAAAGAAATTGAAAACAGACAACAGAGAAGATGAGGCAGAGATGACGATGTAATTTTGATAAAAAGATAATAATTAGAAAAAATAAAATAAAAAGGGAAATATGTTCCGTCAATTCCTGAACCCAATAAACAAGGGAAATATGTCCTGATTAACACGGGGTGCACATAGTCGGACCATGACATTGTATTCATAAGACTGATATAGCTAGTTTAAAGAGTTGCATGCCGAAACATTTTTAGACTTTTGTCGGCAATTCATTATCTCCTACCACTAGATAACTGAATCCACAATCTTAGAGACAGTTATCACCCAGCTTTAGATGATTAACAACGTACATAATTACATTTTCCCTCAACTGTCTTGTACATGCGCAGAAGCCAAATAAGATGCTAAGCCAAATAAAGTGATGTGTGTGTGATGGGGACACCTTTCAGTGAATATCAATGCACATAAAATGTGGCAATACCCAAGCCTTTGGCAAAACAAATCCTAGCATGTACCATATCAATTCACAGGTCTTGAGTTTACAAACCATAAAACAAGGAAATGCAGGCCATCTAGTGTGTACTTTTGTTTGTACCCTAATATTGAACCTAATATTTTACACCAAACAAATGGGCTATCTTAGGCCTAAAATGTTCCTCTTTTTAGCTAAGTATGGTTCATTGGGCCAAAGCATTCTCCCTTTATTAGCCAATTATGGCTAACTAGGCCTCACAAGCACTATACATAGAAGCCCATGTACAAATATCCAAATCAAGGCAAAGAGTAGCTAAGTCACAATTGCCACGTCAGCAGAGTGGACCAATCAGAGGGTGCCACGACATCAGAAAAGTACAATCAACACTCACTGACATCATCATGACGTCATCAGATAGCATATTCCGTTGGTAAAAAGCATATTCTGTTAACGTATTAACACCGTCAGAATATACTGCGAATATTCCGTCCATCATAACGCCGTAAGGATATTCTGTTAACGTTAGCATTTTCCGTCGCTTGCGTCAGCATGCCGTCATGATTAGCTAATCACCTTCTCCGACAACGGTGTCCTGTCCGGCGACGATATATTTTCCGGCGACAGTAGCAGGTTACCGGAGGCGGTATCAGCGGCCATGCACAGCGGCCTTGTCCGGCGCCGTCCAACTCCGTTCCTCAATATCCCTGCCGGAGAATTCCAGTGCTTCGCGGTACATCGTGTTTCAATAGTTCCCGGTTATTTCCGCCCCAATACATTACACTGCAGGATGTTTCCACCCCGAGCCGAGACAAGCTGCACTAAGACAGTTAGCCGAGTTGCAAGATAGTCAAGCCATAAGCTCGGGATATTTCCGCCCCATTCAGTTGGGCTTGCGGATTTATATGCCCCTGTGGGCTTGAGAACTTTAATCTTCTTGGGCTTGACATTATGTACCTATTTGTTTGGGCCAACCCTTTGAACCATTTTTCTTGGTTAATTCCATAACCTTAAAGGAAGTTTCTGTAAACATCTAGAATGGTTGCTGGTTAAGTCACACAAGGAATGTTCTGGAATATTCCAGAAGACATGAAGGGCAAGTTAATTCAATTTATGCCAGGGAGTCATGCAGGGAAAATTATTACAGGGAGGCATGCAGGGAAAATTATTACAGGGAGACATACAGGGGAATTAATGCAATTTATACTCACCTCGAAATTAGGTTAAGGGCGCACCATATAAATACATGGGTTCACAACCCAAAAAGGTATGCAATCTGGACCACTAAAACTCCTGTGAAAAACTGAAAGCTAACTTAAGCATCGGAGGGTTTTTTGCAGGTACCCCCAACACTATTCACGTGAAGAAAAAGGAAGCGGTTCGTTCATCAACTAATTACCATCAGATTCGTGTTTGAGGTAGAAGGTTATTTTACCATCCAAACATTGGCGCCGACTAAGGGGAGTCGAGAAAGGATAATCGTGTTTTCCCGAATTGAGTTATGGCAGTAGTCAAACAAACTGCACGAAAGGTCGATTCTGTTATCAATCCTCGAAAGCGCAGGAGATCACGCGAAGCTGAAAGGCATGATATTGAGGTTCAGTCAGCACCTGCAGTACCCAAAGGAAACAGACAGGGTTAAGATCGTGTTGGTGAGAGAACCCTAGATCGTGGTCGAGATTGAGATCGTGTTCGTGACATAACCCCATATATGAATAATCGGAGAATCGAAAAACAACCAATGATCGATGACGAATGAATCGATGTTGACTCCATGCTTGATGGAGAAAACCCACGAGATAGATTCAACAAAGGGCATGTATTTGGCAGCCCGTCAAGAAGGAATGACGATCGACAGCACCTGCGAGATGGACGAACCGCGACTCCTAGTAGGGAGGAAGAACTGTTGCGCCGTCAACTGAACGAGGTGGAGAATGATAACGCTCTCCTGAGATTAGAACGTGGGAACCAGTCTCGACCAAGGGCTATTAATCTAAACAACCAGAAGGGTCGTTATGTATGGAAACGTCTTGGAAGTCGAGTTATCCCTCGGGATGGAGACCGAAACAGAGGAGTGATCGATCTTGATAGATCAGAGAAAAATCTGTTGGTCACTGGAGATCTACTTAAACGAAGGCATGTACGAGCCCGGCGAGCTGGAACCCGAGCACGACCAACTATAACTCAGCATAGTACGGCCATAACTACCACTTGCTCAAAACGTCTCATGAATGACGAAGACGAGGTTCGATATCGGCATGATGAGAGATAATTTTTGCACGATTACTATGCTCGTTCGGAGCAAGGCAGAGCTGGAAGATCGTCCACTGGACCCCAAAGGAAAAGAATGAGATCTAAAGTTGATATTCCAGAGGATCAGGACTACGAGCAGGAAGACAATACCTCTGATGGCGACGCAGGCGCAATTACAGATGCTCTCCTTTGCAAGATGATCGAGAAAGTAAGGTCGAAAAAGCGCTCCAGAGAGGAATGGACAGACAAGTTGCATCTAGTCGCAGGAGATCCATTGAAACTGAACATCAGATAATTCTGGCCGCCAATGAATTTTCAAGTTCCCAAGCTGCCAGAATTCGATGAGAAAACGGATGATCCAGATCAACATGTTTTACACTATGAAACTTCCATGACTCTGTGGCAGTACAACGATGAGTTGATGTGCAAGATGTTTCCACAGTCATTGACTGGCGGAGCAATAACGTGGTTCAATCATCTCCCGGCACAACCGATTGGGACTTACCATAGACTGGTTGAAATTCTGTTCTAACTATAAATACAACAGACGCGATCGGAAGGGATGCCACGCGTTGTTCCCTCTAGGAATTCGGAAGGAGGAAATCATCAAACAGTTTACTCGACGCTTCAAGCAAGAGTTGGCCGAAGATCCGAATTCCCCGGGATTTTCCCGCTCAAATTGTTCGTCGAAAGATCCGACAACGATCCGATATCATTTGGAATTTCACCAACAAAGTGATTGAAGGAAAGATTCAAATACTGAAATTTTGAACAATTCAGGATAGAAACCGGAAATTCTCCATGAATATGATTATAAGAAAGATCAATTTGTATTGAACTTTTTAAATCACAAATAAAATTTGGAACGTTTTTTGTAATATTCATATTTGTAAGCAAAATTCTTGAAACAAAATTATGGGTGTCACAATTTATACCTACCCAATTGCAGTGATGAGACTTATTTGAATTCCATGACTCCAAAGTTGATGCATCTCCAAATTCTTTCATGAGATTTAGTAGAATACTCCTTTCTTCATCATCTTTTTGAATTTTTTGCGAGTTCACTCTAAGAATGAGTATAGAAAAGACGAAAATGATTTTGGTGGGCATTTTTTCCCCGAATTATGATCAAAGAAACACTGAACTGAACTTGTTTATAAATTATTAATTTATTGAATTCAATAGATGCTAATTTGAGTGGACTATATTTAGGTGGATGTGGAAATAACGCAATCACTAACACTCTAGTCTTTTCTAACATTAAGACACTACAAACACTAATTCAATGGCGGTTCTTTGCGTAGGCCCTAACATTAAATTTGGCACTAGATTACCGTGTCCATAGTGGGGCGAACAAAAATTCGAGCAAATTCGATCCAAACTCGTTCAGCAAAAATCCTTTTTTTTTTGTGGTGGTTTTCATTAAAACCGTTCCTAACTGTTTTCTGAATTTTCTTTTAACTTGAAATCGATATCGAATTTGATCTGTTTGGATCGAATTCGATGTGTTACTACTTTCTATATATTGCCCTCAACTTCAGCCACACTTTCTTATAGTGCTAATAAAACTTTTAGAGAAATACCGGATTTTCAGCCACACTTTACTGTTACTTGTCGGTGATTCTTAGGTCTTTCCACCACGCTTTTCGTATTAGTTACCTTTTTGTAGGTGTCACTAAGGTTTTTCAGCCACACTTCACTATGAGTTACTAAGTTCTTGGTGCTGCTTATGACTTCACCAACACTTCCAAGTATGTGCTAATAAAATTTGTAATGCTGGCTTTCAGCCACGCTTATATTAAAAAGTGACTAAATCTAAAATATCTGGTAAGGATTCCAGCCACGGTTTACTTATTGTTACTTACCTGTCTGTAATTCATTGGTTTCTTACCACACTGTCCTCACGTTTTACTTACCCGTCGGTGTCGGTAAGGTCTTTCAGCCACACTTACCTGTACTGCTAACTTACAAGTGTTGTTTAGGTGTTTTAGCCACACATTCAGTATCACTATCTCTTAGCGTTATTTAGGTCTTTCAGCCACGGTTTCGTTACCACGGTTTTGAAGTTTTTCAAAAGGATTTTCAGCAACATTTCTGGTTTGTACTAATTCCTCAGTGCTATTTAGAATTTTGACAGGCACAGTTTCTGTATTAATTTCGAAGTCTTATTCAGGTCTTTTAGCCACACTTCCGTATGCGATACGAGTGTGCATCAGTTACTAACTTGCATTTGATGGTGGAGATCTGCTCCCAATACATAGTATAGTAGGCTCTTAGTCAAACCTAGTGAGAGATAAATTAATGGAACATAAAATGGGAGATAAAAGAGCATGGTTTAATAATCAGTTCATAGTCAAATCTTTAAGGTCCCTGTTGTATATCGTCATTGTGATGCTATGGAAGCTTTGACGAGATCATTTTTACTTATGTCAAAGCATTCGCAACAAAGGGATCTCTGTGCCTGCATATTAAAGAGTTCGCTTATGTCAATTAAAGCCATGAAAGGTAAAATCACAAATACGAATCAAAATTTGATATAATTTTCAACAGCAATGAAAAGAAGAGAACATTATTACTATCAATTTTTTTGGATACTATCAATTATCCTAACAGCAATGGAATCGACAAACTTCCAGTATGGAAACCACCATTTTAGTTTCTTTAGATATAAAACAATGAACATACCCCAAAAACCAACCCCAAGCCCCAAGGAAGCAATAGCATATAACAACAACTTCTCTTTTGCATCCTCCCTGTCGACTTCATCAAATTTATTTGAAGGATTTGCTTCACTGGTACTAGTATTGTGATTACCCTCGCAAAGTTTTTGTGTAGGAAATCCACACAGTAAATCATTCCCTGAGAAAGCAGAGCCGTCCAAACTAAGTGTATCAAAGTGAGGTTCCCTAGGAATCCTTCCACTCAGGTTATTTGAAGATAAGTTTATAACCGCAAGAGAATCGATTGTTGTCAGAGCTTGTGGGATATGCCCAGACAATTTATTAGAACTCAAATCCAGAGACTGTAGCCCTGACAAGTCCGCAATACTTTCTGGGATATCACCCGTGAAAAGATTATGAGACAAATTAAGCGAAAAGAGCAATTTTAACAAGCCAATCTCTTCTGGAATGTTTCCGTCAAGATTATTGCTCGATAGATCAATCACTGAACTGTAGTCGTATAGTTTCTTCATTTCAATCATGATCCCTTTAATGGCCACGTCCAACTGAACATCACCATGATTCTCTGGCGATACATAACTGTTATCTCTTAATCCAATCAAGTTCTCTAAGTTTTTTGGAATATGTCCCGAGAAATTGTTTAGCGATAAATCTAACAGTTGGAGATTTTGCAAATGAATGATCTCTTCGGGTATTGACCTGTTGAATTTATTCGACCTCAAAGATAAAAACCTAAGGTCCTGGAGTAAACCAAGAGCAGGTGGTATACTTCCTTCAAAGTTGTTATTCGCCAAGTTAAGAAATTCCAACCGGTAAAGTTCGCTGATGAGAGTAAGAGGAGTACCATCGAGATGGTTGTTATTTAACTGGAGAAAACTCAAGTGTTGTGCTAATTTTAGCTCATTCGGAACTTTTCCGGTGAGATTGTTGTTTCCAAGTTTGAGAGCCTCCAGATATCCACAGTACCCTATATTAGAAGGTATTGTCCCGGATAGTTTGTTCTTAGACAGATCAATAAAGCTAGTAGATGTGAATAAGCCTGGTTCTGTTGGACATAAAGTAAACGGAATTGAACCTGAGAGTTCATTACCACCTAAATCAATGGTGGTTGCCTGAGATAGTCTTTTTCCCAACTCTAATGAGATTTCCCCACTGAACTTGTTATTTGACAGATCAAACTCTTGTATACCTTGAGGTGGAAGAGACACTAAACCGTGAAGTTTGTTCTCCCCCACATTTATCTTACGAAGATATTTGAGTTTGAAGAGACAAGAAGGGATAGTTCCTGTTAAACTATTCTGAGACACATCCAATTCTTCAAGATTAGTCAAATTACAAACTGAAACAGGGAATAATCCTTTGAGATTGCATGAGCCCAACCGTAGTGAGCGTAGACTAACCAAAGAGAACTATATTACCCTCAATAAAGTTTCCAGAAGCTGTGAAGTGTCTAAGATTTTGGAGCTGTGATATGCAACTTGGGATTGTTGTTGTTAAATTATTAGTATCCAAACGAAGTACTTCTAGAGGAGAATTCTGACAGATTGATTCTGGCATGGAACCTTGAAAACTATTGAAAGACAAGTCCAGATAGCGAAGGATTTTCAAGTTGGAGATTGAAGGATGAATAAAACCTGTTATGGAATTATAAGAGAGGTCTAGAATTTTAAGATGAGAAAGATTATACAACGAAGAAGGTAAAGGTCCCTGAATATAACATGAAGAGGCATAAAGAATGACCAAAAATGGCGCATTTGAAAATGAACTCGGAAATGATCCGTTGACTACTGTGTTTGATATCTTAAGTGTTTGTAGCTTAGGCCAGTGACGTTTGAGCATTCTATTTAGATCGACGTGAAGATCGCCGTTACCATTCACATCAAGTTCTTTGAGTTTAGGAAGATAAGGGACTGAACCATGGAGCTGACAGTTGGATAATTCAAGAGTAGAGAGTGAGGCCACATTACCCAGCTCAGCTGGGATTAGAGAATTGAGTTGATAATTCCTATTCATTTTGAGGGATGATAAATGAGAAAGATTGTGAAACTCATGAATAGGGAAAAGCGGCGTAGATATATTGCAATAAGAGAGATCGAGCTCCCTAAGATTAGAAAGATTCGATATATGTGCACTAAAATTCTTTTGCGAAGATGTGGCCTCATATACATCGATACCACTCAACCTTAACACCTTGAGATTCACTAAACCTCTGACCCATTTTGTGGATGATGTTTGCAAGCAAGAGGTGAAGAAATAATCAGAGGTGCAAGATAAATCAAGATACTGTAGAGAGGATAGGTTGCTGAATTGTATCGAAATCGATGCTGCAAGGTTACAGTTGGAGAGATCAAGATGTGTGAGTGATGTTAGTTCATAATACTGACGTGGGATTTGGGATTCCTGAAAATCATTGAAGGCAAGATCAAGATACTCCAAATGAGTAACTTTTATAAGGGAAGCAGCAGGAAATATACCGGTTAGTGCCGTGCTCGGTGGATCAGAGGCATCTGCAGTAGTATAATCAGATTGTTTGTTGTAGTAATCTTCAAGGTCAGTGTTCCGAAGGTAGATGGAAATTACCCGTAATGAGTCATTAGAACATCTAATGCCATGCCAACTACAACAGTTTTCATGTTGCCTGCCTTTTTGCCATGATGATAAATGATTTGTAGAGTCGTCCAAAGAAAATTTAAAGTTTAAGAGAGCACTTCTATCCTCTTCATGGCAGCAACGTGAGGGTAGAGGGAACTGAGTGATGATGATCAATAAAAAGAACAATATATGAAGATGAATAATAAGGAGATGATGAAAATGGGTATGATTATTTAAAGAAGCCATGGCCAGTTATAGCTTTTTTTATTTTAAATTTCTGGTTTGATGAATGGATATGCAGAATGGCTTAGATATGAATTACTATTTATAAGCTTCAACATTAATTAGCAGCGAGCTTTGAACATGAACTTGTTCAATTATTATTATCGATTGAATGAATATTTCATCCATTGACTAAACTAGATCATTATTATTAAGGGTGAGTTGGAAATCTATATTCTCATATTCATTCAGTCTATCTCTAGTCTGGTCCTGGTCATGCAATTCAGTCATTCTCTAAGGCTACGGTAACAAAACAAATTTATTGACTAGAATTTTATATTAAGCTTGACTTGGAAATATATTCTCTGGTTGGGAGCATAATTTTACTTGGCCGGCCTTAGAAATGTCAAGGATGTTGTATGATTGAAAACAGAAAAAAAAAAAAAAAAGAACAATTATTTCCACAAAATTGAATGCACTCATCATCAACCATACAATAACCATTATCAGGATTATTTTTAATCAAGTTAGATAAGAATTATGGCTCAAACCTGCAACAAAATCACAACAAACAGTTATTAGATTCATAAATACACAGATTTGTAATCAAAAAATGGTGATAGAATTAAGAGGTGAAGCATGGTTCTCAGCACTTCCTTATCACCATATCAGATATTGGCAAACCCAAACCAAGTACCTCAATTTTTACTCCTTCCACCTGCAGTTTTGAGAACTTTATCACTTATCACTTACAAAACAGAACTTCACAAAAGAGTTCATTCATCAGACATACATAGTACAAATTTGTTTGGACGAGCACCAACACAATAATAAGAAACAACTTGCATGCTATATGAACCCTTTTGTTTATCACATCATAGTGAACTGGTGCATAATTGTTCAGGAGAGTTTTACTTTCCTACAAAATCCAAAATAAATCTTTAAATTTCAATTTCATGAAAAACCCCAAAATAAATCAAAATCAAACCATTTAAATCAAAATTACAAGCAACATGATAGAAATAATCATAAAACGAACAATCAATTTTACCTTCTTTCGGGAAAATCAGTTGATTCTTCAACTGTTGGTGAAGCCAAAAACCAAATCCCCCTTAAACTGTTCGAGAAATTCAACTTAGGATGATAATTGGTCTTCTAAATAAAAATCCTACAAGAAAATCATAATAAATTTAAATCCCTAAGAATAAAAAAATCTACAACAAAGAGAGAAAAGGGGGAATAAATGGTTGAAGAAAATGGTTTTACATCGAATATTGCAAATGAAGAGATGAAGAAAAATGGTTTTTCATGGAGATCTGCTGGTTTAGATAGCGGTTTTGGGAGTGAAAAAGAAAATGATTTTTCTTTGAGCTCGGCTATGAGAGAGCTTCATAGAGTGAGACGATGGAAGAGAAAGAGAAAAAACAGAAGATAGGGTATCCAACAGGTTTGAGATCTACTTGAGGGATTTCAGAGGAAGAATCAAGAGACGGGTTTGCTAGCATGTTTGAATTGACGACATCTGGGATTATTGATCAGAAGAAGAATCAAGAGGAGGGATTTCCATGGTGCTAGTTTTTTGATTCAGAGACAGCTTATTAAGCTCTCGGAATTTTTCCATATCAGAGATGGCTGTCTTTGGTCATCACACCGGCTACCGTGTATGAGGGTCTCAGATGTGGATCATAGAAACCCCATTTTCCACTAGTGCGCGAACATTCCGATGGGACTTGAGAGGGGAAGTTTCGATATAAAAACAAAGAAAGAAGAGGTACATCATTAATTATGAATAAAAATTGGTATCAAGCAGAAATGGAATTAACAAATCTCCAATACACGCATTTTTTTTTATTGTGAATAAAACATGTTATTCTAGCTGCAATACCCAAACATTTGATAAAACAATCCCAGCATGTATATAATCAATTCATAGAAGTTCAAAATTTACAATGATTCTTTGTTTAGGGTAAACCCATAACTTAATCTAGGAACAGCCTCTGAAAGCCAACTTGAAAACATGAATTTGAACTATTTTGTTCACCGCATCTGTGCAGCAAACAAGTCTTAAAAAACCTGGCGAGATTGGGGTATACCCAAACTGATTGGGGTATACCCAATTTCAAGGGGACATGATGTGTCATTATTAAAAAGTGTGATTTTACTTTAATACCCTTGAACTAATTAAATTTTAAAAATAAACTCATTTCTTAATTTCATTAACCCTAAAATTAAAAAACTAACCAACTCTTAATCTTCTCTTCTTATTCATCTTCCATCAACCAAAGCCATATAAAAATCTTCAACTTTGATTTTCCAAAAAAATTGTTGACTCTAACAGCGAAAAGAAGACTATAAATGATGTTTAAACTCAAACCCATCATTGTGGTGTGTGATTTGATTGTTATATTAGGTTAGAAATCGAAAATTATGATTTCTGTGTTTTTGGCCTAGGCAAGGTCGTAACATGCATATCTTGCCGAGCTTTTCATAACAGTGACCATGGCGGCGATTGTAAATTTTTCAACAAATGGCGGGGTATTTTTGAATACTTTGCACCAAATACAGCCGGAAGGGTATTTTTGAATACCTTGCCGGCCAAAAACAAATTTAAGGGTATTTTTTGAATACCTTGCCGGCCAAAAACAAATGGAAGGGTATTTTTTGAATACCTTGCCCCAATAAAATTTATATGTCATCTCCTCGTATGTCAAAAAAAAGTCGGCAAGGTCGACGATGAAGATCATGTTGGCCACTTTTGGTCGGGCGAGATCGACGATGAAGATCTTGTTCGGCCACTTATGGCCGGCATGATCTTCATTAGTCGACCTTACCGACTTTTCATACTTTCAGAACTGAAAGTGTTGATTTATTCTTTGATTTTGAGTATGATTTCATATAACAGATTTACAATCACATTTTTAGAAGTATTTCGGTTGTGTGCTTCATTTTCGTTGCAAGAGATATTCTCAAAAAAAAAAAAAAATCATCAAAAATCATCCCACAAAAGTTCAATCAAAAACAAAATTTCATAACTTAAAATTCATAAGTTTTAATCTATTCAATCAATTTAAACTTAATTAATTAATCTAATCAAAATTTTAGGGTTAATTAAATGAGGGCAATTTTGTCATTTTGAAAATATTTGGTTAAGGGGTGACCTCTTTTACTTCAAAATGACCCTATTTTGTCTCATTGGGTATACCCCAGTTAGTTTGGGTATACCCCAATCTCGCCAGGTTAAAAAATCAGTATGACTAATTTCTTTGTTGCTAAAATTTTTAATAGATACTGCTGGGTTGTTCCCAAAATCTCTGAAAGAATTTTGCATTAGGTACTTGTTGTGTTGGAGTTGTAGACAGCGAACGTAAATGGTCAACTTAATCCATATGTTTTCACATCTCTTCCTGAATCCGGTTCAGTAGAGCTGGTAAAAATGGGGAAAATCTGACAGAGACATGTTTGAAAGGAGAAACCATAAAGCTGCATGCATTGATTGGATTGAAAAGGAATTTCGGTTTCTGTTGGTTGCTCGGTTCAGATTAATCAAGGGAAATTCTTCGATTTGGCTTTTGACGTTAACCAGAAAACACCTACTGAAACACAACCACATTTATGGGTCTAGCTACAGTAACATTTTGACAACGCAGTTTGGTTACTTTGGTATTGCAAGACATGCAGTGGAACCCCAGATAAATGTTATTTATGATATTTGAGTTTTTCATCGAACTAGATCACATGCAACAAAACGGTTGCATAATAAATTAAATTGGATCTTTAAGTATCGTTTTTAAGAATGTAACTTACCTCAGTACATTTACATTTTATTCTATATAAAGACCACGCCGTTTCTTTCTTTGATATCCAAGTCTAAAACTTCTATATAGCTTGTCTACCTTTTTCTTTCAATCTTGACTTGAATAACTATACTTAAGTAGAAAAACAAAAATGGGTTTCTCTAGACCAATCTTGATTGCTATGACATACGTAGTCCTAGTGATCATGTTGATGTCGATGAATATCTCCACAACCACAGCTACTGATGATCATGCGATCGCCATCACTAGTGATGGTGATATCGAAGGCGATGGATCCATTTCAACCCAACTTTCTTGGGGATGTGCTGGATGGGTTGTGGAAGTTCCGGCCATTGCTATTCTTTGTGCCGTTAGTTTCAACAACTGGCTTTTAGACGACCATTGGGTTGCGAAAAAAATGCTGCGAAGCGATAAAGGGAATGGGTGAGGATTGTTTTAATTACTACTTCTCCAAATATGGTGGCATAAAGTAAGTCGGGCTCAGAATAGAGTCTTAAACCCCATGGCACCATATCTGAAATAGTATAATTACATCAAATGAAGTTGATATCGCGCATCAACTCCTTCATTGTTCACCATACAAGACTAATAATATCCTTACCAGTCATCTTGGACATGCAAATAACTAATGGATATTTTGTATCTACTAGTCAGCCTAACCCAAGAAATAAGGCAGGGCTCGCTAAGATCCAAAATTATATCATCTGTTTGAGTCAAGTAAAGCTGACTGGCATTTAAATACGACGTGCAGAAAATATATCTGGAGATTATGCATTGTCTATGCCTGATGGCTTGATATGCTCAGGCTAGATGGGGTATCTTCACATATTTTCCGCAAAAACTCACAGATGCCTCAGCAGATCCAAAACTCGAATATTAAAAGTAAGATGATGAGATTATGAAGTGACTTCGATTCTGACTATTGATTTCTTTTGAGTTTACTGATCTCAATGCATATACGCTTTCTGACCCATGATCATGTAAAGGCAGGTTCAGCTTCGTTTAGGCTCTTCAAACCATTCTAGAGACACAGCAATATCCCTTTTAAAATAAAAGAGTTTGGCTTTGTTCTGCCTTGCCACTCAAAATTATACCCTGCGGCACCGATTACGGATCAACTCGGTGAATAAATTTCAGTGTGTCGCTAATTTCTTTTAGCAGAGTCCCTCACCGTTCTGTACACATGTATTCGGTGAAGAAATGGAATAAACATCTACATGCATGACTGAAATGATTGAAAATATGAGCTTCATATGTTTAACAGAACTTGAAGTTCAGTACAAACCAAGCATTTGTATTAAGGATCTACAACATTCCAGTTATTATTCAAACTATTCAAAGTTACAGACATTATATATTAGTTCATTTGTTTTTTTGGATATAACCAATTATTCTTACAGAAAAAGAGTCAACAATTTTCCAATACGGAAACCACCATTTCTGCTTTTTTAGAAACAAAACCAAGAAAAGACCCCAAAATCCAACTACAAAACCAAAGGCAACACAAGCATAGAACAACAACTTCTCTTTTGCATCCTCTCCATCGACTTCGTCAAATTCATTTGCAGGATTAGCATGAACAGTGCTAGTATCGCGATCACCCTCGCAAAGTTTCTTCGTAGGATATCCACACAACAACTCATTTCCTGAAAAAGCAGAACCATCGACACTCACTGTATCAAAGTGAGGACCCCGAGGAATCTTGCCACTCAGCTTATTAAAAGACAAGTTTAGAACAGCAAGAGTATCAGTTATTGCCAAAGATTGTGGGATATGCCCTGACAAATTATTGGAACTCAAATCCAAAGACTGTAATACAGGTAAATTACCGATACTTTCCGGTATACCATTGGAGAAATGATTGTGGGACAAATTAAGTGAATAAAGCAATGTTAACAAGCCTATCTCTTCTGGAATGTTTCCCTGAAGATGATTGCATGATAAGTCGATCGCTGATGTGTAATCGCCTACTTTCTTAATCTCTGTCCTGATCCCTTTTGTTGCCACATCAAGTTGGTCATCACCAAAATAATAGTACTCCAAATCATTGGTTGTAATGAATCCGCTCAAATTCCCTAATCTATTTGGAATATAGCCTGAGAAATTGTTTAACGATAAATCTAATAGTTGGAGTTTTTGCAAGTGAGTAATCTCTTCAGGTATAGATCCATTAAATTTGTTCGACCTTAGAGAAACAAACCTGAGGTACTGCAATGAACCAAAAGCAGCTGGTATACTGCCTTGGAAGTTGTTATTCGCCAAGTTAAGAAATTCCAATTCGTGAAATTTACTGATGAGCTTAAGAGGAGCACCATCGAGATGGTTATCATTCAACTGGAGAACCTTCATGGATCCTACTAAGTACTTAAGCTCGTCTGGAACTTCTCCAGTGAGATTGTTTTTGCCAAGTTTTAGAGTACTCAGATATCCACAGTACCCAAAATTAGAAGGTATTGTCCCGGATAGTTTGTTGTTTGACAGATCAATAAATTGAGTAGATGAAAAGAAGCCTGGTTCTGTTGGACAAAGAGTAAACGGAATTGAACCTGAAAGTTCATTACCAGCTAGACCGAAGATGGTAGCCTCAGATAGTATTGTTCCTAATTCTAATGAGATTTCACCACTGAAATTGTTATTTGACAGATCAAACTCTTCTATACCATGAGGTGGAACAGGCACTGGACCATAGAGTTTATTCTCCCTCAGTAATATCCGACGAAGATATTTGAGTTTAAAGAGACAAGAAGGGATAGTTCCGGTTAAACTATTTTTATCCAGATACAACTCCACAAGATTAGTCAACTTACAAATGGAAATAGGGAATATCCCTTTGAGATTGCATGAACTCAATGATAAATATTTTAAACTAAACTTAGGTTGCAAGGAGTGCTGATCTGAATTAAATCTCATATCTAGGTTTAGCCGACCGCTATATCTCAAATCTAGTGCAATTAGGTTTTCACTAATCAAAGAGGACAGTGAAACATTGCCTTCAATAGAGTTTCCAGCAACTTTAAGTTCCCTAAGATTTTGGAGCTTTGATATGCATTTTGGGATCATTCCTGTGATATTATTGTAACTCAAACTAAGAAACCGAAGAGAAGAATTCTTACATATTGATTTTGGTATGGAACCTTTGATATTATTTGAAGACAGGTCAATATGGTAAAGGGATTTTAGGTTAGAGATTAAAGGATGATTAAAATCTGTAATCCAATTCCAAGAGAGGTCTAGATATTGGAGTTGAGAAAGATTATAGAATGAAGAAGGCAGAGTTCCTAAAATTAAACATGAAGAGGCATCAAGACTAACTAATAATGGGGCATTGGAAATTGAACTCGGAATTGATTTGTTTACCAGAGCATATGATATCCAGAACTTTTGTAGTTTAGGCCATTGATGTTTGAACATCCTAGTTAAATCGACATGAAGATCCTCATTACGACCCACATCAAGCTCTTTAAGTTGAGGAAGATAAGGGAGTGAACCATGTAGCTGACAATTGGATACCTCAAGAATAGAAAGTGAAGTCAAATTAGCCAGCTGAATTGGGAATGGAGAAGTGAGTTCAGAATTGTAATTCATTTTGAGAGATGATAAACGGGAAAGATTGTGAAACTCGTGGATGGGGAATACCGAGCTAGACATATAGCAGTAAGAGAGATCGAGCTCCCTAAGATTAGAAAGATATGATATATGCTCACCAAAATTCTCTTGTTCGTATAGATCGACGCCACTCAACCTTAATACCTTGAGATTTACTAAACCTCTCACCCATTTTGTAGATGGTGATTCTAACGAACAAGGAGAATAACCATAGTCGAAAGATTGACAAGATAAATCGAGGAATTGTAAAGAGGATAGGTTGGTGAATTGTGTAGAAATTGATGAGGAAAAGACGGAGAAAGAGAGATCGAGATGAGTGAGTAAAGTTAGATCCGAAAACTGACGTGGGATTTGTGATTCCTGGAAGTCATTATAGGAAAGATCAAGATACTCTAGATGAGTAAGTTTAAAAATGGAAGCAGAGAATTTACCTGTTAGGATAGTGTCTGGTGGATCAGAGGAAACTTTAGTCCAAGGATCCTTCTGGTTGTAATAATCTTCAAGGTCTTTGTTTCTAAGGTCGATAGAAACGACCCGAAATGTGTCATTGGAACATGTAATGCCATGCCAATTACAACAGTTTTCATGTTTCTTGCCTGGTTGCCATGATGACAAACGATTTGAGTAGTCGTCCAAAGATGTTTTAAAGCTCAAGAGAGCACTCCTTTCCTCTTCACGGCAGCAGTGTGAGGCAAGTGGGAAGGTGGTGATGCTGATCAATAAAAAGACCAAGAAATAAAGATGAATAAAATGGAGACGAGATGACGCTACTTGGGAATTGTTATAGAATGAAGCCATAACTAGTTAGCTTTGTTGATTTGAGATGTTTTATTTCATGAATGAACAGAATGGCTTAGATATGAAACTCTATTTATGAACTTCAACATTAGCACTGCATCATGGTCCGTATTTTCATTCATCGACTAGACTAGATAATTAAGCTCTACTTGGAAACCGAGTAGTCTGTTAACCATTGTTGAATTGGGCAGAGAGGAGACTTTCTTAATATTCACTAATTAATTAATAAAGGCTGGCAAATTAATCATCATGTGATCTATTCGAGAGTTTGATGGATCTTGCCGGCCACATGCATGCTATATAAGAAGTGAAAAGGTGATCGATGTTCTGACTATGTAATTTTAGTGAACAAATAAACCAAATTAAAAATCCAAGGACATCATTTACCGAATACCTGTTAGATACCACTTCATTTATGAAAAAACAATTATGGAAAAAACATGAATATATATTCTTTCAGCTATTGACTTGGGAAAAAGATGCTCTAGTTAGACCAAAAGAATACACATGCAACAACTTTGTTATTAGTATTTCTCTAATTCACATGCAACAACTTCGTCTTTCTCTAATGATATTCCACTCGATGCACTACATGACATCACTTAAAGTAATATCAGCCCTACAAGGACTTCCCACTCCGATAACTACTTTAAATGAATGGTTGAAATTCTTTTAGAAATCATGGACCTAAATAAGTATGAAAACTAGCTCGCATAGTTAGGGTTAATTGCTTTAATGTTAGCGAACTTCAGAAAAAAAGAAAATCTAGACAATATGGAACTATTTTTATGAATCCAAAGGAATTACAGCAATAGTTTTGATTCTTACCTCTTTGAGGGAAACTGTAAAAACCTGATACTCCAACTCCAAGACAACAGGTAATATCAGGTCTTTGAGGTGCAAGTGCTTTTTTTGTTTTCTTTTTTTGTTTTCTTTTTTTTTGCATATATGTGTTTAAAAAAAATAATTATTACTATCTCTTTTGACTTTTCATATACAGCTTTTACTTACACCTCTTTTGGATGGATTCCTGTATTATGAAGTTACCTTACTATCTGTACTGTAAGTACTTGTACTATGAAGTTTTTTTTTCCGATACAGGTTTAACAGGGTTTGCCTTTTCGAACAGAAAATTCCAGTGGGTAGGTAAATTACCATTTTCACAATCCATGTAAAACAGAGCACCTTGGTATTGCCGAACATCAGTGGAACCCCCAGAGAAACTGTTACTATTTATGCATGATATCTTAAGTTTCTCTGGAATTGAATACAACAAAACGTTGGGAACTAATTAAATGAAAACTTTGAATATCTTCTTTATGAATGTAACTCAGAATTATAATCCGATTCATCTATAAAAGGCTTAAAAGGCACACTCTTCTTTTCTTCCATAAGGTTCTCTTTTCTTTCCATCCAGACAAAGAACAAAAATGGGTTTTTGTAAACCAATGTTGATTGCTATAACATATGCAGTACTAGTGAGCATGTTGATGTCGATGAATATTTCCAAAACCACAGCTACTCCTACTGGCGTCTCTAGTACTGGTGTCAACGGCGATGGATCCATTTCAACCCAATTTTCTTGGAGCTGCATACCTGAGATTCCGACAGTGGCTTATGAATGTAATTCTAGTTTCATAGCTTGGCTTTTGGGTTACAGGGATAAAGAGATTAGGCTACCTTGTTGCCAAGCCGTAGCACATATGGGAAGAGATTGTTTTGACTATAACTTCGAGAAATATAAAGGTTTGTATGATGTCTGTATGCACATAGTACCATATAAAATGTAAACATATGCATTAATTGTTACTGCAGATCATGCATGCACCTGCTATTATTAATCAATAAGTGAACTATATAATTCAAAAGTATATCTTATGTATTGATTGCTGAACTCGATAGTCCATTATTGGACAAACTTGGTATACTAGCTATCTCTATGAGAGAACAATTATCTAGAATTCTTATAAGGAACAAGGAACTCTACTCAATAGTCGGGCCTTTTGAGCAATGTGTCGGAGTAAAACGCAAAAAAAAAAATATAGAAGTTTGTTTTCCGATTTAGGCAGATCATGATGGAGTTGGATACTTGGATCAATAATGGTAGAACCCAATACAAAAATTTAGTTTAGTTACCCATCTTCAGATTTGTCAGGGGAAGGAGAGGACCTAATGCCATGCACCAAATAAAAAAAAATAAAAAATGGGAATTTACTGTTTTCACCTTCACAAAATTGGTTAAAAAGACCAAAATCAACAATTCCTAAGTGAAAAAGACATGTAAAAAGACAGTTTCATCCTACCAATTTTCAAATACTATTTCTTATTTTTAATTTGCATCAGTTACTCTAATTCAAAAAAATTTGTTAATAAAATAATTTTTGAATTTCGTCTCTAAAATATTTTTTCGGCACGCAAAAAAAATTGTGTGAAAGTTTTAATTGCGATACGAACAAATTTTTCTATGAAATATTTTTTACGACAAATATATCAGACTTCAAAAAATAAATTTTGGCACAATATTTCCCGTCACTACAATTTTTTATTTCCATACCAATTTTTTTCTACCAAATGAATCTTTGGTGACTAAATACATTAGTTGATAAAACCTAATTTGAAGACCATTTTTCATGGTCTATAAAACTCATTTTTAATGGCTTAGTTATTTGTCACAAGAACCATTTTCAAGGACAGTAGTAACGATCATTGAAAGCGCTCTTTGAGACGAAAATACTTGTTGGTAAAGTATAATTTAAAGACAAAATATTTTGTTGCGGGAACTCATTATTGAGACAAAAATATTGTCATGCAAAAGTTTAATGAGGAAAATCAATTAATACCAGAGTTAATTTTGTTGACCTAATTTTTCGTCGTTAATTTTGAACTTTGAAGAAAATTCAATGTAGTCATTGAAAGACATAAACAACGACGAGAAATTTGGTGTAACCAAAATTATCTCTTGCGACCATAAAAAGTTTCCACGACGATGATTAGACGACAACTTTTTTTTTGTTCCAAATTTTATTTGACGACTAAACAAGGTAGTTCCTTGACAAAAATATTTGTCACTAAATGCCCATTTTCCTGTAGTGACATATGCACATCACCAACACTAACCAATTTTTTTGACCTAATTATCGCGCCAAAAGTGAAAAACAATCGGTTAGTATGCTGATGAACTACAACCGTTTGTTGTTCCCAATTTGGGGATTTTACCTGGAATCAGTTTATATGGTGCTATCGGATACTGATTTTGGGTTAAAACTTTTCCCCTTTTGGGTGATTGTAACATGCAAAAACATGTTTGTAGGTCGTTAGATTGCATACCTTCCCATTGGAACCATTATCACCCTTTTCTTCTCTGTAATTTTGTTCTTGTGCTACCATAATATCCAGGGCCGTCTCTACCATTTTAGAGGCTTAGGGAGAACTTATGCATGCATTATAAAAGTCCAACAAGAGTTCAGAAATAATCAAACTTAAAAAAGGCACTATGCTAGATAACACCGTAGCGGCCGAAGGCTGCCACATTTTTTAACGATTTTATCTTGTTTTTAGCTACGAATAAGTCACTAAGATTTTTCAAACGAAACCATGAATAACCTAAACTCAGTGACCATAGTAACTTCGTAATTAAGCAAATACTATAGAGGACAAGTTTTGAGTGTTCACAAAATTTAAAAAAGAAAATAATACTTGCACTAAGTAGAAACTAAAAATTTGTAAGAAAATTAGAATCAATTGATCTATTAGTTGATCTCATTATTATTTTGAATGAGATCTGCAGTGTTATTCACCAATCACCACCCTTGGATTACATCTATCCTGTAGGCATAATGGATGAATAGGTCGTTCCCATTTTTTGGGCCCTCAAAAATTTGGGCCTAGGGCGGTTGACCATCTCGCCCTAGGCCTAAGACATCCCTGATAATATCCTTAAGCATACTTTGGTTGACATGCTCTTATTCATTCAACAAATAATCCAAGTTGGTAGGATCGAAATCAAGATTATCTGATGCACCCACTTCTTCATCATTGTTAGAGTGTTCATCGTCGTTGTAAAGTTTCATTTTTGCTAACAAATCACAAACCCTACTTTTTTCTTTTTTTCCTCTACTTCTTCTCCTTAATCGAACCATAGAAGAGGAAATGAATTTCTACTCTAATCCTAACACTATAATTAAACTCGAGAAATAATTAATTTAATTAATAATAACTTAATTATTCTTCACTAATGAATAAGGGCGTACTAGTCGTTAATATAAATATGTAGATAAGGGGTCTTTATAGATTATTTCTTGATATTTTTTTTTTGTCTTTTAGTAACAACCATCAAATAAATAGCCTTGGCCTCAAATTAGGAATACTTGAAATCTATCAGCTTTTCCAAAAATATCACCCCATAGGACAGATTAAGGGTGTAAATAAACCCGAGAACACTTGGCCTGCATGTGCCCGCCGAGCTTAGTTGTACCCGAATGAGCCCAAAGCCTATTGCAGCCCGTCACGAGCCGCTTGGCCTGGCCTGGTTAGTTTAAATGGGTGTGCTCGGGTTTCCCTAAAATTTAACAGCCTGGCCTGGTACCTGCCTGAGCAGCCCGGCCTGGTATCCGTTTGAAATTTTTAACCGTTTTGGTTCTAATATAGAGAAAATTTTAGTTATATTTTGGATTAGAACTCTTATTTTCATTTCTATTTTACATTTAGAAGATTAATTATCTAAGATTATTTTAACTTATAGTTTATTCAATATCCAAATTATAAATTGAAAGTTAAATCACTTATTACAGAATTTTTAAAATTCAAAAAACCCGACGTCAGTTTGGCTTGTCTGGTCTGGCCTGCTTATAGAATTGGTTTTGGGCAAGTTTTGAGTCTCAAAATAAGTGTTTTTTCCCGGCGTGCCCAGCCTGCAGGGCTTTTCGGGTAGCTAATTATGAGGCATGTCAGCCTAGCCTGCAGTAGGAAACGCACTCGTGGGCGGCCTAGCCCAATTTACACCCCTAGGGCGGGTGATCATTTTTAGGATCCAGGTAAAAACGTTTATAGCATAAGAGTTTAACAAAACACCGTCAGACATGCAGTGGAACTACATATAAATTTTTTATTTTTTGAAGCATGCATAAAATATTATTAATTTATGCATGAAATTGATCAGTTTCCTTGGAATGTATATGTTTACATGCAACAAAACGTTTGTAAAGTAAATTAAATTGGAACTTCAAGTATGTCTTTAAGGATGAATGTAATATATCTTTAAGGATGTCTATAAAAGCCAACCTTTTTCTTTCCTCCATGTATATATATCCAAGTTCCAATTCCTCCATCTTATAATCTACCTCTTAATTTCTTTCCATATAGACTTGGATAATATCCGTACGTACGTCTTTCAAGTAGAAAAACAGAAATGGGTTTCTCTAATCCAATGTTGATTACTATGACATACGCCGTCCTATTGATCATGTTAATGTCAACCAATCTCTCCACAGCCACAGCTACTGATGATCAGGCGGTCGTAGTCTCTGGTTCCATTTCAGTCAACGACGTTTCTGACGCATTATTCTGCTTTGGTTCACTTTTGTCTATCGGAGACGTGGCTGCTGCTTGTGCCTATAGTTTCGCTGCTTGGCGTTGGGGAAGCCGTTCAGTTGGGGAATTTTGCTGCGAAGGGATAAAGACAATAGGCGAGGCTTGCTTTAATTATTACTTTTCTAAATATAATGGTATGTTTGAGACATGTAATGAAATAATGCACCACTAGTACTACTGCTGATCATGTACCTGTTACTGCCATTACTTCTCTAATAAAGTTATTTCAAATTAATGATTTTATTAAATTCCAAAAGAAATAATCAAAGATGTTTTATTCTTGATTAGAAGAACAAAAAGACCCCTAATTAGATTGCGAGTTCATAAACCAATTTATCATATCTCATCAGTAAATGAGAGTTCCATAATCATATTATCATACAAAACCCTCTTATTAACTTGTTGGAATGCTCCTAAAACAAAAGTTGGCCCTGCATATCAGATTCCGATCGAACTATAGCTAAACAAACATTTCCACCGATTGGCACAAAACCAGTCTCTTTAAGAACTCTATTAAGCATACTGCAGAGAGTCTTCCTCAAGACTCTCAATTGAGTCAGCCAGCAACAGAAAGTAACAACACTAGTCAATAGGCAGCCGTTCTTCTTGTTAGCTATAAACTAGTTCTCAGAGTCAGTTTGTAAAATAACTTTTGAATTATTCTTTAACCGTATTTGGTTTATCTTTTAATATAAATAAGAGTCCCATCTCCACAAGTTTTCTTGTGGAAGATATTCTACCAAATATCATGTTCTAAGTTGTTATCAGGAGGGTTCGATCCCTCACTCTTCTGCTGTGACAGCCAGCCGCCGTCACCACCACGTCCTTCTTCATACCATCACCTAAACCCTCATATCATAACCATTCACCACCGCCATTAAAATCGTTTGCTGCTAAGAAAGCTTGTTCAAATGTGTCTCCTAGTGGCAAGGCAACTGGACAAAGTCTTTTGTTTGATATATCAACACTTTAGATCTAATACTAAAAACATTCTTAAAAACCAGTTCTAAACAAATTTCAATACCTTTCAACCAATTTTAAATATCTTTCAACACAAAAATCCATTACCAATTATATCTGTTAACCAGCACAGATTAATACTACCAATTGAAGAGGTATTTTGACTATGTCACACAACCATTAGAAGAGGTATTTTGAATATCTCACACTATGAATTTGAAGAGAAACACCAATTTCTCATACAACAGTTTGAGGGGAAGTTACAAGTTCGTTTCATAAGTTCAAAAGACCAGCTAGCTGATAAATTTACGAAAGGGCTATCTTCACCACCGCTCCATTACATTAGAAGCAAGTTGCATATTCGTCAACTCAAGTACAACTTGAGGGGAGGTGTTAAGCATAATGCAGAGTGTCTTCCTCAAGACTCTCAACTGAGTCAGTCAGCAACAGAAAGTAACAACACTAGTCAATAGGCTTTTAAGCCGTTCTTATTGTTATCTATAAACTAGTTCTCAAAGTCAGTTTGTAAAACAACTTTTGAATTTTGTAACCGTATTTGGTTTATCTCTCAATATAAATAAGATTCCTATCTCCACAAGTTTTCCTGTCGAAGATATTCTACTAAATATCATGTTCTAAGTTAAATTGCCTGTTGTTGAAAATGAAATATTACGATGGGAACATTATACTCTTTTTTCGATATAACAAAACAAAGACCATCTCCGGTGGGTGCAGCAACAGGCATATCATTCCGTTCAAAATATGCCACCACCAACGTCGCAACTCTATCAAAATGAACTTTATACATTACGGTATACGGAGTCCTCGATTCTATGATACAACCACCACGTCCATACACTCAAAATCTTTTATCTGAAAACCTACACTTTTGACACCCACATTGATATCCTCTAGATGTAAGTAATAAGCCGATGTCTGAAAATGAAAGTTGGGTACTACTATGGGAGTTGTATGCACTCGTTGACCTCCGCCTCCAATTGTCGCATCTGCACCAAAACTTAAATATGTGCTTCCTGCGTAAATACCCTTGTTAGGTTTCTCCAAGCAGTAGGAAAATTTATCTTTCCCAACATCAGCTAATTGGTTTTTAAAATACAATGATCCTCTTCCTAAACCAAGTATTCCTGCAATAAGATCAGGCTTTCCGTTCTAAGTCGACGGTTATTACCGAAATCAACAAAATTTTCTTAGTGAAAACCACCACCGGATTTCATAGTGAATCTTTCTTTAGTAATAACACAAGTCGTAACTGCCTAAGTCGCATAGGCTACTTTGTAAACACATTCTCCATTGATATTGCACCTATCTCCCATGCATACAGGATGAGTATGGCAAGGAAGAGGATGATATGTTTGTGAACCCTCCCAAGGGTAAATTGGGCATCTTGATTGAAAGTTTATGTGGTTCCATTGCATTAAAGCCAAGTAAGATCAGTACCTGAATCAATCATCAAATAGTAATTCATAAATGGTGGTGATATAGGAAATGTACCTATACTACCATCCTAATCTACCACATTCCCGCTTCTGGTGCAACCGGTGGTGATATAGGAAATGTACCTATACTACCATCCTAATCTACCACATTCCCGCTTCTGGTGCAACCGGCACACGAACAATGTTAGGATTCATCGTCACATTGTTATGGAGTAATAATATTTGTGAACCGATGTAACGCGCTAGACTTTTGGATCGGTCGATGAGTGCTTGAAATATTTCCTCTGGTGCCAAACGAATATCAGCAGCATCCTAAAAAAGTGATTCGCCGGAGTCTTTGTAAATCATCCTCAATGTAAACCCTTTTGGATTAACTGCAATGGCCAAGTTTAGAATAGTGAAACTTGAATTGCTAAAATAAAAATGAAAAGAATGGGTGTTGTGTTACCCGTTTTTATTATCTAGAAATGATTTTTCTTCTTTTTTCATTTCTTTGTTGTTGTTTTTTCCTGAAGCAAAGACAGAGGATTAATGTAATATATTCTAAAGTATAAAATCGTATTTTATAATTTTAAGGAAAATATAATAGTTTCTTGGTATATAGTTACATATAGAAGAAACACTACAAAATCTATAAATTAATTATTTTCTTTGGTTAAGATATTAGTATATTTTTTTGCTAGCCATGTTTACCTATTTTGTTATTTATGGTAGTCTCCGGACATGAAAATGACGGATATCATTTATAGAAACACTACGATATCCATAAATAAAATTATTTTATTTGGGTAAGATATTAAATTTTTGGCAAGCCATATTTACCTATTTTATTATTTATGGCAGTCTCCGGACATGAAAATGAAAGGTATCTTTTTTTTTTTGAAGCAAAAGAACTTGTATTATAGATGAAAACTAGACCAGTACTTGAGTTCTATCTTCACTAAGATGAGCTCTAATCTCAGCTGGTGAGAAATTTGTCCAGGAAACATAAAAAGCATTCTCTCTAGCTAATCTAGAGAGAATGTCAGCTACCTTATTACTTTCTTTTAGAATATAAGAACACTTCCAAAAGTTAGTTCTAAGAATTAAAGCTTGGATATCCTTAATTATATTTAGAAGTCTCCAATCGATTGAAGCATTGTTGTTGACTGCTTCCACAATTGTCTTTGCATCAAGTTCAAAATGCACTCTCTCCAGCTTTAAGCTTTCAGCCCAGTTGACTGCTTCCCATAAACCCATACATTCTACTTGCGCTCTACATCTTTTCAGATAGATGCACCTTGCGACTTGCTGTTCACCTGCAAAATTTCGAGATATTAGTCCAATTCCCCCAGTATTTGTAATTTATAGAAATGATCCATCACAATTAATAGTAACAGTATTTAAAGGTGGAGGTGACCAGTGTGCATTATTTCGACTAACTCTACTAGAAGTATTAAGTGTCGCAGTTTTTTGAGTTAGATGATCATTGATGAAGCTGCGACTTTTCAAGATGATTCTTTCAGGGCTAGGGTTAATGTTTTGAAAAGATTTATCACATCGGCTTGTCCATAAGAACCACACATTGATAGATCTTCTGCATAATTCATCTACTGAGATCTTCTTCTCGTATAGATCATCAAACTAGCTCTTAACCAAATCTGAAAAAGAGACAGATCCTGTTGAGATCCAACCAGTGATGGAGAACCAAACTGCCCGTGCTAAGTTACACTCCATTAGGACATGAGCTGGGGTTTCATGTTCTTGCTCACACAAAGGACAAACATTTGCAATTCCAGGTACTTTCATGCTTAGAACGTCTCTTGTAGGAAGGAGTACTGAAACTGCTTTCCATAAGAACTGGTTTATTCTTGGAAGTAGTGGTAACTTACACAAAGTCTTGTATATCTTAATCATTCTTGGCCCTCTTACGATTCGAATGGTGTTGCTCAGCATACATCTGCCTATAAGTTGTTTTTACAGAAAAACTCCTATTTTTCTCAAGCAGCCAGACAAGCCTATCCTCTTGAGTATAGTGGATCTGAATACCAGTAATAATATTGATTGTATTTGGATCGAATAGCTCCCACAGAAGATTAATGTTTTAGGTCTTGTTGTCTTGATTAAAGAGCTGATGAACAACGATATGTTACAGATGCACTGTGCAACTTTGCTTTGGGGTTGGAGGTTTCATAAAGTCTTGGATCCATTTATGATACCAAATTTGTATCTTCTTGCCATTTCCCAGACACCAACAACTATTATTGTGAACAAAATCTAACTCAGAAATCATACTTCTCCAAGACCAGGTGGTGTTTGTTTGTTTTCTTAAGATTGAATAGATCACCATCTGCGAAGTATTTATCCTGTAGGGATTTTACCATCAAAGAATTTGTGTCTGAAGCAAGCTTCCAAGAAGATTTTGCAAGTAAGGTTCTGTTGAAGATGTGCATATCTCGAAAACCTAACCCGCCTTCTTCTTTCGGCTTATGTGTTCTTATCCATGTGATAATGTGGTTACCTTTGCACGATTTTTTATTCCTCCAAAATTGCTATTGCTTTGAACTCATTTTCTTGATAGTAACATCAGGCAGTTTGAAATTTGTCATGTGATCAATGGGAATTGCGTTAGACACGTTCTTAATCATCACTGATCTAGTGGCTTCTGACATATTGCTTCCATTCCAGTTAGAGAACCTATGATCCATCTTATCACAGAGAATAGAGAAAGGGATACGTTTCTTTCTACCCACGAAAAATGGCAGTCCAAGATATTTCCCATCGGAAATATTGAGAGATCTAACTTATAGTGTACCACTGATATTATGACAAGTCTCAGGATCTAGATTAGAGCTGAAGAAAACTGTTGATTTATTAAAATTAATCAGCTTCCCGAAACATTGTGAGAATTGATGAATTACTTGGAGGAGATTATTGAACTTAGTATCATTTTCTTTGCAGAACAAAATACAATCTTCCTCAAAAAGCAGATGGTGGCAAAGCGTGAAATTTTCATACCTGTTAATTTTACTAGTCTTCTCACAATGAGCTAGAAACCTAGAAAATGATTCCATAGCTAGAATGAATAGGTAGGGCGACAATATATGGGTCGCCATGATGGATACCTCGTGTGGGCTTGAAGGAAGATGTAGGAGAACCATTAAGATTTATTTCAATATGAGTTGTAGAGATGCATTGTGAGATCAGCTAAGGAAATTTCTCTAAAAAACCAAATTGCTTTAGAATATCCAACAAGAAACTCCATTCTAAACGGTCGAACACTTTAGAAATGTCCATCTTGAGTGCTAGATGGCTACTTGCACATTCTTTTTTCTTCATTGCTTGAATTATTTATTGTACTAGGCAAATATTCTCATAGATTAATCTCCCTAGCACGTATGCATATTTCATAAGAGAGATGATTTCTCTATGTGCTTCTTCATCCTTAAAGCAATAAGTTTTGAAATAATTTTATAAACCGTGTTACACAAGGCAATTGGACGGAAGTCTTCAGGTTTATTGCATATCTGAACTTTTGGTATCAAAGATACTCTTGTATTATTTAATTGTTGGAGAAGAAACCCAGAATGAAAGAACGACCTAACCGTGTTGCATACATCTTCCTTTACCAATGTCCATTGCGACTGATAAAATCCAGGAGGGAAACCGTCAGGACCTGGAGAAGTCCATGGCTCCATTGTCATGAGTGCTTGATATATTTTATGTTCAGTAGGGATGGCTTCTAGAGTTTCATTATCTTCTAAAGTAATAGATGCTTTAGAAAATACTGACTACTAGGAGGATCTGATGTAGTCATGATATCTTGGAAGTGCTTTTTGAGAAGGCATGAAAGAGAGTCTTTGTCACTGCACCATGAGCCGTCTGGAGCCCTTAGTGAATCAATTCTGTTGCGGGGTCTTCTGCGATTCATTCTGATATGAAAATATCTTGAGTTCATATCCATATCATTAAAGAAGTGGTCTTTATATTTTTGCCTATTTGAGTTGGCTTGAATTTCATTACGAGATCTGAGTTCACCATCCATTTAACCATAACTTCTGTGTTAGAGCCATTTACATCTGCAGCTTGTAAGGCATGTAGATCTGTCTGAAGCTGTGTTATGCGTTGGTTGATATTACCAAAAGAGTCTTTACTCCAAAGAGACAAAATGCGCCTAGTATTATATAACTTGTTTGATAGGACAAAAGCATTAGAACCAGAACAAGTAGAGGACCAAGAAGATTTAATATGATCAATACAACTATTATGTTTAAGCCAATGCTCGAAGAATTTCCAATTTCTACCAAAAACATTATTATTTTTGGCAAGTTCTAACAAAATAGGGGTATGATCAGATCCATTTTGATGAAGATGACTAACAAAAGAATCTGGGTAAGCTAAAAACCAATCACTGTTGCCTAAGGCTCTATCTAACCTAGACTTAACCTGACCAGTGCCATGTTTATTGCTGGTCCAAGTGTAAGGGTTTTCGTAAAAACCCAAGTCTGTTAAATCAGAGTCTTTGATAAGGTCTAGAACATCACTAGGTGTAGTAGTAATACTATCTCTAGAGGTTCTGTCACTAGAAGAGAAAGTAACGTTTGAGTCACCAATAAGAGCCCAAGGTTTATCTATAGTATTACTAAGGTCTTTAATGAAGGACCATTGAGATACCTTTTCTTGAGTGTATGGTGTGCCATACATACAAGTAAGGTACCATTCCCCTTTGCAAGGGTCATTAGTAATTCGAGAGTGAATTATTTTATCATCTTGGTAGGCAACATTTAGAGAAACCATCTTTTCATAGCAAAAATAAGCCACTTAGTAATGAAAGGTATCTACTGTATTATTTTCTCATGTTCAATCAAATCAAAATAAAAGCATCCATATGTAACTGTTCAACAAAACTTATACCATATTCATTATTTTGGATACTGGCCGTAGTATTTCTGTCCAAAAGTAACGGCATATCTTGCACGTTTAGAAATATAAACCATTTTTTATTTCAATTTGTTACTCTAAAAAGTTTGCTTGATATCATATGTTGTTCACCATGATTTTAATCTAATGATTTCGTATTTCATTCAATCAAGGAATATGATTGTTTGTTTTTTTTTTTGAATCAAAGTACAGTTGTCCCAGGAATATGATTGTAAGAAACATCAAACTCAGATCACCGATAAAATTTGGAACTCTCTATGTAATATATTCATACATGGAAGTGAAATTACAGAAACAGTTTCATGTATATGGACTCATAAACATTTAACTGTTTACATTAGTTGTCCTAAAATACTGTACCTCATGTTCACCATGATTGGACCGTGCCTGCGTATATGTAATAGATGTCTCCACTCCCTTCTACGGGTTAACAAATGTTACTCGGATCTTCCATCAATTCACAACTGTTATAGAATACAGAAAAACAAATGGACATTATGCATGTATGTACGAGAAGAAGGCTCCAGACCACATGGTATCGTACAAGTCAAGCTATGACACACTTTAAAGCAGAGCAATGAAGAGCATTTTTTTCTTTGTTGTGCACGTTGCAGTATAAGGAAATCACATTGAATTGGTGTCTTGTAAATGGTTGATGCAACTAGGGTCTCAGGGGATGGTGGAAACGTCGTATACAGTATTGATGCAAGGAAAGTTGTATGTTTGCTAAGCCATAGACAAGTACATTTTCCCTCGACTGTCCCGTGCCTGTGCAGTAGCCAAATAACAGACCAGATGTGTACTAGTAGTGCCTGTGTTATGACGTGTATCATTGGTTACCAATGCGCATCAAATGTTGCAATACCCAAACATTTGACAAAACAAATCCTAGCATGTATTGAATCAATCCATAGTTCAAAATCCACAAAGGTTCTTTGTTTAAGGTAAGCCCAGTACTCAATCTCGCTTTGGTTCTCTTCAATCTTTTCATTTCAGTCTATTATATCTATTCTGGTCTTTCAATATAGCTTGGGTTTAGAAATAGTTGAAAAACAGGCACTTGATTAAGATTTTCATCTTAATAGAAAGCCTTCTAGTTCTAGTTGAGTACCCAAGATTGCTGCTACTTGAGTCTTCTAGTTAAAGCCTGACCAAGGGATAATAGAAAGCTTGAAAAATACAGTACATTACGGAAGTGAGTCTCTGATATGTTCCTCGCGACAACTTTAAGCGGCTACTCGCATTTGATACATAATTAAAGCTTAATTCACAGTTCTAATTAGAGAGATAGCTAGATCAAATAGTTTCATACCCGAAATATTGTTAGACTGCAATCAAAAGTTCATCCTCGCCAACCACTACGAGGTTGAAACACCTTTTCAGAAACGCTGAGACAGTTATGAGCCAGCATTAGATGACCAACAAGATACATTAGTACATTTTCCCTCAACTGTCCTGTGCCTGTGCAGAAGACAAATAAGATGCTAAATAAACAGACTAGGCGTCTAGTAGTGGTGTGCGTGTGTGTGTTTGTGTAGTTCAAAATCTACTGAGATATTTTGTTTAAGGAAAGCCCAAAACTCAATCTCATTATTGATACATACCTTAAACAGCAGTTGGTGTTTCAATTAAGTTAACCAACTTGTATTTGGCTTAAGACATTAAACAGATAAAACCCTCCAAGTCAAACTTGATTCCCCTCTTAATCTCCATCATCTTCCACAGCATGAGCATCAAACTAATCCTGCATTAGTCTTAATCAGAATTATCATTTTTAGTTGGAAGCAGTTACTTTGAAAAACATATCAATCCAGAGGCAAGACAAATAAGAAATCTAGCAATTAGTTTTTATTCCAACCTCTCCTCTCAGCGAACTTTAACCCTTGTATCAGTTAAGCTAATACTCTAAGACAACAGGCACTGGATGCTCGAGTGCAAACAGTCAAGAACTGGATCTTGCCATTTAAATCTGTTGGCATGGCCTATAAATGACAAAAACACAATATTGTAAGCACACAAAAGATGTTAATCAACACTTGTTACTTGTAGAATAATACTTGTAACTGAAATAATTGTATTTAGATTTCCATATACCTCAAACTGCAAGAAATCTGGTGTTTAGATTTCTATTTGACTATTGAAGATAAGCAGAGAACACCCTCGAAATCCAAACTTGAATCTCCTCTGGCTTCAAATTTGGTGTTGAGAGGCCCTTTCAATTTCTACAGCATGAGCATCCAAAGGCAACATAAAAAAAAAAAAGAAAATTAAGCACCGGTTTTGGTTCCTACCTCTTTGAGCATCTATAGATGTTGTTGATGGGAGTTGTGATGCTGGTGGTCTTTGTGTTAATAGTGGTAAGTGTAAGAGGCGGCGGAGGAAGCGGTAGTGGTAGAATTATACATCCAATTGTTTTGAGAGGAGAAATTCTGCAATAGTTGATGTCCAATGCAACAATATTATTAACACCACAGAAATATTGTACCAGTAGAATGTTATTAACAACTAGACTACTCCCTATAAGCAGAATATTAGAATGAAAAATCCCCTCAAACACCGATCAGATGTTACACCCAAATAGCTAAAAGAATAGCAATCAGCTCCATTCTACTTGACAAGGATAAACAACCATCATAATTCTAACATTACTAAAACCAAGTACTGTTTCCAGGTCCAGTTTAGCTAATAAATCCAAGAGATCGACAAGAGCCAACCCAAAACAACTTCAAAAGCCTTACACTAATAGTCTCAGACATCAAGATTGCTTTTTAGCATTTGGAATCCAATAGATAAAATGTCCAAAAGATAAAATGAAGTCCATAGCTAGCAGTATAATGAACACTTGCAGTAGATTGAAAATCTGAAAAAATAATTGCATCTAGAGTATTTTTATATACCTTAAACAACAGGTTTGATGTCTAGTTGATTGTTGGAGCAGAGAGCACCGTCCAAGACAACCGATAGTTGATGCTCAAAGTGCAATTAGTCTTTTGATTTCATCACTTGTTTGCTTGAAAGATTTAATGAAGAAACATCTTCAAATCAAGCTCGATCATTGAAGTGGAAGAGGGTTTGCAGGTATGATGCAACTAATAGAATTGATGTCCGCTGCGGTTTCGGCATGTAGTTGTGATAATAGCGATTCTGATGCAGGCGGCGGCGGAAGTAGAAGGGATGAAATCAGTGATGAAATCGTTTTGGGAGGAGAAATCATTATGCATTGAATTGAAAGATTTTGTTGTTCTTCCATCCACCAAATTTCCATACAAAACTACTACTTTCAGATCCATAAGAACTTAGAGCTCAGATAGAAGAGGATAACTGAAACCCTCCTCCTAGGGAAATCAAGGAATGGAATGAATTGAAAACTGAAATTGTAAAATATCTACTACTAACATCGGATTTTGAATGGGCTCTTAGGTTATGGTCTTGGGCTTTGCCCTTGTATGTTTGTTAGGCCCTTTTAAGCTCAAAAGAGCACTTTTATCCTCTTCATAGCAGCAACGTGAGGCTAGATAAGTGATGCTGATCAATGAAAAGAACACCAAATGAAGATGAAATCAAGTATTAACAGCTGAAAAAAAATTAACAGATGCGTCTCACAAGGGTTACAATGTCTTCATATTCCTACCAGTAGAATATATGTCAGTCGTCATGTTGTTTTGATGAGACTACCTATCCCTTTGTGGCTGCATCATCACCTTCTCATGTTTTATCTAATGAAGGATACAGATATTATATCATTTTTATTGATGCGTTTAGTTGTTTTACTTGGATGTTTCCTATGTCTCATAAATCTGATGTCTTCTCTATATTCTTTTTATTTCAAAAGCATGTTGAAAATCTTTTCAATCGAAAGATCAAAATTTTTCATGATCAAAATTTTTCATGTTGATAATGCTCTTGAGTATCACAAGCTTACTCCGCATCTTCAAAAACTTGGCATCTTCCATTGATTTTCATGCCGAGATACTTATGAACAAGATGGTTTAGTAGAACGTCGTCATCGGCATATTCGTGAAACTGATCTTACGATTCTAAATATGGCTTTTGTACCATCTTCATATTGGTATGGTTCCTTCATATTGAGTATTGCCTCTTTTATGAAAAATAAATAAATAAATAAAGAACCAAATTAATTGGATGGGAAGCATGCTATTAAAGTATTATTAAAATAATCTAAATAGCATCATTACAACACTTAAAAGTGTTGAAAGTTAAAATGTTTTCACTTGTCTTCCCATTCTTCACTTAGTACTCTAATGCATCATCACATGACGGTGACACTCTATGTCGCGGCTCTTACCAACGAACTGGCAGGGAGGAAAAGGACATTTCTGCTCCCCCTTTACATCTTTCTTTCTATTTGCTTTGACAATCGCTACAAGGAACCAACAGCAAAAGACCACACAATAAGGTCACATTTTGAGGACCTGGGAACATCAAAGAAGTGAAAGTAAATATGAAACTCACATTTTGAGGACCTAGGAACATCAACGTCTTGCTCAAGTTTCCGTTTTGGTACTTTCTTGGTTTTTGAAGCTTTAAGAGGACCTTCACATTGTTCACATTGTTGATGCATTCTTCGTATCAAGAAAAACAAATTAGGTCAATAAATGAAGTCCACGAGGACCTTCTACATGCATGCATCTAACGCATGGAAATTGATAAAACCACTATATGAGTGGTGATTAAGTAGTAAGACCAACACCAGATGAGAAGCACAAAAAATCATCACGTTACATGCTATACATTACAACTTATACCGGAAAATCCTTCTCAATAAAGCAAGTTCAAAATGAATGATTCCTTCTACATGCATGCGTCTAAGGCATGGATTGGTAAAACCACTATATGAGCGGTGATTAGGTGGTAAGATCAACACCAGGTGGGAAGCACAAAAATATCATCACGTTACATACTAAACAGTTTGTAGTAGAAAATCCTTGTCTGCAGGGGTTATACTTCTTAAAAAATAAAACTTTAATCGCATTCGCGAGAGCCTTTATTTTTCGATTAAAAACAGGAATGCCACATTTATTTTTTTCAATTTCTAGAAAAGCATAATCTAACCAAACCTAACAGCAATAAGACAATAACTAAAAGTTTCTATTTTCCGAATCAAAACAAATACCTTTTGACTTCTTCATCATCTGCAACATCATAAATAAAACCAATTGGAGATGACATCCACCAATCCTGCTCAGAAGATCATCCAGAATTCAGAATGAAAAGGAAAAAAACTGCAGGATAGTTATAAGTCCAAAAGAAATTAGTTGATATAGAGAAAGTAAAAAGGCATTTAACCAGTCTCACAATATATTCTATATATGTCATTTTAGCAAACTCTTCGGGTATCTCGTTCTCGAAAACTTTTCCTTGCAGCTCTGCAATATATTTCTGTAATTAAGATCATTCAGAACAAAAAAAGAAAAAAATCAGGGAAGGATACTTGTAAATCTAGTAGAAATTAGTTTATAAGAGGAGTAAAAAGGAATTTGACCGTTCATACCAGATATTCCTTCAAAGGCATTTGAGATAATTCGTCTTCTGTCTTTCGTGTAGATTCCGATCCATTCTTCAATTCAGTCAGGATTGGCTCTGATAGAACACTAGTACTGCAAAAGGATAGATACGAAAACAATGACTATATGTGATTTAGGGCATGGCATATGGTGCGGCACCGGGTTTAAAATCCCAAGCCGAGGCGAAGCTGCAGTGTATATCTTTAAGAAACCAACTATTTCATGACGTACTGAAAAAGATTAACATGGCTACAACCTAAATTCACCTAAACTCATAGCAAGTCTTATGGTAGAATCCCACCTTCCAAATTCCATGGCACTTGGAATTGATCATGGAAGTTCAAGTTTAATGGTGGAAGGTAAAATACCACATCGCATTCAATCTTGGCCCACGATCGATGGTCAAAAAGAGACCATTAGATTTAGAAATAAAATCAACCACGTGATTGAGAGCAATTCGGAATTGCTTTTAAAGCGATTCCATTTGGCAATTTTTGGATTCCAAGGTATCTTCCATTGAAGCCTTGAAACATACCTTGGAAAAAGTGTGGATACCCAACTTGGAAGCCATTAGACTTGATATTCCACACTTTTCATAAGCTTGGAATAGCTTGGATTCCACCAAAAGGCTTGCCCTCACAACCTAGTTGATACTAAAATCAATAAATAACATCTCAAAGAAATTTTTTTTTAAAGAAATACCTCATCCTTACAAAGATCTCCTGGATGCTACTCCTTGAAAGAGCAGTGCCCTGCGCATAAGAGCAAGTGGGGAAAAACTATAAGAAAAATATTTTTATACCGGAAAGCATGTATAAGAAGTCAGTAAACTGAATGTCTGAATCCCAAAATCTAAAGCTCTGCATAATAATTCTGCAAGTCTGAAGATACAGCATTCCACAGTTCAATTTCCAAACCGATAATACTAATAAGATGAACATCGTTTTCTTCTCTAAATCATTATATTTCAAATGATTGATTTTTAAGATGAATCGAACGACAAGAAAAACTTAAAACCCTAATTTGAATTTTAAGGAAACCCCAAAAATTTTGCGGCACAATTGATGATCGAGATTTAAGAAAAAACAAATCATCAACAAGAGTGAGAAGAAGATCTGATGGAGCTGAGATGAGGAGTTTAAAAGATTCTGATATATGTGATTAAACCTAGAAAGAGGACATAACACAGAGAGAATAAAACCTCTGCAGATTAAGAAACAGCGATGAATCAGATAAAAAACCACATGTCACAGGATTGTTTTATAAATCTACACAAGTATTGAGAACTTACACAAGTGTTGAGATTTTTTCTGTTTACTTTTTGTTTTCAGCCGCGAATATTGAGATGGTAGAGAATGCCTGTGATGGAAGATATCTATTGGGATCACTTAGGTGCTGTTGGGTAACGGGTTTATCATCCCACAAACATAAAAAAAGTAAGAACCTTATTATTTTGGGGCTTTAAACGTGGGCTTTTTGGGGCTGTATATAGGGTCATGAAATAGTAATCCATAGAATCTCGTATATCCCTCTGGAGTATCCGTTCTATTATCTTGGAAATAAAACATGAAACCTCTACTTCCGTGGATGCAAAATTTGAAGATTTTTGTTAAAGGGAGAGCAAAAACGGATTTGAGGAGAGCGGAAATCGCAGTTGACTCACCCAATTGAACTGGTTTTACAAATTTACATGAATGAGCCGAAAATACCCTTACTAATTACCCGTCTTCTTCGCACATGTCAAGATAAAAACCATTTAACCTAACCATTTCGTGTTTAGTTCCTTTCTTCTGCCCACTTCCGTCATGAGATTCATACTTGTTACCAGTTACCACCATTTCAATCGACGCCAGCTTTGTTATTCGATCTCCACCCAACTGTACGGGTTGTTGAGTTTATGACTGTATTTTATGACTCATTCCTAATGCAGACTCTCAACTCAAGTAAACAAAAAGTTTGATTGGTAGACTCTCAAGGAAGCAGATAAAAGATTTTAATGGCCTTCTCCTACGAAGAAACAAAGAAAACTATTATCGATCAAAAATAAAATAAAACAAATCAATGCATACTAGTACAACTAATGTTCGATCGATATTCAGACTGCAAATATGACGTTGTTGGGAAATACAATTGATGCCTATGAAGACCAATAATGGAAAAAGCAGGTCCAACAATAGTCCTGGTTCATGAATTAATTAGTAACCATAACCCATCGGTGATGTCCATGCCCTTTTCCTAATGTTCAAAGTATCCTACTGCTGTTGGATTATGATGAGAATTGAGATTTCCTAGTTTAAGTTATCGGATACTTAATCAGCAACAGTTGAATGAGATTTTTGTTAAAGGGAGAGCAAAAACGGATTTGAGGAGAGCGGAAATCGCAGTTGACTCACCCAATTGAACTGGTTTTACAAATTTACATGAATGAGCCGAAAATACCCTTACTAATTACCCGTCTTCTTCGCACATGTCAAGATAAAAAACATTTAACCTAACCATTTCGTGTTTAGTTCCTTTCTTCTGCCCACTTCCGTCATGAGATTCATACCCGTTACCAGTTACCACCATTTCAATCGACGCCAGCTTTGTTATTCGATCTCCACCCAACTGTACAGGTTGTTGAGTTTATGACTGTATTTTATGACTCATTCCTAATGCAGACTCTCAACTCAAGTAAACAAAAAGTTTGATTGGTAGACTCTCAAGGAAGCAGATAAAAGATTTTAATGGCCTTCTCCTACGAAGAAACAAAGAAAACTATTATCGATCAAAAATAAAATAAAACAAATCAATGCATACTAGTACAACTAATGTTCGATCGATATTCAGACTGCAAATATGACGTTGTTGGGAAATACAATTGATGCCTATGAAGACCAATAATGGAAAAAGCAGGTCCAACAATAGTCCTGGTTCATGAATTAATTAGTAACCATAACCCATCGGTGATGTCCATGCCCTTTTCCTAATGTTCAAAGTATCCTACTGCTGTTGGATTATGATGAGAATTGAGATTTCCTAGTTTAAGTTATCGGATACTTAATCAGCAACAGTTGAATGGAGTGAGTATTTTTTTTTGTTCCAGATTTTAGTTTTTTATCAGCATTCAGCAACAGTGATGGGAAGAAGAGAGGATCAAGATTACTAGTGGGTTAGGTCAATTCATTTTGATTCGAGTGCGTGCAGTAATGTGTGGTGAACTAGGGTAGTTTTGTCCAACTCGTGTAAATTCACAAAACCAGTCCTACTCGGTGAGTCAACTATGATTTTCGCTCTCCTCGGATCTCATTTTGCTCTCCCTTTAACAAAAATCAATTTGAATGTGTTCCGAAAGTTATAAATCACCTGGCACCTTCCTTATGCCAGTTTGATATGCATGATAATGTAATCAGTAGGTGGAAACATAATTCACCACCATCATGTATCTCTTCAAACCTCAATTTAATGAGGTAGTTTTAATAAATTTGACGGGCTAGTTAAAGCCCGTCTTCCTTTCAAAAAAAAAAGTAATCCATAGAATCCTTATCCACCTATTTTCAATAATACCTAATGTACCCTTAATTAAATTAGTGATAATTAGGATGATTAACTAAACTAATTAAGATTAGTGAAAGGATTGTACTAATCATTACATTAAACTTTTGAAAATCAAAACTCTTTTATTTTGTTTTTTTTTTTTTTTAATTTGCAAGAAGGAGAAGGGGATTTTGATGAAATTTCTTTGAAGAAAGTGATGAAATATATCCTGAAAAATAGTCAAGCGAACCTTATAATCATGTCCCCGTAATAGTTTTGATTGATTCAAATCCGTTAAAAATCATAAAAATTCTGGGTTTTTATAGGGGTTACGGTTGGGATATATTGTCGACCCAACCGAAATCAACATTTTACGGTGGGAAATAAAGAACTCCCAGCCGAAAGTTTTTTTTTTTTTTTTTTTTTTTTTTTTTTGAGCACTGCTCGGTCGAACTCGTAAGCTTTGTTATCTCAAGCTTTTATTTTTATTTTTTTTTTGATATATGTGATTAATCCTAGAACGGAAATTCAGCAGCAGTTTTGATTCCTACACTCTTTGGTAATCTAATAAGTGAAATCAATTAATCCTTGTGATTTGAACACTTATTAGCTTCAAATGTTTGATGAACAAAATTGTTGGTAGAAATGATGTTGCTGATTGTATGAACAAAATTATTGGTAGAAATTATGCTGCTGACGGTAAACTGAATGTTGTCACTGGTTGTTGAGGTAGTTCAGAGAAGATTTACCCTCAACAAAATCAAATGAGATTTTCCTGATGCAAAAGATGAAGGCAGATTCCGCAGCATCATCACCACCAGAATTCCATATGGTAAAATCTAGTGAATTCTGAAAAATATTAGATTGTGGGGTGATGATAAAATACAGTATTGAATAACTTCAAGAAACTACCGTATTTGAAAGCTATGATTCATGAGACCAAAAATGTAATAGATGTGAGAAGAGATATCATTATGCTCGGGTAGTTTGTTTTCTGTTGTTGTTCCACTTCCACCACGACCAGATTCCCATACAAATCCACGACTTCTACATCCATAATAAGAAGTCATTTGTTGTTTCACACTGATTGATTAGACTGATCTTGATCTTCTTTTTTAGCAAATCGAGTTCAGATCTGGGAAGAAGAAGAATGAGAAGTAGAGGTGGCGACGTAGAATGTCTCTCACTGTTTTTTGGAATAGAAGTGAAGACTGGCATGTGAAACCCTGAGATATATAGTATTCTAGAATTTTCCTATATAACTTTTACTTACACCCCGTGCACATCAGATTTATTTCTGGCTTGAACAAACCCGTAAAGCATGTTTGGATACCAGATATAAAAGTGCCGACTTTAGACAAATGAAAAAGTCGAAGCGAAAATGATTTGCTTTATATGATGTTTTGTTTTGAGAACTAGAAGTTAAATCCTGGAGTCAGAAGAAAAGCTATTTTTCTTCACATAAAATATCAACTTTTCTGCGTTCTGGATCATTATAAAATTCTATTCAAACTAATTTTTGGCCTTTTGATTTTTAGAAGTCAAAAATTAAATTCTGACTTGACAAATAAATCAACTGGTCTCCTTCTAGATGTCATTTTGATGTTTATGTTTCCAAACTACTTTCTGATGGTTTTGCTTCTGAACGTCAAAAAATAACTTCAGAGCGGTATCCAAACAGGCTAGTAGGATACGAGTATGATCTTCATTCTTCAATCAAAGTATTTTCTTTCGTAAGCAAACTAAAAAAGATATGAAACATTCCGGTAAATATTTTATTTTATTTATTTATCATTTTATATAAGACCTTAGGCCATGATCCTTCGTAATTTTATTTAATTATTGGGTTGTTTATAATCTGTATGTTTGGTTCAAGTTTGGGAGTTAAAATTGAGGCAGTATCCAACCCTACACGAGTTAGATATACGGTCGTATAGATTTTCAGATTATAATATCCAACCCTGCACGAGTTAGATATATGGTCGTTTAGATTTTCTGTTTTATAATTTAATTCGAGTTCAGGATCAGTCCACACATTCGTAAGTATTTTTGTAAGACACTCCTTAGACACATATTTGACTAGATTTAAATATACATACTTTATAATTTTACTATTTAATTTGAAATTAATGTCCAACACAAGAACTAAAAGAGTTATTAACGTCAAAGAAATATTGTTCACGTAGAATATAATTAACAACTAGAGTATACTCCCAATGAAAAATCCCCTCAAACAACAACCAGATGTAGCTACACTCAAATAGCTAAAAGGATAACAATCAGCTCCAATATACTTGAGAAGGATAATCAAACATCATGATTGCAGTTGTTTGTAGGAGAAAATGGTTTCTGCTGATTTCGGTAATTGCGGGTGTGCAGGTGAGAAACAATTTAAACCTTAAACAATATACTGCAAGGGAGTACTTTAGATTCGAGGGATCAATCAAGTCAAAGTCCGTCCTAAACCAAGAAATGGCCGTTCCGGACTTGCTTCGGTCACAAAGTGGAGAAGAATGGGTTGGTTTTGGGGAGGGAAGCAAGGAAAGTGGTGAGACCAGAATAGTTGATTCTGGAAGAGTAGTTGGGTTACTACAACTTGTTATCAGAAAAGTGAGAGACCTAACAAGGTGAGCTAGCAAGTAAGTATTTCTGAGTGTTGTATCTCCCCTATGAACTTGGTGTTCAATGGAAATATGTAAGACCTATTTATACAAGTCAAAGTAAAAACGTACACTGGTCTCATTAAGGAGTGGGGAAGTAAATGGGAGGAGGTAGTAACCGTATGCATGGAATTGATGTTCCATAAAGTGGTTAACGCATTAAACTGATTTTCATGAAACTGCTAACGTTATGGAATTGATGTCCCATAAAGTTGTTAACGCATGTGCTTTATGTCCCATGAACATTTCACACATAACTTCCCGTATTTACTAACCGCCTCACCCTTATGACACTTCCTTATGACGGGCGTAGTGTACGCCGCACGTTGTAAACCGCCAAACCAATACCCAAATAGGATCCCCAGTTTGTGTTGATGTCTCGAATGTTTTGGAAAACATGTAGCACGTTGTTGTGGCTTGGAAAGTCAAGCTCGGTAAACTTGCCAACTTGTGACCTTCGACGGTCGAGATTTTACATCTTGAGAGGAGAGGCAACCGTTGATCGTTGCACGGCTTTGTTATGGTAGCCGCGTAGTGAGGGCCAATGTGGTGGCGCGGCTAGGTTGGCATGCCGTTGGTATGGCAGGGTTTGGCGTGGCCAAACTTAGGTTTTCGGGCCAAAGGTTACCAGACGACACAATGGTTTCCCGATGAGCTGGCACCAGATCAGAAGAATAGTATACTCCACGTCGCGGCATTCTTGGCTCTCTGGTTATCCCGGGATATTTTCGATGATGGCTCTGGTAAGAAGGAGATAAGGCTGGAACTCATCAATTTTGCTATAAGATTGGCGAAAGGAGTCGTTCTCCTCATTGGCGGCTTGTTTCTCGGTTCTCTATACACACCAAGGTTACTAGATGACACATGGTAACCTTTGGCCCGAAAACCTAAGTTTGGCCACGCCAAACCTTGCCATGCCAACGACATGCCAACCTAGCTGCGCCACCACGTTGGCCCTCACTACACGGCTACCAAAACGAAGGCGTGCAAAGATCAACGGTTGCCCCTCCTCTCAAGATGGAAAATCTCGACCGTCGAAGGTCACCAGGCTGGCAAGTTTCCCGAGTTTGACTTGCCAAGCCACAACAACGCGCTACATGTTTTCCAAAATATTCGAGACATCAACACAAACTAGGGGATCCTATTTGGGTATTGGTTTGGCGGTTTACAGCGTGCGGCGTACACTACGCCCGTCATAAGGAAGTGTCATAAGGGTGAGGCGGTTAGTAAATACGGGAAGTTATGCGTGAAACATTCATGGGACATAAAGTACATGCGTTAACAACTTTATGGGACATCAATTCCATAACGTTAGCAGTTTCATGAAAACCAGTTTCATGCGTTAACCACTTTATGGAACATCAATTTCATGCATACGGTTACCACCTCCTCCCATTTACTTCCTCACTCCTTAATGAGACCGAGAATGCGTTTTACTCAGACTTGTATATATAGGTCTTACCTATTTCCATTGAACAACAAGTTCATACGGGAGATACAACACTCAGAAATACTTGCTTGCTAGCTCGCCTTGCGAGCTCTCTCACTTTTCTGATAACAAGTCGTAGTAACCCAACTACTCTTCCAGAATCAACTATTCTGGTCTCACCACTTTCCTTGCTTCCCTCCCCAAAACCAACTCATTCTCCTCCACTTTGTGACCGAAGCAAGTCTGGAACGGCCATTTCTTGGTTTAGGCCGGACTTGTACAGATTGATCTCTCGAATCTAAAGTTTTTCCTTGCAGTACATTGTTTAGGGTTTAAATTGTTTCTCACCTGCACACCCGCAATTACCGAAATCAGCAGAAGCCATTTTCACCTACAAACAGGTGATAGCTTTGCTTAGAGTGTGAGATTAGGGTTTCCTTGTATTCAAGAACTTGTATTTTCACTACTTTTGGTGGTTAATCAATAAATAATTTCTTGTCCAAGATATTTGTCATGTCTTAGATCTTTGCTCGTTTCATACTTGGGTGTGCTACTGGATTTCCAGTAGTTACAAACACCAATCAGATATTACACCCAAATAGTTAAAAGAATTCTGCTTGAGAAGGATAAACAAACATCATGATTCTAACATTAGGAAAACCAATTACTGTTTCCAGGTTCAGTTTGGCTAATAAATCCAAGAGATACACAAGAGCCATCACAAATCAACTTCAAAAACCTTACATTAGCAGTCTCAGACATTAAGCATTTGTAATCCATTAGATAAAATGAAGCTCATAGCAATATAATCGAGACTTGCAGTATAATGTAAAACTGAAAATAATTGCTAAAAGATTAACAATCAGCTCCAATCTACTTGAGAAAGATAAACAAACATAATGATTCTAACATTACGAGAACCAATTACTGTTTCCAGGTTCAGTTTGGCTAATACATCCAAGAGATACACAAGAGCCATACTAAATCAAATTCAAAAACCTTACATTAATTAACAGTCTCAGACATTAATTAAACATTTTGAATCCAGTAGATAAAATGAAGCTCATAGCAGAATAATAAACACTTGCAGTATAATGAAAAACCGGAAGTAATCTATATACCTCAATCAAACTGCAGGCTTGGTGTTTAGATTCATTAACTTGTATTTGATTGTTGGACCAGAGAGCACCGTCCAAGATTTAATGAACAAAATTCTTCAAATCAAACTCGATCATTGAAGTGGTAGTGATGAAATTATAAATAGTGATTTAATGTTCAGAAATAATGCAGCTAATAGAACTTGAGTCGGCTGCAATTCAGCATGTAGTTGCGATTATAGTGATTCTAAATTTCTGATGCTGGCGGCGGCGCAAGCAGGACCAATTAAATCTGAAATAGAATTGTTTTGAGAGGAGATATCATCATGCTGCTGCATTAAAAGATTTTGTTCTTCCATCTATGAGAAGCCATTATTTGTGTATTGTTGTTTCCCACTGATTAATTAGGATGATCTTGAGCTTCTTTTTCAGTAATTATGGAGTAGAAAACTGAAGATTTGCAAATCTACTGTCGCAAATCTGAACCCCTTGGTATGGAATTCAGATCTGAGAAGAAGAAAGAGAAGTAGAAACCCTCTTGCTCCTAGGGTTTCCAAGGAAAAAAAATGAAAACTGAAAATGTAAAATGAGACTTTTCACGGGCTGAGTGATGCTGATCAATGAACAGAAGTACAGAATGAAGATGAATAGAAACTAGATGTAATCAAGTATACTTATCGAATGAAGCCATGGCTAGCTTGCTGAAAATAAATCAACAGTTGGGTTGATTTTTGTTTGATGAATGAATATGCAGAAGATATGAACCGCTATTTGTTAACTTAACTTTGGTGTTCATGAGTTTCGTCTCCCTTCTAAAAATTCATAACTTCTGCCTGTGCAGTCTCCCCTAGGGAATATGCACCAACTTATATACGAGCCTGTTATAATAATTACTGAATTATCATCCAAAATATTAAGCGTTCCTTACCCCTGCAGATTTCTACTACTTGTGTAGTTTATCTCATCGCAACATTCCTCGTGTTCATTACATTTTCTCTAAATGCTTGCACGCATTTTATTCACATGGCATCAGGGGAAACAACTCCAAAATTTTTGCACAGAAGCAGGAGGAATGCCACTTTGAGATAAACTACACAGATAATATATACCAGAGAAGAGTAGTTTCTAGAAAATTTCTTACGTTTTGGGACAAACTACTTAGGGGTTATAGGTTTCTATAGCTGTTAAGGGAGAAGACAATACTTGCTTCTGAATAGAGGCATTCATTCAGGTTTCATTATACATGTAACATTTCTTTCAAATGCAGTAATGGTAACCAATTAATCACTAGAGTATAATCCAGAAGGAGTAAGTAAGGTCTAACTATAGATGTATCTGGGATTTTTTATTTCCATCTTCCAAGGTTGGGAACTAGGATCAGGGGCTTTTAGGTTTTGCTGCAAGGACGTTTAGTATATAGTGATATACTTGGTGTAGTTACACCGACTAGAAATTTATTGGTGGTCTCCCCCTTTTTTATCTGACGAAAATGTGGCCTGGTGGAATTTCACAAATATAAGCAGTCTCACTTGGCAGTGCTCATTCAGATGGAGCATCAACTAGAAAGCCAATCACTAGCGGTTGCAAGAACAGCTAATGCTGTTAAGTCCTAGTTTATTTCAGCTTCATGGATCTCATTATATTATATGATCTCATTATCTTAAAAGGAAGAACAAACGAAGTGTGAGAACAATCATTTATAAATAAACCATACCCAATTACAGTACATGTTTCAGCTTTCAAACAAGAACCAAAAAATTTTAAGAATTAACAAGGGTAAGATGTACAAGAAAACAGTAACTCAATGCCGATTAAAGATATAAGAAGAATCAGTGTGCGCCGTAAAAGTAGCAGAATCCAAATCAGATGCTAAGCCAAGTAAACAAACTAAATGTGTGGTAGTGATGTATGTGTTATGAGGTGCTATCATGTGCCTGTGCAGAATCCAAATCAGATGCTAAGCCAAGTAAATAGACTAGATGTGCCGTAGTGGCTTGTGTGTTATGACATGCATCACTGATAACCAGTGCGCATCAAATGCGACAATACCCAAACTTTTCACAAAACAAATCCTAGCATGTATTAAATTCAATTCATAGAAATCTACAAAGATTATTTGTTTAAGGTAAGCTCAGAACTTGATCTCGCAGTTAAAACTGAAGTAATTGTTGGAAATTTAGGGCTAAAACAGAGGATGGAAATACTAAGAGAAATGTTGTACTTCCGGCTTCAAGGCTCGTTTAAGATTCTTTTAGACAATTATTTCTACCCTCCCAATATCAATTGGCGATTACAACAGGTATGCGAAATATTGCCGTCGGGATACAATGAAGCCCTATAACAACGTAATTGGATTCAAGGTTTGTACCCCTTGACCCAACCAAGAACACACAAGAATAGGATTACGATGATGCTTAGAAGAGAAAACGAGAAAGTATTTGATGTTTTTCATTATATGAATGAAAACAAATCATCACTACTTATAGAGAACTCATGCCTATTGGAGATGCCTCTTCACTACCAAAAGACATCAATAGTGCCTTATGGGAATGGATGTGTCTTTTGTGAACCATCACACCCTTTGGAGATGCCTTTTCATCTCCAACAAAAATCCATTGCATCTATTCGGCACCGGACGCTCCCCGTGATAGTGGCAAACCAAAAACAAAAAACGTTTTGTTTTCTATGTTATTGAAAATATCCAACAATCTCCCCCTATTTTCAAAAACCAAAATACAAAATGAAGTAAAACTTACAAAAACCGGAGTGGCTGCATCACTCAAATGACTGCCTACGTACCCGAGTGGGATCAAGCCAACGTAGTTCAAGCAAAGTTGGGAAATAAGCATCATCGTTGAAAACAATACATAAATGATAGGTATGTTTTGGATTTGAACCTTCACTTAGTGCAAGAAATTCAAAGCCTTATCGAGGTTCAGTGGTGAAACTAGTCTTGAACCAAGTACCCCATGTGATAAAACCGGAATCTCCACACATACGATTTCAGAGATTGTGTGTTACGTAGCTCGACACGTTAATGGCCATGTGCTATATCCTGGATTCATGAGTCTTCTTTAGAGAACGGTCTTATTCTCTTAGGAAACGGCCTGATTTCCATACTCATATAGGTAAGTCTCGAAGGTGTTTTAGACACCTTGTGATAAAAGTTAGACTTATTAAGGATTTTCATCCATCCCTTTTTCTTGCAGAATCCATGCACTAAACGAAATGAGAAGTTTTATACTTAGTGCACCATAATCACTTCCATAACTTGTTGGTACCACATTGAACCTTGTTTATCCTTTTCAAAACATAGGTTGGGTTTACGCTATGGGTGATCAACCTTCCTTCTGAGACCTTAGTCCCATTTACGTATACTTCATTGAAAACATTTCCTTTGGGAGACTTTTCATAGATAGGTCTTCCAAGTTCTTCTCCGTTTCAATGGTTAAATGCAATTACTCCTTTCTTGAATAATTGACTTACCGTTCCAATGTACAAGACTTGTATGTCTTGACTTTTTCATTATAACTCTCATTAGAGATATTATAGATTCGTATCTTGATTCTCACAATTAATCAAGACTGTTACGCTTGAAATGGCTTCTTCCAAAAATGGGATCTCTACAAGTTAGGTTCTAAGCCATTCCTCCTCATTAATTGCATATACTCATGCAATCAATTAAAAACATTATTAAAAATGTTCCTATTTCATTTTACAAAATAATTGTAACTTCTCTAGTGATCCTAATTAACATTTACCGTTAATTCACAAGGAGTCATTATAGACTTGCATACACTAGAGGCATAAAAAATTTGTAGGCAATTTACTTGCTATTTCAACAAGCACATTATTACGATGAGTAACTCCTCTACTCATGCCCAATCTTCTACAAATTTATACCCAAAAACATAGACAATGTCTATTTAACATTTTACATTATGTAATGCAAATGTTCATAATTTATGCATCGGTAATATCGTAACACCTCATCGTTGGATATTTGGTCGCGCGCCCAATTTTCCAATACGTTACATATTCACCGGAATTTTCCTTTCGATGTCATTTAAGACATGCCAATTCCCAGATTTTGGAACCTATAATTCTTTTTACAAGAATTATACTCACATCTAAATGTTTCTCAACATTTACCGATGATTTCAGACTTCTAAATTTATAATTCCTACCGCAAGAATTATACCCATACCAAAAATTGAAGTCTCAACAATCATTGGTGATCTCCATTTTGGTTCTCTAATCTTAGAGCATTCATGACAATACTTTTCTAATGTCACGCGACCAAAAATGTGTCATTGAAACGACACTTCCTTTATTTGTATCAAATATCGCATGTGTCAATTTCTGCCGAAACACGGCGCACAACATTTCTAAATAGAAATAAAACTTCAAATCCAACGCACTGGTATGGGTATCATCCTTTTGGATTTGGGTCACTTTGAGCACTATAATGATGGCCACAGAAGTTAGCCTTTCACTGCACTCAACAATTGTCTACGAACTAGGAAGATTTTTCATATAGATTCTCCCCCTATTTCGTAACCTTAGCAACTTTCATTGGCCCAAGGAATACAACTGGTATCTTTCGGAAGATTACTGCTACTTGCATTAATTCCTTAGAATTGGATACTAATGTCAGTTGCAGTTAAACAAGGAACTAGAGATGTCGCTCTTCCTTCTGTTGGTTCCATATACTACCATTACCAATTTGCAAAACCATTATGCATTACGTTGATAAGAATGCAGAATGGTACCAACTACCAGCAAATTGAGGTTAACCAGGCTATTGGCCTTTGAATGGCATCCCATTCTTACTTTTGATGCCACTCACCGTAGATAGGTGTTTTCAGATCCATTGATAGATCATTAACTAAAGCAGTTAATTGCTTGGATCCTATTAAACACACTCCATCATTGTACGGCCTCAATCACGGCCATCCATGGAACCTAATTCCAATCCCTTCTCCCCCACATTTCATGATCAGTGTAAAATGTCATGAGCCTACCAATTCTGTTAAAGATTGATCTATTCATTCTCCCATGGTCATCCAAATATTTAGAAAGATGCGTTGTTTCATTCTTTCTGACAAACGGATGCAACTGGGAAAATTCCTATCAATCGATACGGAAGAGAAGTGTGTAGTGGAGAGAATATCAAATGCAGTTTGCATTTTCTTCGACTGCTTCTCGCGCATCTTCTCCAGTTAATAAAATAAAAAAATAAAAGAAGAAAACGCATAGAGTACTTACATGTGGTTTCTTGAGTGATTATCAACACAGGATCTGTACACACAATGGCAACTGATGACGTTGCATCACAATTAATTTTTGAATCATCAAAATTATTGACTTATGCCTTCCCTAACTCCCTGTATAATCACTATAACGGACAAATTTCTTGAAGCCATAAATGTCCCCAATTTTAGAAGACAACCGAACAGAGGGATGTGTCTCTTGAAGAGACTTGTTGTGTCTAATCAGTACCACTTTGTCCTTTCTCCCTTTCTTGTCCTTTCCAAACGTTAAGTCCTACTGTGCACACGATGTTAAAACAGTGTGAACTTCTTTCAATCTTCCCTCATTTAGATTCATTATTGAAACCCAACCTTGACTTAACAGAACTGCTCAAAGTTTCTCTTACTGTGGGATCAGTTCATCCTCCGTTGTCAGAAAAATAATTGTCTAAAACTGTTGGAAATTTAGGGCTAAAACAGAGGATGAAAATACTAAGAGAAATGTTGTACTTCCGGCTTCAAGGCTCGTTTAAGATTCTTTTAGACAATTATTTCTACCCTCCCAATATCAATTGGCGATTACAACAGGTATGCGAAATATTGCCGTCAGGATACAATGAAGCCCTATAACAACGTAATTGGATTCAAGGTTTGTACCCCTTGACCCAACCAAGAACACACAAGAATAGGATTCTGATGATGCTTAGAAGAGAGAAAACAGAAAGTATTTGATGTTTTTCATTATATGAATGAAAACAAATCATCACTACTTATAGAGAACTCATGCCTATTGGAGATGCCTCTTCACTACCAACAGACATCAATAGTGCCTTATGGGAATGGATGTGTCTTTTGTGAACCATCACACCCTTTGGAGATGCCTTTTTATCTCCAACAAAAATCCATTGCATCTATTCGGCACCGGACGCTCCCCGTGATAGTGGCAAACCAAAAACAAAAAACGTTTTGTTTTCTATGTTATTGAAAATATCCAACAGTAATACGATTTAGAGTTGCACAACTATTTCTATATACCTCAAACTGCAGGTAATTTTGTGTTTAAATTATTGAACTTATATTTTTCCTTTTAACATTAATCAGATAAAACTCTCAAACTTAAATACGATTCTCTTCTTGCTCTCCATCTTCCGCGGCATTAGCAACAACCTAATTCTGCATTAGTTTGGATTGGAATTACTAACTAGAAGCAGTTTATTTTGAAAAACACATCAATCCAAACGGAAGCCAAATAGAAAAATCTAGCAATTAGTTTTGATGCTCAAGTGCAACCAGTCCAGAACTGGATCTTGCAATTCAAATATGTTGGTGTGGCATATCAACCGATTCAACAGCAAAACACAACGTGCCCAGCATGAGCGTCAACCTAATAATCCTGTAGAAATTAACTAGATGACCGCTGCCACGGTGGGAAGGCCGACCGAAGAAAAAAGGAAACACTCCTACAATTGGACTGTAAAAGAAAATTTATGGCTAAAGCGAAAATATCATTTTTCTTGAAACGGAAAGTGTACATCGTTTTATTAGTTGCAAAAGAAAATTAGTTGATGCATAAAATCAAAATATGGTTACATAAAGTATTATGTATCCTTTTGTGGTAGTTTGCACAATGGATCCCCATTTTATTTTCAAAATTGTGCCTAAAATGATAAATATTTTTCCAAATTTTTCGTAAAAACTCTAAATTTAATATTGTTGTTTATACTCATTGCGAAGATTTTTTTAAAACCTTTCCAACGAGATAAAATTTGTAAAATTCCAAGGCACGGATTTTAGATATGTTATTCTAAAGTTTGGTTGTCAATTATACCCCTAAAGAAATAGGATACATAAGGAATTATAATAAACTTTGGCTCTTATATCTAGTTGCCCTTCTTTTTTGGTTTATTTACGAAAATGTCTAATATCTTACTACCCTTCCTCTTTGGTTTATTTACGAAAATGTCTAATACCTTAGTGCCCTTCCTCTTGAGTTTATTTACGAAAATATCTAAATGAAAAAAAGAAGATTTTGATTTAGAGGGGCAGTGTCGTCCTTTCATCGTTGAACCAAATCCAATCTTTTGTGTCTAATTGGAAAAAAATGTCACGCTTCACATTGACACAAAATCACCATATATAAAGTCCTCCCTCGCTTCGCTCGGTCGGCCTAACAAAGTTGAATTAACAAATGGGTATATTAATTATATGTCCCTACTTTTAACTCCCTACAAATATATCCTTATGCAACAATAAATATGTCCCTCCTTTTTTATAACCTTATCCATTTAATATTAGATTACCTTAATACCCTTATCCATATAATATTTTCTTTATTTCAAAATAAAACAAATTTCTTACTCTACCACTTCACCACCACCACTATCACCACCACCACCACCACCAACATTCAACTACCATTCCACCACCACCACCACCGTTCAACAACCACCACCTACAAACCGCCACCACCACCAATATTCCACCACCACTCCTTCACCACCACCATTACACCACCACTAGTCTGTTGCCGCACCACCACAAATTCGTAAATCGCCGCCGCCACCACCACCACCGTCGCCGCCACCCATCACCGCAAATCGCTGATTCAAATATTTTTGTATCAACAAAAAGTAGTTGATCCATTTCATTGGATCAAAACAGTGGATGTTTATCCATTACAGTTGGATCAACAGTAGAAGTTTATCCATTGCAGTTGGATCAACAATGGATGTTTATCCATCTTTGATGGAAAAATGCTACCACTTCATCGAGTGCGGTTTGATTCACCAACAAAACCATCAACGATAGAAGTTTATCTAGTTTATCCAAGAAAAAAGGATCAACAAGAGAAGTTGATCCAATTTTAGTGGATCAACAATGGAAGTTGATCCATGTAAAATTGGATCAATAATGATAGTTTATCCATGTAAAATGGAGTGAACATGGCGTGAGTCGAACACGCATCATCTGACATGGAGTCAGTCATGCTACCATTGCACCACAAGTTCAACATTAGAACAAATTTACATGATTTAAACTACAAAACATGAGTTCAAAGGATCAACAACAGTAGTTGATCCCATATAGATGGATCAACAACCATAGTTGATCCAAAATATATGGATCAACAACCATAGTTGATCCAATATCACTGCCTGCTTCAACCTAGATAACCACCATATTTCATTACCTGTAGCTTCATAAACACCAACAGCTCCAAGACCAGCTTCAAAACCAATCTCAGTTGGATCAACAATAGAAGTTTATCCATTGCAGTTGGATCAACAACCATAGTTGATCCAATATCACTGCCTGCTTCAAACCAGATAACCACCATATTTCATTCAGCAACATGCTTCAATCTCTGTAACAACAACTCATACCAACACTGCCACGAACTCATACAATAAAAGCCACCACTATCACCTGCAGTGCAAACAAACATCCAAAGACCACCGCTATAACAACACCTTCCACCACCACCACCACAACAAAAACAACAATACCAAAATGTTTCTATCACCACCACCACCACCACCACAATAGTACAACAAACTCCATTTGCTTGGTTTAGAATGAATCACAATCAAGAGCTCAATTTAAATCAAAAGGAAAAAAACAAAACCATGTTGAACCTAAGCCATACACCTTCTTCACACTAGTCTTACATCTAATGCTAACAACTCACTCAATAACAAACATCAACAACACAGTAAACATCGAGAGGAGCCTTTCTTACTAATTGAAATACGCAGAAGAAGCTGCAAATAATATACTTCTTTCCGTAATTGGATAATCCATTTGGCTGATTGTGTTGCAGGCTTAAGCTTTGCTCGTCGTGAACGGAATTGCTAAAAGACCGAAATGAAACTAGTAAGGAACAACTAGACTGGATCCGAAGCTTGAATACGAAATGTGACACCAAAAACATCAATCTCTCCTCCTGAATCACAACCGATTCATCTCAATCTTCCATGTACGTTCTTGGTTTATTGCAGCATCTCCATCGCTTGACAACAACAACAAACCCTGACTGCTTCTCGATCTAATTGCAGAAATTTAAACTATCATCTTATCAGGATCTCGATTACAGATTCAAAACCCCTTAGATTCAATCTCTAATTCACCTTCAGTAGCGGCAACTTCTCTTCGTTATTTCTCAAAATATGTTCTTAACTCTCTCAATTTCTCTGTAACTCAAAATCAGATCTCTTTTTCTTTGGGTATGATTTTAAAAAGCGATTATAGAAGAAGAAGAAGAAGAAGTAAGTAAGTAGGGATAGACCTAGATAAAAACAATAGATAAGAGGGCAAATTTGGAAGAAATAAAAACCTTATTGGACCCCTGATGGGCTTAGGGATGAAGAGGGACATACTTATTGTGTGATAAGGATATTTGTACAGACCATCAAAAGTAGGGACAAATATTCAATTACCACTTAACAAAAACATATGAATCCAAAGGCAGCACAAAAAGGAAATTAAGCATTAGTTTTGATTCCCACCCTCTTTTGTAATCTGATAACTGCAACCAATATATATCCTTGTGATTTCATGACTTATTTGCTTCAATTGTTTGATGAACAAACTTGTTGGTAGAAATGATACTTCTGTTGGTAAAGTTAATGTTGGCAGTAGTTCAGTGAAGATTTACCCCATCATCCTCTCCAGGATCCCATATGGTAACATTAGATGGTGTGGTTATCATAGGATCCAAGATTGAAGAAGTGCGAAAAATTGCCGTATTTGAAAGCTGTAAATCTTCCGATCCTTCAAATCAACTGGGACTAATTTGAAGGTAGATAGGTCAACAGCAGATATAGTTGTTCTGAGAGGAGATATCATTATGCTCAAGGTAGTTCAATTTCTGTTGTTGTTCTTCTTCTCCGACCACCAGATTCCCATACAACTTTACATCTATCAGAAGCCATTTGTTGTTTCCCACTGATTGATTCAACTGATCTTGAGTTTATTTTCCAGCGAATCGAGTTCAGATCTATGAAGAAGAAGGAAGAAGTAGAAAGGCCGAGCAGAAACCCTACTTTCTCTCACTGATATTTTGTTATAGAAAGTGAAGACTAGAGTGGTAGAGTGTGAAACCCTAAGATATATATTATAAAAACTTCCTATATAACTTTTACTTACACTTCATTCACATACGATTTATTTCTAACCTGGACCAAGGGTGTTAGGATACCCGAAATAAAAATGTGAACCTTAAGGCAATTAAGAGCCATACTAAATCAACTTCAAAAAACAACTTTAATTCAACTGTAAGGAAGTTTCTCAAGATAAACCCTGAGATATAAATCAACTTTAAGGCAATTAGGATTTATTCCTATATAACTTCAGGGGTTGATACTTAAGAGCCTACTAAATCAACTTCAAAAACCTTACATTAACAGCCTCAGACATTAAGCATTTGGAATCCATTAGATAAAATGAAGCTCATAGAAGAATAATCAACACTTGCACTATAATGAAAAACCGAAAGTAATTGTATCTAATGTTGTATTGCTATTTCTATATACCTCAATCAAACTGCAGGTTTGGAGTATGGATTCATCAACTTGTATTTGATTGTTGGACCAGAGATCACCGTCCAAGATTTAATGAACAAAAATCTTCAAATCAAACTCGATCATTGAAGTGGTAGTGATGATGAAATTAGAAATAGTGATTTAATCTTCAGAAATAATGCAGCTAATAGAACTGGTGTCGGCTGCGGTTCAGCATGTACTTGCGATTATAGTAAGTAAAATGAAAACTGAAAATGTAAAATGAGACTTTCTCGGGCTATTATACCATGGTTTTGGGCTTTGCCCTTATGTGTTTGTTAGGCCCAAAAGACCATTTATATCCACTTCAGGGCATTGGCAGCAACGTGAGGAATTACTGAGTGATGCTGATAATGAAAAGAACAAGAAAATGAAGATGGAGATGAGGTGAAATTGAAAATGAATTATAACAGCTGTGTTGATTTTTGCTTTGATGAATAAATATATGCAGAAAATATATCAATTGCTACCAGGTTCCGTCCACTACTAGTGCATATACACCGGGTTATAGGAGCTCGTTATAAAATGATTCAGTTATTATTTTAGATTTCAACCTAAAAATGTTCTTTCAGATTTCAACCAAAAATCAGAAATTGTCAGAGTACAGTAATTAAAGAATTATGCAATTAACAAGAGTAAGATAAAGATTCGCCAATAACTCAATGCGGATTAAAGATCAAAGACGAATCCGTGCCCTGTCGCCATATACCAAAACTCTCATCTGGAATTCTTTGGCCCCCAACAACAAGATCTTGGGAGACCGATTTTAACAGCTTTCCAATATCAGGCGTCTTGGTTTGTAGTTGCTGGATAGCCTACATGCCAACACAACGAGAAAATCATGTTGTACCGGGTCCCATCCAGTGCTACCTAGCCCTGAGAAAGCAGCTTCAATTCTGTCAAGAATGATGGTCATGTTGCCTTGCCTGCAGATACCCATCAATATCAATCTTAATCTGTTCTTGATTTAACAGCAGCATCAACATCAGACAAAATGCATGGTGAGTGGCTTATTTCAGCTAGCAAATCAATCTTCAAGTTTGAGGTGGAAGGATCAGGAAGCCTCATATTGCGAGTAAATGCACCGAGAGACTGAGAATAACATGCCGTATTTGGATGCAGCTAGGGGGGATGACATAGCAGAAGCTGGGAACTCTGGCATGAAGAAGCACCAGCAGAACACTCAAAGTGCCTTTTATAGAGGAAGTGAATAGTTTCTCCGAGCCGAGAGTTTCCATCATTTCCCACATACGGCCTCAATAACAAAACAGATCCAAGCATGTATTGAACCACTCATGTTAAGATTCTTTATTTTTGGTATGCCCAGATCTGGTTATGCAAGCAAACAAAAGATGTTGTCAATACTTGAAGTATAAATGAAACTGAAATAATTGTATTGATATTTCTGTATACCTCAAACTGCAAGTTCGATGTTTGGATTAATCAATTTCAATTTGACTGTTCAAAATAAACAGGGAACACCCTTGGAATGTCATACTTGATTCTCCTCTTTATCCACAACATCTGCATCAACCTAACCCAGACAAAAGGGGAAGTCAGTATTCGTTTTGATTCCTGGTACCAGGAATATGGTTAAGACTTTAAGAATTGGTTCATCCTTGCCAACCACTACATGGTTGTAACACAAACTAAGAGACAGTTAGGAATCAGCTTTAGTTGGTCGAGAACATAAATAAACTAAGCTAAATCAGATGCTAAGCCAAGTAAAGAGACTAGATGTGAAGTAGTGTCGTGTATCACTGATTGCCAATGCGCATCAAATGTCACAATACCCAAACATCTGACAAAACCAAATTTATCTACTCCAATCATTCTCCATGTTCTTCACTAGTTTTTATTGGAACTAGCTAGAAGCATTTATTTTTAAAAACATATCAATCCAAAGGCAAAACAAGTAGAAAATCTAGCAATTAGTTTTTGACTTCTGATTCTTGCCTCTCATCTCAGTGGTCTTAAACCCTTGTATCAGTTAAGCCAATACTCCAAGACAATAGGTACTGGATACTCAAGTGCAACCAGTCCATCAATGGATATTGCAATTCAAATCTGTTGTTGTGGCCTATAAATGGTAAAACACAATATGCAAAGCAAAAAAAAAATATTTTATTCAAGATTTGTAGCTTAAATAAATTGAAAAGAATTGTGTTTAGAGTTGTAATAAATTATGGGTATCGAGGGATCATTGATCAGGGAAAATGAAATCAAATAAGACAATGATTAAAGTGGTTCGGCACTAACGCCTACATCCACTGACAGAACCCCGTAGGGTGAATGATATTATTGATCTTCAGTGTGATTACTGAGATGGGTTTACAATTACACAAGTGATTCCTATTTATAGAAATAATAGGATAAACAACATTCAGTAAACCTAGAACAAACGAACTGTATTGACCAGGTGAAATTTATCTAGAGATTTATTAGCTAGATTTGTTGCTGACTTGGTCTTCTTCTGTGCAATACCTTGTACGTATGCTAGCTTGTCATATATTCCAACACCCCCCCTCAAGTTGGACACGGAGAGAATTGAAGTGTGCAACTTGAAGAACATCATGAAAAGAAACCTTGTAACTAAACTTTGTATAACTTGACTTAGACCATGGCATGTATTCTTCATCCACGGACCCCTGTTGAACTCTATGCGCCCACTTCCGTAAGTAACTTCCGCCAGCAATTGATTTTTTTTTATTATTATTTTTGTTTTCTTCAATGTGTTCTTCAACAAGGTCCGTAACTTATGAAAAGATTCAGCCATGTAGGGACGACTGAAAGAGAAGCTATGTCAAACAGAGGACCAAAAGGCAAGAGAATTTGCTGTAAGCAAATATATATGATAAAGGATACGACTGCATCAAAACGGATACATAATCATAAAAGAATTAACCACTGCAATGGCGGATCATTGCTGATCAGTGGTGGAAGAAAAGTAAGTTCGCGATAGCTTGCGAAGAACACCAAAAACATGATATAGGTATGAGTTTCAAGTGCTGTATGAAACTTTTGTTTTTCAAAAAACATAGAAAAGAGAATAGTATTGTAACAAAATGATGTTACCAAATCTGAAAAGAGATTATATTTTCCATAAATATTCAGAAATAAAATATGGATATCTCGATAAAGATGGGAAATATCCAAAAATAAAGGAATCGATTGCCAGATTTTGGCAAGAATTTCGAAAATACAGATATCTTCGGGATTGATCTTCTTGGCAAGGAAAACCAAGGATTTTTTTTATTAGTGAATTTATACTTTGATCATAATGGAAGCAAAATATATAGAACTGCAGGATATATTTTTACTAAAAATATTGTTAAAGGTACTTATCTGTACAATCAACTGATATGATGGTAGAGATACCACAGTATGGCCTTGGGCCTTAGGAAGGTTTGATTCACTCCCATATGAAAATTTAGCTGCGACGATGAGGCTGACCAGCATGATTGATGCTTGCGCGCCAGCCATAAAGAATGTTGTTGATACGAGAACAAAAATGATAAAACAACACAGTGAGTTGTTGCTTGATTTGAGTTAAAAGACTGCACCTTTTATGAACAAAAATGCAGCAAACCAAAGGCGTCAAATGCAGATGCCAATTTATGAACTACCGAGATTTTTGGTAGTAGACCACAAGAATGTGGAAAATAGTTGTAGTCAAAACAAATGACGACATTCTTTCCTATGAAAGCTTGAGCAGGAAAAGATCTGAAATATCTTTATCTTGAAAATTGGAAGAAGGACACAAATCCTTTCCAAAGTTCGATACCCAATTCTGAAAGCAAGGAAAATAAAATTTCTTCATCTTGAATAATGGAAGAAGGACACAAATCCTTTCCAAAGTTTGATACCCAATTCTGAAAGCAAGGAAAATAAAATTTCTGAACTTCCGTGTATCCAAGATACTAACCCTAAGAAATCTGGTTAGTAGAGAAAGAATCCAGCACCTTGAAAACATCTTATTAACTTTGATGTACGGGTAAAAGCATCAAACTTAATACAAAAAAAATGCTGATAGATGCGAAAACCAAAATTTAATTTTGTAGCGGAAACAATATGAGCGGATCTCCCCGCTCTGATACCATAATAAATTATGGGTATCGAGGGATCATTGATCAGGGAAAATGAAATCAAATAAGACAATGATTAAAGTGGTTCGGCACTAACGCCTACATCCACTGACAGAACCCCGTAGGGTGAATGATATTATTGATCTTCAGTGTGATTGCTGAGATGGGTTTACAATTACACAAGTGATTCCTATTTATAGAAATAATAGGATAAACAACATTCAGTAAACCTAGAACAAACGAACTGTATTGACCAGGTGAAATTTATCTAGAGATTTATTAGCTAGATTTGTTGCTGACTTGGTCTTCTTCTGTGCAATACCTTGTACGTATGCTAGCTTGTCATATATTCCAACAAGTTGTAATGCTATTTTTATGTACCTCATCAAACTGCAGGTTTGGTGTTTAGACTAATCAACTTCTATTTGATTCTCCTCTTACTTTAAATTTGGTGCTTCTCCATCTTCCTCCACAGCATGAGCATCAACATAATAATCCTGCAGACATTAACAAAGTTGTATTAGCAAAAACATATGAATCTAAAAGCAGCACAAAAAGAAAATTCAGCATTAGTTTCGATTTCTACCCTCTTTAGTAATATGATAAGTGCAACCAATCCTTGTGATTTCATCACTTATTTGCTTATGAACAAATTTGTTGGTACTGGTTGTTGATGTACTTCTCAGAAGATTTACCCCCAGCAAAATCAAATGGGATTTTTCTTATTTTTCTGGTGAATAAGGAGAGGGTAGTATCATCAGCATCATCCTCATTTAGTGCATTCAGAAACATATCAGATTGTGTGGATGAAGATGAGATACCATGATGAAGACTTTGAAGAAACTACCGTATTTGAAGGCTAAAAATCTTCAGATCTATAAAATCATGTGGAATGATTTCTTCATGCCTGAAAGATATACCTTATGGTGATAGTTGGACTGAAAATATAGTTATTATGAGAGGAGATATCATCATGCTTGAGGTAATTCAGATTCTGTTGTTATTCTTTTCTCCGAACACCAGATTTCCCATACAAATTCACTAATTTTACATCCATAGGAAGCCATTTGTTGTTTGCCACTGATTGATTCAACTGATCTTGAGATTCTTTTTTCAGCGAATCGAGTTCAGATCTCGGAAGAAGAAGAAGAAGTAGAGAGGCGGCGTAGAAACCCTAATTTCTCTCACTAATTTTTGGAATAGAAGTGGAGAATGGAGTCTCAAACCCTGAGATTTATATTCTAAAAGCTTCCTACGTATATTTTACTTACACCTCACTCACATCAGATTTATTTCTCACCTTAACAAGGCTATAAAGAATGTTTGGATACCGGAAGTAAAAGTGCTTACATCAAATCCGAGCCACTGTTCTTATGGGAACTATTAAGAAATTGGATTTGGCATGCTAGTTGGTCTGGCATAAGCCGAGCCACTGTGTGAAAAGTGTGCAGCGATAGAGATACTATCGAGCAATTTAATAGCTAATGTCAGTGATTGAATCTTATCGGTGACGTTGTAATATATGTCGCTCAATTTAATTTATACCATCAATGGTCGACTCTGTTTTCTTTATTTTCGCCTCTCATGTTTATCAGGAAAAAAAAATCTTGTTTAGCTCTTGTTCTAAGTTCTCTGTAAAAATTCAAAAATGAAGAAACCGAGAGGGAAAAAAATAGACGTCAAAGGATCAACCAACACCCGAATGGATGGAATAAACTATACTAGAATAAAGAATACAAGGTTTAAAATGTTGGACAACATGTTGATCCTACTATACTCCATGTGCATATATCCTGCCAATCAAAGCAAGCAAATTCAATCACGCTAAGAGGTTGGAGGTCTGAGTTGCAAATGGTGTTTGAGTATCTTTCCTTGGTGACGTTTATATTTTATAAAACCTAGAAACTATAGGACTCAAATTCTTCAAGTTATATTAGCACGATGATGGAAGATTACAAATACTTTCTTTTTTAAGGATTCGAATGTGGTAAGTTTGTTTTTTCTTTTAATTCAAATTTTAGATTTACTTTTTTGTTTTATTTACATTCAATTTAGGTATATGTGAAATTATCGAAATACATAAACATCAATTATGAACATGTTGTTTTCAGACAGCCAGCAACAGTCTATTTGGAGCCACATCAACTAAACAACCAAACACACCTGCTACAGCTCGCTCTGATTCACCACAACAATCTGCCAGTTCATCCACTGCAGTTCCTGCCATGGATTTGCCGCCACCAACTGATCTTCAAAATCAACCACTGCAATCTAATCCAGTACCGCGACATACAATGGTTAGTCGTGCAAGAGATGGCATTACAAAACCAATTCAAAAGTTGTGTCTAACAACAACTAAGCATCCATTGCAAGATGGAGATTTCATGGAACCTACTTGCTATTCCAAGGCTTTTAAGATTCCAGAATGGAGAGACGCTATGGATGTTCAAATAAATGCTTTGATACATAATGGTACTTACTCCTTGGTGAAATATGAAGATGGGATGAATGTGGTTGGATCAAAATGGGTCTACAAAATCAAAAGATGACCAGATGGAGGCATTGAGAAGTACAAGGCCTCGTCTTGTGGCAAAGGGATTCAACCGATGAAGAGGGCATTGATTATGATGAAATATTTTCTCCGGTGATAAAACCCTGCACAATCAGGCTAGTACTTTCAATTGCTGTGATGAATGGCTGGCATTTACGCCAACTTGATGTTGAAAATGCGTTTTTACACGGTATTTTGGAGGAGGAGGTCTACATGAAGCAACCAAATCGGCTACGTAAATCCAAATTATCCCAACCATGTTTGCAGACAGCACAAGTCCTTGTATGGACTCAAACAGGCACCACGTGCTTGGTTTTCTAGACTGAGTAATCATCTTCTGCAGCTTGGCTTTACAGCTTCAATTGCTGATTCATCTTTGTTTGTGAAGATAACTAGCAAGTCCATCCTCTATGTGTTGGTTTATGTCGATGATATAATAGTGACTGGATCTGACCCTAACCTGATTAACAAATTAGTTTCTGATCTGGGTGATGCTTTTGCAGTTAAATATATAGGTGAACTGTTATTCTTCCTTGGCATTGAGGTGCTTCATCAAGGTCCTAATTTAGTGCTTACACAAAGAATGTACGTCTCTGAATTGCTGCGCAAAACCAAACTCGATGGCATAAAACCAGTCTGCACTCCTCTTGCTACTAACTCAAGGCCACAGAAACTGGGTACTGAGAAGTTTGCTGATTTTACACTTTACAGAAGTGTTGTGGGGGATCTGCAGTACTTACACATAACAAGATCGGATAACTCAGTTGCAGTGAACAAAGCATGTCAGTACATGCATGAACCTTATGTGGAACATTGGGAGCTTGTAAAACGAATTTTAAGATATCTGAAGCATACGATTGACTATGGATTGTTCATCAAGCCTCAGAAGGATTACTCTCTTCATGCTTATTCTGATGCAAATTGGGATGGAAATTTGGATGATCGCCGGTCTACGAGTGGCTACTGCATTTACTTTGGTGGAAATCTGATCTCTTGGAGCGCACGAAAGCCGAAAAATGTTTCGAAGTCAAGCACGGAGGCTGAATATCGTGGGGTTGCAATTGCAAATTCAGAGCTCATTTGAATATAGTCTCTTCTTAAAGAATTAGGCATTCAAGTTACTGCTCCTTCTCTTTGGTGTGATAACTTAGGCGCAACCTATCTCACAGCCAATCTTATCTTTCATGCACGCACACAACATATAGAGATTGACTACCACGTGTCCGTGAGAGGGTGGCAAGTAAGAAACTTCATATACCTCAAACAGCGGGCAATTTGGTGCTTAGATTAATCAAGGGAACTTCTATTTGACTATTGAAAATAATCAGAGAACACCCTCCAAACTCAAACTTGATTCTCCTCTTACTTCAGATGTGGTGTCGAAAGGGGTTTTCAACTTCTGTAGAATGAGCATCAACCAATGAAAAAACTATGTATCCAAAGGCAACACAAAAAGGAAATCAAGAATTAGTTTTGGTTCCTTCCTCTTTGAGTATCTATAAAGATGCTGGTGGTCTTTGTGGTACACACAATTGTTTTGAGAGGAGAAATCATAATTCCGAATTTTCCCCGGTTAATTCTAGGAAAATTGATGTCCAACACAACTATATTATTAACAGAATATTAATGACATAATCAAATGACATAATATTAATGCTAAAAAATAGTTAAAATAGCTAAAAGAATAAAAATCAGCTCCATTGTACTTGAGAAAGATAAACAAACTTAATGATTCTAACATTACGAGAACCAATTACTGTTTCCAGGTTCAGTTTGGCTAAGACATTCAACAGATACACCATAGCCATACTAAATCAAATTCAAAAACCTTTCATTAACAGTTTCAGTTGGAATCCATTATATTAAATGAAGCTCATAGCAGAATAATAAACACTTCTGTACAATGAAAAACCGAAAATAATTGTATCTAGTGTTGTATTGCTATTTCTATATAACTCAATCAAACTGCAGGTTTGGAGTATAGATTCATCAACTTGTATTTAATTGTTGGACCAGAGAGCACCGTTAATCTTCAAAAATAATGCAGAACTTGTGTCGGCTGCGGTTCAGCATGTACTTGCGATACGCAGAAATACAAGCATTTGAAGAACTTATACAATTGTTTTGAGAGGATATATCATTATGCTATATCGATCTAATTGAAAGATTTTGTTGTTTTTCCATCCACCATACAAATCCACTTTTACATCTATCAGAAGCCATTATTTTTTTGTATTTTGTTGTTTCCAATAGAGATTAAGATTTCTTGAGCTTCTTTTTCAGCAAATCTATAAACCTGAATATTTGCAAATCTACAGTAGCAAATCTGAATCCCTTTGTATAGATTTCGGATCTAAGAAGAAGAAAAGGACAAGTAGCAGCTAGCAAGCCTCCTCCTCCTAGGGTTTTCAGGGAAAGAAATGGAAACTGAAAAATGTAAAATGAGACTTTTCCCGGGCTATTATATCATGGTCTTGGGCTTTTCCCTTATCTGTTTGTTAGGCCCAATAGACCAATTATATCCACTTCAGGGCATTGGCAGCAACGTGAGGAATTACTGAGTGATTCTGATCAATGAAAAGAAGAACAAAATGAAGATGAATAGAAACGAGATGAAATCAAGTATTCTTATCGAATGAACCCATGGAAAGCTAGAAAAAAATAAATCGACAGTTGTGTTGATTTTTGTTTGATGAAAGAACATGCAGATGATATGAACCGCTATTTGTTAACTTAACTTTGGTGTTCATGAGTTTCGTCTCCCTTGTGAAAATTTATAACTTCTTCTTGTGCAGTCCACTAGAAATTCATTGGTGGTCTCCCCCTTTTTTATCTGACTAAAATGTGGCTGGTTGAATTTCACAAATATAAGCAGTCTCACTTGGCAGTGCCCATTCAGATGGAGCATCACAGTTAGAAAGCCAATCACTTGCAGTTGCAAGGGAAGTTAATGCGGTTAAAATGTTTAAAGGAAAGGCAAATTAGGTGGACAATAATCATTTTAAAAATAAAAACAAGAAAAAAATTGCCAGAGTACAGTAATTAAAGATGCAATTAACAAGAAGAATGATTAAATATCGAAGGAGAATTCGGATAAGTTAAGCTGGTACTCCAAGTCAACAGGTACCAAACATATGGTTCAGACTTTAATCAGCAGTTCATACTCGCCAATCCGGTACATGGGTGTAAGAGCATCTAAGAGCCAGTTATGTATCGGCTTTAGACGATTGACAACATATATACAAAAGTCATTTCCCCTGAGCTATCTTGTGCCTGTGCAGAAGCCAAATCAGATGCTAAACCAAGTAAACAGACTAGATGCGCGGTAGTGGCGTGTGTGCTATGACGTGCATCAATGATTACCAATGCGCATCAAATGCCAGAATACCCAAACTTTTGAAAAAATAATTCCTAGAATGTAATAAATTCAATTCATAGAAATCTACAAAGATTCTTTGTTCAAGGTAAGCTCCGAACTTGATCTTGCAGTTAAAACTGAAGTAATATGATTTAGAATTGCACATCTATTTCTATATACCTCAAACTGCAGGTAATTTTGTGTTTAAATTATTGAACCTGTATTTCCCTTCTAACATTAATCAGATAAAACTCTCAAATTTAAACTTGATTCTCTTGCTCTCCATCTTCCGGGGCATTAGCAACAACCTAATCCTGCATTAGTTTGGATTGGAATACCGCTTAGAAGCAATTTATTTTGAAAAACACATTAATCCAAAGGGAAGCCAAATAGAAAATATAGCAATTACTTTTGATTCCCACCTCTCATCTCAGTGAACTTGAACCCTTGTGTCAGTTAAGCCAACACTTCAAAACAACAGGTACTGGATGCTGAAGTCCAACCAGTCCAGAACTAGAGTGTGGCCTATCAATGCCAAAACACAATATGCAAAGCAAACAAAAGATGTCAATTAATACTTGTAGTTTAATGAAGCCGAAAAGAATTGTATTTGGAGTTGTAGTGCTATTTCTATATACCTCATTAAACTGCAGGTTTGGTGTTTAGATCAATCAACTTCTATTTGATTGTTCAAATTGTATTCTCTTGTTACTTTAAATTTGGTGTTTTTCCATCTTCCTCCACAGCATGAGCATCAACCTAATAATCCTGCAGACATTAACAAAGTTGTGTTAAGAAAAAACATATGGATCCAAAGGCCGCACAAAAAGAAAATTCAGCATTAGTTTTGATTCCTACCTTCTTTTGGTAATCTGATAACTGCAACCAATCCTGGTGATTTCATCACTTATTTGCTTCAAATGTTTGATGAACAAAATACCAATAGGGACAGGACAACATATACAAATACAACATTATTTAAAACCCTGTGTGAATTAAGCTAATACTCCAAGATGATGGTACTGGATGCTCAATTGCAACAAGTCCAGAACTGGATCTTGCAATTCAAATCTATAGACATGGCCTATCATGACAAAAACACATAATATTGCAAGCAAACAAAAGATGTCAATCAACACTTGCAGCTTAATGGAACTGGAAGGAATTGTATTTGGAGTTGTAGTGCTAATTCTATATACCTCATCAAACTGCAGGTTTGGTGTTTAGATCAATCAACTTCTGTTTGATTGTTCAAATTGTAATCTCTTTTTACTTTAAATTTGGTGTTTTTCCATCTTCCTCCACAGCATGAGCATCAACCTGATAATATCCTGCAGACACATTAACAAAGTTGTATTAACAAAAACATATGAATCCAAAGGCAGCACAAAAAGGAAATTCAGCATTAGTTTTGATTCCCACCCTCTTTGGTAATTTGATAGCTGCAACCAATCCTTGTGATTTCATGACTTATTTGCTTCAATTGTTTGATGAACAAACTTGTTGGTAGAAAAGATACTTTTACATCCATAATAAGAAGCCATTTGTTGTTTCCTACCGATAGATTCAACTGATCTTGAGCTTGAGTTCAGATCCAGAAATAAGAAGAAGTGAAGAGGCGGCGTAGAGAAGTGAAAACTGGAATGTGAAACCCTGAGATATATATATTCTGAAAACTTTCTATATAATTTTTACTTACACCCCATGCATATCAGATTTATTTCTAACTTTAACAAAGCCGTAATGGCTAAGTCCGATGTCCTATGACAGTGCTAATCTTTCGGAAAATCTGGAGGAAAGTTGTAATGTAAACTGAAACTGTAAAATGAGACATTTATCGGGTATAAAATGAGCTATTGTGTCATGGCTTTTCCCTTTAAAGTTTGTTAGGCCGGTCTCATGTTTGCCATGAATTTGATGATGACAAGCGATTTGAAGAGCCGTTTGAAAGAGCGGTATGAAGAGCATTTTCCTAAATGCTTGCACGCATTTTATTCACATGGTACCGAAAATTCACTATTGGTATCCCCACCTTTATCAGACGAAAATAGTCTCACTTGGCAGTGTCCATCGATCCAGATGTAGCACCACCAATACCATTAAATGTTCTTTCAAATTTCAAACAAGAATCAAAAATTGTCACAGTACAGTAATTAAAGATGCAAGTAACAAGGGTAAGATGTACTAAAATGATTCACTAATAACTCATTGCAAATTAAAGATCCAAGAAGCATCAGCGCGTGCAATCTGTTGGAATATATGACACATATATTAGCCACCGAGGTGATCGAGGTGGTCAGTTCTCTTACTTGCATTCAACGGACGTGTGAAGAAGTTATTTACAAGACCAAGTCGTGTGGAAGACTATGTAATCTAACAAATCTAGCTAGTAAATCTCTAGATAAGTTTCACCTAGTCAACACAGTTAGCTTGTTCTAGGTTTACTCATTCTTGTTTATCCTATTACTCCTATAAATAGGAATTACAATGTAAATGTAATGTATCTCAGAGAATTCATCTGAATCTCAATATCATAATTCACCCTACGGGGTTTGTGTGGATGTAGGCCATAAGAGCTGAACCACGTTAAAATCTATTGTCGTAATTTCGTTTTCTCTTTTGATCTATGAACCCTCGATACCCATAATCTATTATGGTATCAGAGCGGGGAGATCCGCTCGAATTGCTTCCGCATCAAATTTTTTTTTATCGTCTGAGTGATTAAACTCTGTTTTCAATTCATTTTATGCAATCCCTTCATGCTTCTCATTTGTTGACTGATGATAGGTTCTCAAGCAATTAATAGTGAACTGTTACCCAAAGTTTTTAATGAGGAAGATTATTATATACAATTCTTTCTCTTTAACAAACTGGGTTACAGATTGCATAATTAGTCTCATTGGTAGCTTATCACTATGTACTATCAATGAACAGAGAAATTAGTATTCATTGTTTTCTCTGGACATCATGAGTTTCTTCTCTTCATTTGTAACTATGGGTATCGATCGTACACCAAACATAGTTCCATTTGATCAAAATCTAAAACAAGGGTTCATTAAGAAAATTTTCTGCTATCATTGTTCCTTAACTTAGCATGATTTTCGTTGATTAATGTTAAAGATATTATTTCCGAAACTATTTTTCATTCCATATATTCTTTCCATATATTAAGCACTCATTTAATCAAATGAATATATGATGTCGTCATTTATTTGACCGCATTCCTATTGACAAGTTATCAGTAAATGTCAATCCATCTTATGCTCCAGATTTCATGAGGTACTATGCTCTTCAGTACCTAACGGATCATATCAGCTATTGGCATCCTTTTGTATTCTCTTGAGATCTCTGAATACAGAGAAACAAGATGTGCTAATATGCTATAAAAATTCCCCTTGCCATTGTTCACGGCAAGACTTGGCTTAGATATTGCGAACCTTTGGTTTCCTAATCATCAAATCAAATCTACTGATCATATTTATATCAGGGATTCTTTTTTATCAGTTTCAACCCATTTCTTTCGAACTTGAGTTCGAATCAATCTAACCCTATTGTAATGGGTACAATACAATCAACTGCTTGTATTATCATCTGCGCACTGCCTGGTTCTGGTGATGTTATTTTTCACACCGATCATTATCTACTGATGATCGATATTTGGAAAGGATTTATATCTTTCTATTCTCCAAAGATAATTTGGACGTTCAGATCTTCTATTTTCAGAGGGTATAAAAAAAAAAAAAAAAATTGGGTTTACCCATCTAAATCAATTTTATCATTGTGTCTAATTTGTGCAGCATCTTTATCAATTTTCATGAAAGATATATGCTCTTGCACATGTCTCTCTGTTCTCAAACAATCAACAGTGAAGACGTTGTGTAAACTTCCGTGGATGATCAAATATCTCCATGTGCTCATCTCTCGATTCATGTCTTGTTTGTCGGTTAAGCAAGTTTAATTCATTGAGGTTTTGCTTCATCAAGTTATCTCAAACCGTAGTGCAAATTTAGTATTCCTTCGAGTATAGCAATCAGTGTTACATCTCCGGAATATTTTGATTCGTCTGAAAGTATGTCGTCATTTGTTTTGACTAAATATATTTTCCTTCATAAATATCATTATATTTTGCGATAATATTTCCAAAGTTGGTTTTCATTCATGAAAACTCTGTTGAAAACTTTGACGTCCTTCTGATTCTCAGTATGGAAGATTTATTCTATAAGACTACAAATTGTTTGTATGCCTTATCTCTGTTTGTTTGTAATGAACAAACCAAACATATCATTATCCAATCAAGTCCACTAAGAAACCAGAATATCCAATCAAGTCCGTTTCGCAACCACCATTCCGTATATCTTCTCCAGTTTTGAAGATCATTTGCTGCTCATGTTACATGGTTTACCAAAGTTCAAGCCGGTCGTAGGTTAACAATAATTCGAAGTCGAAGGTTCAGGATTCAAAGTTCTCTTGACGACAGTTATTCAAGTTGTACACTTCAATTCTCTCCGTGTCCAACTTGAGGGGGGTGTTGGAATATATGACACATATATTAGCCACCGAGGTGATCGAGGTGGTCAGTTCTCTTACTTGCATTCAACGGACGTGTGAAGAAGTTATTTACAAGACCAAGTCGTGTGGAAGACTATGTAATCTAACAAATCTAGCTAGTAAATCTCTAGATAAGTTTCACCTAGTCAACACAGTTAGCTTGTTCTAGGTTTACTCATTCTTGTTTATCCTATTACTCCTATAAATAGGAATTACAATGTAAATGTAATGTATCTCAGAGAATTCATCTGAATCTCAATATCATAATTCACCCTACGGGGTTTGTGTGGATGTAGGCCATAAGAGCTGAACCACGTTAAAATCTATTGTCGTAATTTCGTTTTCTCTTTTGATCTATGAACCCTCGATACCCATAATCTATTACAATCAAATAGCAAACTCTCATCTGGAGTTTTTGATCCACACAAGATCCTGTGACGGATTCAAACTCTAAGGTGCACATCTCGTGAAGGACTGAGTCCAGATATTATATCTAAGATTCTTAATCAACTCTATAACAACTAAACACTCAAAAGAAAACCCCATTATCTGCTGCTGTGTCAAGAAGAATCCGCAACAGAACTCACCGAAAAAACATACATTGGTGCAGTGTGTGCCATCTGTGGTGAAGGTGATGTCTTGATCTCTAGTTGCTAGATGGCCTGCACGCCAACACATAGAACAAGAAAAATCATCAATGGTACATTGTAGCCAGTGCTACCACGCCATGAAAAAGCAGCACTCTCTGCTTCAATGCTGTCAAGAATCATGGTCCTTGTGGCCTTGTCTTCGGATACTCATCAATGTCCATCTTCATCTGTTTTGCTTTAACAGCCGCATCAACATCAGAAAAAAATGCATGGTGATTGGACCGCCTCATAGATTATTTGATTTTGGTAATCCCGGAACTAGATATGGAAGCGAACAAAAGATGTTATCAACACTTGTAGCATAAATGAAACTGAAACAGTTGTATTAAGAGTTGTATTGCTATTGCTGTATACCTCAAACTGGGTGTTTAGATTAGTCAACTTCAATTTTACTATTGAAACATGGAACACCCTCTGAAACTCAAACTTGATTTTTACTTAACATTTGGTGTCGACAAGGTTTCTCCATCTTCATCCATAACATGAGCATCAACCTAACCTAGCTAGCAGATGTAACATAGTTGTATTAACAAGAATATACAAATTCAAAGGCAAAACAAAAATGAAATTCAGCATTAGTTTTAGCATAGAATGCAGATTTTGTGAAAACCCTCTAACAACAACCAGATGTTACACCCAAATAGTTAAAAGATTAACAATCAGCTCCAATCTACTTGAGAAGGATAAATAAACATCGTGATTCTAACATTATGAAAACCAATTACTGTGTCCAGGTTCAGTTTGGCTAATACATCCAAGAGATACACAAAATCAACTTGACATTAACAGTCTCAGAATTAAGTATTTGGAATCAATTTGACTTATATAGGATTATAATAATAGCTGAATCATCATCCAAAATATTAAGCGTTCCTTTAGCCAATAGCCCTGCAGATTTTCTACTATTTACGTAGTTTATCCCATAACAGCATTCGTCGTGTTGATTACATTTTCTTGATTACATTTTCTCTAAATGCTTGCACGATTTTATTCGCATCGCATCAGGGGAAACAACTCGAAAATCTTTGCACACAAGCAGGAGGAATGCCACTTTGAGATAAACTACGCAGACAATACCAGAGAAGAGTAAGTTTCTAGAGAATTTCTTACGTTTGGGACAAACTACAAAGGGGTTATATGTTTCTATATAACAAAATTTAGTTAGAAGCATTATTTTCAATCTTAATGTTAAACAAGTAGAAAAGCTAGCAACTAGTTTTGATTTCCACCTCTCTACTCAGTGAACTTGTAATACTCCAAGACAACCGGATACTCAGGTGCAACCATTCCAGAACTGGATCTTGCAATTCAAATCTGTTGGTGTGGCCTATCAAAGTCAAAACACAATGTGCAAGCAAACAAAAGAATTTAATCAATACTTGTAGTTTAAAGAAACTGATAAGAATTGTACTTATAATTGTAGTGCTATTTCTGTATATCTCATCAACTTCTAATTGATTGTTGAAAAATAAGTAGAGGACACAATCGGAAACTCAAACTTGATTCTCCTCTTACTTCAAATTTGGTTGCAACGGGGGGTTTCTCCTCCACAGCATGAGCATCAACCTAATAATCCTGCAGACACTAAAAAAATTGTGTTAACAAAACACATATGAATCTGAAAGCAGCACCAAAAGAAAATTCAGCATTAGTTTTGATTCCTACCATCTTTAGTAATCCTTGGTATTTCATGACTTATTTGCTTATGAACAAATTTGTTGTAGAGTTGAAAGAAGATTTACCCTCAGCAAAATCAAATGGGGCTTTTTCTGGTTTCTCTGGTGATAAAGGTGAGGGCAGTATCATCAGCATCATCATCACCAGAATCCCATATGGTAAAATCCAGTGAATTCAGAAACATATCAGATTGTGTGAGTGTGAATGGTGATGAGATATCAAGAGGCAGATTTTGAAGAAATTGCCATATTTGAAATCTAAAATTCTTCAGATCTATAAAATCAGTTAAAGACCTAAGTGATGGTGATAGTTTGACTGAAGATATAATTATTGTGAGAGGAAATATCATTATGCTCATGGTAGATCGGTTTTTGTTGTTCTTCTTCTTCTCCGACCACCAGATTCCCATACAAATCCACTAATTTTACATCCATAAGAAGCCATTTGTTGTTTCCACTGATTGATTCAACTGAGCTTCTTTTTTCAGCGAATTGAGTTCAGATCTAAGAGGAAGAAAATGAGAAGTAGAGAGGCGCCGCCTACTGTCTCTCACTGATTTTTTGGGATACAAGTGATGACCGAAACCCTGAGATTTATATTCTAAAAACATCCTATAAAACTTTTACTTACACCAGCCTTTTTTTGGGTGACCATTGTTTTATAAGGCCATCTACCCTATAATTATAAGGGATGTCCTAAAGTATTGACATTACCAATTTGCCCTTTGGGCTGTGCCAGCACGAGCACAGCCCAGCACAGCATGCTAAAATTTGAGCACAGCCCAGCCCAGCACGTGACTTAGCCCAACACGGCACAACACGTTAGTTAAATGGGACGTGCTGGGTTTGACTAATTGGCATAGTAGCATAGCACAACACGCGGCACGGATAAGCACGTGGCCCAGCACAGCACAGCACGTTAAGAGAGCACGTCATAACATGTACAAATACACCATATTGCAAGGCATAATACATCACATTTTTTGTATATTGCACAAAAGAGTCACTATTCTAGCTAGTTTTTAACATCAAAACTAGTCATAAAAACCCAAGGTGACCAAACTTGTGGTACAAAAACCCCACTCAAATGTTGTAATTCATTAAAACTCCGTCTTAAACTAAATTGATACGAAAACTCCAAATTTTAAAAAATTTATACAAAAACCCCAAATTTTAAAATTGGTTTCATCAAATTCTATGAGGTTTCATCAAATTTTATGATGAAACCAAATTTTGGTTTCATCAAAATCTTTTGGGTTTTTGTGTTACTTTTGTTTTTGGGATTTTTGTGTTACTTTTGTTTTGACGGGTTTTTTGTGGATGGATAGTGACACCTTTGGGGTTATAACTCGCGGACCGTTTATGTTGGCTTATTATAACAACACATATAATACCTTAATATTTGGAAAATATATTTCAATATCGTTGTTATAATGTCGTCACCTATATTTAACTAGAAGATTAATTTACATGCAATAATCCAATTTTATATTTGATGGGCTATTTCTTTTTATTGAATAAACTTGTTAATTTTACTTGAAATAATTTCAAATGATATGTTGTCTAATTAAATTGTTGTGGTAATGTCCGACTTAATGTATACATTAAGTGATTTCAAATTGTTTATAGCACGTGTGCCAGCACGGCACGTTTATTCGTGTGCCGTGCCCATGGGCTGTGATGTGCCTAGCTTTTGACTAGTAAAGCACAGCACGGCACAACACGTTTAAATAGTTGGCACATCACAGCACGGCACATGGCACGTGAAGGATGCGACTTCGTGTGCCGGGCCGGCACGTTTTACACCTCTACTAATAACTACCAAAGTTTAACCTAATCCTAATCTATTATCAAAAACCAAAAATCAGACCCTACCCTAGCCACACAAACTGTTTTTGAGAAAAAAAAAATCTTCTCTTCTTCTTCTTCTTCTTCTTCTTCTTCTTCTTCTTCTTCTTCTTCCTCCTCCTTTCAACATCGTCTTCATCGATTAATCATCGACTCATAAAATTTTCATCGTCGATTAATCAATCGACTATAAGAATGGTTCTTCGAAAGCAAACCAAAAGACTCCCAATAACAGGTCCCCCCATTAGGACATCTAGCACATCAGAAACAAGTTCAAATTGAGGAAGAAGTGGAACCGGAAGTTAGAGGCATCATCGAGTATCAAAGACGTAAGTTGAAGCCTGATTCTGCCATGGGACAATTCCGCAGGTATTTTCCAACAAACCCATAACTTTTAATTTGATTTTCATTGCTTCAATTGAATAGAAATCATCAAAATAGGGTTCAAATGGCAGTTACAGTGCATTGTTCGGTTAGGACGATTTTATAAAAAAACCTAGTTTGTTAACCGAACTCCCTGAAAGGAAGAACACGAAGAACAGTTCGGTTCTATAGGATTGAAAACTAGCTCACTGAACTTCCATTTCGGTTAGTTCGCAAAGAAGCCTATGACTTTTTTCTAACTGAACTTAACCAAATTTACAACAATTTTTTTTCCACATATAACTGAACTCTGCTATTTTGCCCGCTATTTTGAGTTTTTATGTAACCGAACTGTGCTGTTTTGTTCGGTTTGTTCGCATAAAAAATCTAATACTATTTAGTAACCGAACTTTACCGAAAAAAGAAAAAAAAATCAATGTAACTGAACTATGATATTTTTCCCAATATGTTGAGTTTCAATTTAACCGAACTTGTCCAACTATGTTGAGTTGCATACATGTTGAGTTCGGTTTATTCGTAAAAAACCTTGACCAACCGAACTCTTCAGTAGTTGCATACATGTTGAGTTCGGTTTGTTCGCAAAAAACCTTGACAAACCAAACTCTTCATTAATATTGACCAATGTTGAGTTCGGTTTGTTCGTAAAAAACCTTTGGTAACCGAACTATACTATGGAACACAAAATTAGAGTTGGCCTATTTTTCGTGAAATTTTGCTATTAACCAAACCTTACACTGAGAACCCTTATATTGCATCCGATTTAGTTAATCATTTAGCGGTTAAGCTAATATATTTTGTTTTCTTGATTAGTGGAAGAGGCAAAAAATCAAACAAACCTTTACTGGAAGATCTTAGAACTCCCACGCCTCGAGGAAAAGTATATTTTGATGCCGGTAACCGTGGAACCAAAAATGCTAAGTATAGAGGTGGGTAATTACCGGGTGTTGTCATCCAAGATGGTGTTAATAGAGATAATGTTGACAACGTAATCCAACAAGTTAATGAAGAGATCGTGGAAGAGATGGGCAGTCAAGAACATCATCAAGGTGGAGAAGGTGAACCAGCTGATCAAGGAGGAGGAAATGAGGGTGCCAATGATGGTGAACCAGCTGAAGGAGGAGGAAATGAGGGTGCGGAGGAAATGAGGGTGACAATGATGATGGTGAACCAGTTTGAATGAGGAGGAAATGAGGGTGACAAAGATGAGGAAGATGGAGATAATGATGATGATGAATTAGAGGAGGACTTGGATGAAGAGGAAGACGAAGAGGAAGAGGCACAAGTAGAAATAGTGCGAAAGAAACCTAGAAAGGCGCCTAAAAAGACTTGTGCTAGATATTCATACATTCCTGATGACAATTTGTGTTTGCGCCAAAGATTCCAACTTTTGGTACTCCAAGAGATGGAGGGGAGGTATTGATGGGCTACAAAAAACTCATGGGCTGCCAAGATCTTTGCGACAAAGGTATGGTTCAATCTTAACCATCAAGATTTCTCAATCATTTTATTATATTTTGACATATATTGTTCTTTTCTATATATATTAGTATATAAGATATGATGTTGCTTTTGTAGGATCATACTAATGTTGTTCGTGTTTTGAAACGTCAAAAGAACAAGATATGGAATATAGAAAATGAGTGTGATGAGGTCCGCTTGGCGGTATTTGATTGTGTACTGTGGAACGGGATACAACATGCGCACCAAAAATTTGATGTTGTCACTGTTACTACATTTTCCGAGAGGTCTTATCCAGAGACGGATACCTTTTATCTACCTTTTGGTGAGATGGCAATAACTCCAGATGATTGTTTTAGAATCATAGCCCTACCAATTACGTGGAACAAGTGTTCGAGATGGCTACGATCCTCGATGAGTTATGAACTTCTTGAAAAGCTAGTCGAAAGGTGTGTAGGATGGAGCGATAAAAAGGCACAATGTGAGTTTAGACGAGCTAACAAAGAGCCTAAGGAAGGTGATGAGTATAATGAGTTTGAGGAAGACCACACGTACAAGAAGAAGTTAAAAAAGATCAAGCTCAAAACCTTGTTTGATGAGTTTTCAGAGACGAAAGATTTGGTTGCTGAAGGAAAGTGGGTGATGACAGAGGAGAAAATTAAGCACCATGTGACTGCTTATTTGTTATATCAACTAGGAACCATTTTCTTCCCTGATAATTCAGGTCACGTGGTAAATGCTCATTACCTCCAGTTATTGGACCCCCTGAATGAGGTGAAAAACTACTCTTGGGGCATTGCGGTTCTTTCATTTGTTCAAGAGGAACTCAGAAAAGCTTCGAGGCTTAAGAGTCTATATTTTGGAGGCTTATACACCCTTGTTCAGGTACCCCGTTAAATTATCGTTTGTGTGTTTCAATATATAAGTGAATGAATGTGTATTTTTACTAATCATATTGCGAATGTATTATTTGTTACCTCTTCTTATAGGTTTGGGTGTACGACCACTTCCTTAAACTGCAATTGTCTCATGCTCACACTCCTTGGCCTTATGGGAAGCCTACAACTAGTAAATATTAATTTTTGAACTCACAGGAAAAGAATAAGAAAAAAAAGGTGTTGGAGTTGAGGGAGACATTGGATAAGTTAACAGTTGAAGATGTGGTTTTCCATCGTTACACCATTGCATCATATGAAGACGAGGAGGATGTTGAGGTTATTGATTTCTCACCTGTTGCGGCGTATAATGGACTGTTGTTTCATCCTGGAGGTTGTACAATGTATAATCCTCGAAGAGTATTAAGACAAGTTTCTTGTGTCCAAAGTGTCCCATAAGTGGAAAACTTCAACTTCAAGGTGAAGAAGCAGGGAACTAAGAACACCGAGAAGAATTTCTCCCCCAAATACGATCCTCCTCCATCAGTGGACCACAGGAAGAACTTTGTGGATTATCTTGTTCCATTTGAAAAGTTACAAGATTCTTTTGATGAGCCAAATGTCGCTGACGAGGGATATATGGAATGGTATGAACATTTTTCTCATCCTCGTGTAATAAACAGTGTCCAACAAGCCCGTGCTGATAAAGCAAAAACGACGGCAATGGAGAAAGGGGCTAAGAAAACTATGAAGCATACCCCTATGTGTGGTGATGAGGCCTTGATCTTGTGGAATTCGGCGGTAAGATATCTACTCTTATTTTTGTTTTTCAAAATGTTATGAAGTATTGAAAAATAATAGTTACTTATGTTTTTGATGAGAAAAGGTGAAGGAAAGTGCTAAATTGTTGAAGAAAATGATGGCAAAAATCTGGAGTGGAGAGCCGATGGATACTCGAGAACAAACAGACCTCTACAACCAAATAACTAATGTTTTTAATCCCAACCTTGTTGATACAAGGCAGGTTGATCCAAGCCAGACCATGTCGTCAAAGAGGAGTCGCCGAGAAGGGGAAGGTTCAAGTAGGATGGTTGAACAACAAAGCAGTGGAGATGACATTCCTAGTGACGAAGAACGACCTAAAGCTCATAAACGCATGAGTAAAAAAGTTTCTCGTAGTGGTCGTGGTAAATGAGTGATTGCAACAATTAGTACTTTGGTTTCTTATGTTTGAAAGCTACGATTCATAAGATCGACAAATGATGTAATCGTATATCATTATGTTCAGGGTAATTCCCATACAAATCCACTACTTCTATATCCATAATTAGAAGCAATTTGTTGTTACCCACTGATTGATTAAACTGATCTTGATCTTATTTTTTGAGCGAATCGAGTTCAGATCTGGGCAGAAGAAGAATGAGAAGTAATAAAAGAAATTTAGGAATAGAAGAAAGTCCCTTTCTGTCTCTCACTGATTTTAGGAATAGAAGAAATTTGAACAAGTGAAGACTGATATCTAAAAACCCTAAGACATATATTCTACAAACATTATAGTTTACTTACACCTCATACACATCAAATTCCTAACATGAGCAAAGTGTGTAATTTTGGATGCCGGAAATGAAAGTGCTCCTGTAAGAATTTTCATATGTGGTCAATGCTAAACATTTGTGTTTTCTAAAATCTTGATCAAGAGTCACATTTTGGTACGATAAAGAGATAAGGGATAATGCCGGATAACACATCAGAAAAAAGATAGATATTTGCAATGAGTCAGCACGAGTCATAAGATAAAAACTTATTCCTATATTAAGCCCTCTATTAGCATGTGAAGTCCTAATTCTTTGTAAAAAATGTACACATGCTTCTTGCAATGAAATATGAATTTTTGAGCTAATGAGATTATAGCATAAGAGTATGAAAAAGCACTTTGTATTGCTATTAATGATATAATCAAATGAAACACTACTCCGATGTTACACCCAAATAGCTAAAACAATAACTATCAGCTGCTCCATTCTACTTCAGAATGGATAAACAAAACATCATGATGCTAACACTACGAAAACAAATTATTGTTCCAGGTTCAGTTTGGCTATTACATCCATAGATAGACAAGATCCAACCGAAATGCCTTACATTAATAGTCCGAGACATTAAGCATTTGAAATCCAAACAACAAAATGAAGTTTTTTTTTGATCAGTAACAAAATGAAGTTCATACCAGTATAATCAACAATTATAGTATCATAATGAAATCTGAAATAATTGTATTATACCAGAGTTGTATTGCTATTTTAATATACCTAATCAAACTGCAGCTTTACTGTTTAGATCAATCAAGGGAACTTCAATTTGATTGTTGGACCAGAGAGCACCGTCTTCTTCAAATCAAACTCGATCATTGAAGTGGTAGTGATGAAATTATAAATAGTGATTTAATGTTCAGAAATAGAACTGGTGTTGGCTGCGGTTCAGCATGTAGGTGTGATAATAGTGAATCTGATGCAGGCAGTGATACAATTTATAAAAAAATTTTGAGGGGAGATATCATTATGCTGGATTTTGTTGTTTTTCCATCCACCGGATTTCCCATACAAATCCACCTTTACATCTATCGGAAACCATTATTTGTGTATTTTGTTGTTTCCAACAGAGATTAAGTTGTTCTTGAGCTTCTTTTTCATGGTTTGGGGTATAAGGATCAGGCAGCCTCATGTTTAACCTAATAATCCTGCAGACACATTAACAAAGTTGTATTAAGAAAAACATATGAATCCAAAGGCAGCACAAAAAGGAAATTCAGCATTAGTTTTGATTCCCACCCTCTTTTGTAATCTGATAACTGCAACCAATATATCCTTGTGATTTCATCCTTGTGATAAACCAAATTTCTGGAAGAAATGATGCTGCCGATGGTAAAATTAATGCTGGTAGTGGTTGTTGTGGAAGTTCTGTGAAGATTTACCCTCAGCAAAATCAAATCGGATATTTCTTATTTTTCTGAAAAATTATGGTGGGCAGCATCATCATCATCATAATGCCATATAGTAAAATTTAAAGACTTCAGAACCATCTCAGATTGTGTGGAGGTTGTTGAGATAGGAGAATAAAGTCTTAAAAGAAATTGCCATTTTTGAACGCTATAATTCTTCGGATCTGAAAAATCAACTTGGCCAATGCCTTTTTTCCCAGAAAATTTATTTGATAGTGATAATCTGACAAGAGATATAGTTGTTCTGAGAGGAAATATCATTATGCTTATTGATTGAATTGAAAGGAATTTCAGATTCTGTTGTTCTTCTTCTTCTCCAACCACCAGATTCCCATACAAATCCACTACTTTTACATCTATCAGAAGCCATTTGTTGTTTCCCACTGATCTTGAGCTTCTTTTTTCAGCGAATCGAGTTCAGATCTAGGCAGAAGGAGGAGGAATGAAAAGTAGGGAGGCGGCGTAGAAAACCTACTGTCTCTCACTGATTTAAGGAATAGATGAGATTTGAACCAAATGAAGACTGAAGTCTAAAAACCCTAAGACATATTCTACAAACTTCATTCTTTTACTTACACCTCATACACATCGAATTTCTAAACTGAGCAAAGTGTGTAATTTCGGATGCCGGAAATGAAATTCCTTTCATTTTTTAGAGATTGTTTGAAATTTACTCACATTTTATTAAGAAATATGAAATATATATACCAGTAACCCTCCAGGTAATTAACGGATTATCTATAATTCGTTTGCTTGGTTCTGATTCTGTATTAAATTTGAGTTAGTGTTCGTCCCAGCTCGACTCAAATATAGACTGTTTGGATTTACAATTTTATGATGTCTGGATCTTTAAAAAGAAAGTTACAATCCCACTACTTGATAATTTTTGAATCGGATGTAGTAACAAGTTTCATTTGGACGAGCCAGCATGAGTCATATACTAGCATGTGAAGTATCTGGAAAATGCCTCGCGCAACAGTGTAAGCCGGCCAATTCTTTGTGGAAAACCTAGACATGCTCGATAACTTGGTCATTCATTTGAGTAAGGAGTATAAAAATGTACACATGCTCAATATAGAGTGAGTACTTGCAATGAATTGTCGATGACTACGGCCAGTGACATTATAGCAAAAGAGATTAGCACAGCACTTTGTTATTGCAATACTGTGGAACCCGGATAAAATGTTATTTATAAATGATATTGAGTTTTTATTTTTTATAATTGATCACAATAACAATGCGTTTGCAAAGAACATTAAATTAGAAGTTCAAACTTTAAAATATTTGTCTTTAAGATTGTAACTTACTTCCGTATTCAGGTTATCTATAAAAACCACAACATTTGTTTCTTTGGTATCCTCCAAACCGATGTTGATTGCTATAACATATGTAGTACTCGTGTGCATATGCATGTTGATGTCAATGAATATCTCTGCAATCACAAACTGTTGATGACCTACGCTTCAATATCTTCCATGTATCCAATAAGTTTTATGATATATTTGTATGAGGCTTGAAACTAAATTTAATTATTACATCCTTCATTGCACTACTATGTGCCATCTGTGGTGAAGGTGATGTCTTGGTATGTAGTTGCTGGATGGCCTGAACGGCAACACATAGAACAAGAGAATTCATCAATGGTGCATTGTACAGGGTCCCAGCCTGTGCTACCTCGCCCTTAGAAAGCAGCACTCTCTGCTTCAATTCTGTCCAGAATGTTGGTCCTTGTTGCCTTGCCTTCAGATACTCATCAATATCATTATTCATTTGTTTTTATTTAACAGGCAGCATCAGAATCAGAGAAAATTATGGTGATTGATTTATTTCATCTAACAAATAAATCTTTAGGTTTGGGGTATAAGGATCAGGCAGCCTCATGGTTGTAACACCAACTAAGAGACAGTTATGAATCGTCTTCCCTCAGCTATACGTAAGTCATTTTCCCCCAGCTATCCTATGCTTGTGTAGAAGCCAAATCAGATGCTAAGCCAAGTAAACATACTAGATTTGCAGTTGTGCCACAGTGGCGTGTGTGTTATGGTTTGTGTGTATCACTGATTACCAATGTGCATCAAAGGTCACAATAGCTTGACATTTCAACAAAACAAATCCTAGAATTTAATGAATCAATTCATAGTTCAAAATTTACAAAGATTTTTGGATTAAGGTAAGCATAATACTCATCTCGCAGTTGAAACTGAAAACACCATCTGGAAAGACATTGGTCTTGTATCTGGCTTTTGACAATAACCAGATCAGAAGTGGATCTTGCAATTCAAACCTGTTGGCATGGCCTATCAATGACCAAACACAATGTAAAAAAATTTAATCAACACTTGTAGTTTAATAAACCCAAATGAATTGTATTTAGAGTTGTAGTGCTAATTTTATATACCTCATCAAACTGCAGGTTAGGTGTTTATATCAATCAACTTCTATTTGATAGTTGAAAATAACCAGAGAACATAGGGATTCTCCATCTTCCTCCATAGCATTAGCATCAACCTAATAATCCTGCAGACATTAACAAAGTTGTATTAACAAAAACATATGGATCCATAGGCAGCACAAAAAGAAAACTCAGCATTAGTTTTGATTCCTACCCTCTTTAGTAATCTATATAAGTGCAACCAATCCTTGTGATTTCATGACTTATTTGCTTATGAACAAAATTGTTGGTAGAAATGATGCTGCTGACGGTGAACTCAATGTTGGTACTGGTTGTTGAGATAGTTGAGAGAAGATTTACCCTCAGCAAAATCAAATGAGATTTTCCTGATTTTTCTGGAGATAACGGAGAGGGGAGTATCATCAGCAGCATCCTCATTGGAATCCCATATGGTAAAATCCAGTGAATTCAGAAACATATCAGATTGTGTTGCAGATTCTGAAGAAACTACCATATTTGAAAGCTGAAATTCTTCAGATCTATCAAATCAGGTAGAATGATTTGTATATCGGTGAAATATCCAAGTGATGGTGATAGTTGGACTGAAGATATAGTTATTATGAGAGGAGATATCATCATGCTTGAGGTAATTCAGATTCTGTTTTTGTTTTTCTTCTCCGACAACCAGATTTCCCATACAAATCCACTAATTTTACATCCATAAGAAGCCATTTGTTGTTTCCCACTGATTTTGATTCAACTGATCTTGATCTCCAGATCTGGGAAGAAAAAGAAGAATGAGAAGCAGAGAGACGGCGCCTTCCGTCTCTCACTAATTTAGAAGTGAAGACTAGAGTCTGAAAGTCACCCTGATATATATTCTAAAAAGATTTCTATATAACTTTTACTTACACCTCATTCACATCGGATTTATTTTTAACATGAGCAAAGCAATCAAACTGCAGTTATGGTGTTTAGATTCATCAACTTGTATTTGATTGTTGGACCAGAGAGCACCGTCCAAGATTTGACGAACAAAATTGTTCAAATCAAGCTCGATCATTGAAATGGTAGTGATGAAATACGGCCTCAAGTAGTGAGTAAATACACTCAAAGTCTGAGAATAACATGCCGCATTTGGATGCAGATTGGCGGGATGACAACGCAGATCCTAGCATTTCCCAAATACGGACTCAATAACAAAACAGATACTATCATGTATCGAACCACCTCATGTTAAGATTCTTTATTTTAGGTATGCCCAGATCTGGTTATGCAAGCAAACAAAAGATGTTACCAACACTCGAAGTACAAATGAAACTGAAAAATTGTATTTAGAGTTGTACTTTAATTTCCATATACCTCAAACAGCGGGCAATTTGGTGGTTAGATTAATCAAGGGCACTTCTATTTGACTAATGAAAATAATCAGAGAACACACTCGAAACTCAAACTTGATTCTCCTCTTACTTCAAATTTGGTGTTGGGAGGGCCTTTCAATTTCTACAGCATGAGCATCAACCTAATCCTGCAAATTTAACAAAGTCGTATTAACAATGATGAAAAATATGTGTATCCAAAGGCAACATAAAAAAGAAACTTAAGAACTAGTTTTGATTTCTACCTCTTTTAGCATCTAAGCATCTATAGATGTTGCTGATGGTCTATGTGGTAATAGTGATAAGTGTAAGAGGCGGCAGCGGATGCGGTAGTGGTAGAATTATACATCCAATTGTTTTGAGATGGAGAAATCATAATGCCATTTAATTGTAGCTTACAATTTTCCCTCGTCAATCCTGCAATAGTTGATGTCCAACGCAACAACACTATTAACATCACAGAAATATTGTACCAGTAGAATGTTAATGATCACTAACAACTACTCCCTATAAGCAGAATATTAATGAGATAATCAAATCAAAAAGCCCATCAAACACCAATCAATGTTACACCCAAATAACAAAAGAATAACAAAAGCCTTACATTAGGAGTTTCAACGTTAAGCACATTAAGCATTTAGGAATTGGGATGGTTTTTAAGCATTTGGAATCCAATGGATAAAATGAAGCTAATAGCAGTATAATCAACACTCAGTATATTGAAAAACTGAAAAATATAATTGCATCTAGAGTTGTGGTGCTATTTATATATACCTGAAACTGCAGGTTTGATGTCTATTTGATTGTCCAAGACCACCGATAGTTGATGTTCAAAGTGCAATTAGTCTTATGATTTCATCACTTGTTTGCTTGAAAGATTTAATGACCAAAACTGTTCAAATCAAGCTAAATGATTGATGTGGTAGTGATCAAATTAGAAATAGTGATTTAATGTTCAGAAATAATGCAGCTAATAGAATTGATGTCCGCTTGGATTCAGCATTTTGTTGTGATAATGGCGATTCTGATGCCGGCTGCCGCGCTAATAGAAGTGATGAATATAATTGTTTTGAGAGGATAAATCATTATGCTTGATTGAATTGAAAGATGTTGTTCTCCACCACCAGATTTCCCATACAAAACTACTTTTAGATCCATATGTAGAAGCCATTGTTTGTGGATGTTGTTGTTTCCTTCCCACTGAACTGACTAATTAAACTGATCTTGTGCTTCTTTGTCAGCAAATTAGGAGTAGAAACCTGAAAATTTATAAATCTGGAGTAGCAAATCTGAACCCCTTTGTATCAGAGTTCAGATTTAAGAAGAAGAAGGAGAAATCTTCCTGCTAGGGTTTTCATTTCAACGAAAGAAATGAGAAATGAAAATATAAAGTGAAACTTTTCTCGGGCTATTATGTCATGGTTTTGGGCTTTGACCTTATAGGTTCGTTAGGCCCTTTAACATGTGGAATTGAAAGCTCCGGAGAGCACTGCTATCCTCTTCATGTTAACCACGTGAAGCTAAAGGGAACTGAGTGATGCTGCTGATCAATGAAAACAACAACAAATGAAGGTGAATAGAAAGGAGATGAAACTGAGTAATCTTATCAAGTGAAGCCACGGCAAATAGCTAGCTAGAATAGAAATTAAGATATGGATCTTCAGTGATGTCAAAACTCAGACTCCAAGGCTCAGATAATAGTGTATTAAAGATGCAATTGAAAAGAGGAAGATGTACATTTCAGAGCACGCTGCAGATGAATCAATGCAGAAGATGCAATTCACAAGAGGAAGATGTACATAAAATGACTTGATGCAGCTTAAAGACCGAAGAAGAATCAGAGCGCGCAGTCAGAGACCAAACTTTCATCTGGAGTTTTAGGCCCCCACAAGATCTTGAGGCAGATTCAAACAGCTTTTGAATTTCAGGTGCACGTTTCGTGAGGGAGATGTCTTGGTCTGTAATTGCTGGAAATGGAATAAGAATCCATCGATGGTACTACATTGTAACGGGTCCCAGTTGCGTTGTCTACAGATACTCATTAATATCATTGTTCATGTGTTTTCTTGAACAACAGCATCAACATCAAAGAAAACGCATGGTGACTGGCTTATTTCAGCTAACAAATTCAAGTTTGGGGTGGAAGGATCAGGCAGACTCAAATTGAGAGAAAAATGCACTGAGAGTCTGAGAATAACATGCCGCATCTGGATGCAGCTTGGCGGGATGACATCGCAGAAGCTGGGAACTCTGGAAAATTATGTGGAAGCACCAGCAGAACCCACAAAGTGCCTTTATAGAGGAAGTGAATAGGTCCTCCGAGCAGAGCATTTCCATCATTTCTCATATACGGCCACAATGACAAAACAGATCCTGGCATTTATTGAACCATCTCTTTTAGTAAGCCCAGAACTGGATATGCAAGAAAACAAAAGATGTTGTCAACACTTGTAGCATAAAAGAAACTGAAACAATTGTATTTAGAGTTATATTGCTATTTCTGTAAACCTGCAGGTTCGTTGTTCAGATTAATCAACTGTAATTTGACTTTTCAAAATAATTAAACAGGGTACACACACTGAATTTGGTGTAGACAAGATTTCTCCATCAACACCCAGACAAAAAGGAAATTCAGCATTAGTTTCGATTCCTACCTCTTCTTCGAGAAAAGTAAAAATATCAGCATTTCAGATAAGTTAAACCGATTCTCCAAGACAACAGGTCAAGAAAAGTGGTTAATACTTCAATCAGCAGTTTATCCTCGCAAACCACTACATGGTTTTAGCACCAACTAAGAGATAGTTATTAATCGGACTTAGACGACCGACAACATATATATATATGTAAGTCATTTTCCCTCAGGTATCCTGTGCCTCGCAGAAGCCAAATCAGATGCTAAGCCAAGTAAAACAGACTTAGATGTGTATAGAGCATGTGTGTTACGACGTGTATCACTGATTACCAATGCGCATCAAGTTTTGCAATACCCAAACGTTTTGACAAAAGATATCCTAGCATTTATTGAATCAATTCATATACATAGTTCAAAATCTACAATGACTCTTTGTTCAAGTTAAGCTGAACTCATCTTGCAATTGAAACTGAAATAATATGATTTAAAGTTGCATTACTATTTCTACATACCTCAAACTCCAGGTAGTTTTGTGTTTAGATTAATCAAGGGCACTTCTTCAATTTGTCTTTTGACATTAACCAGAGAACATCCAAAGAAAGCCAAATTTGACTCTCCTCTTTTTCTCCATCATCTTCCACAGCATGAGCATCAACCAAATCCTGCATTAGTTTTGATTGGAATTACCACATTTAGTTAGAAGCCGCTAATTTTGAATAAGAGATCAATCCAAAAGTAAGACAAATACAAAAATCTAACAATTAGTTTGGATTCCTACCTCTCTCTCAACAGGTAAGGATACTTCAAAACAACAGGTACAGGATGCAGAGAACTGGATCTTCCAATTCAAATTTATTGGCATGGCCTATCAATGAAAAAACACAATGTGCAAGCAAAAAGATGTTTAATCATCAATAATTGTAGTTTAATGAAATTGAAAAGAATTGTAGTTAGACTATTTGCATAATCATCTAAAACTCAAACTTGAATCTCCTATTACTTTAAATTTGGAAATCAACAAGGAGCTTTTCCATCTTCCTCCACAACATAAGCATCAAACTAATAATCTTGCAACATTAACAAAGGTGTATTAACAAAAAAAAACATATGAATCAAAGGCAGCACAAAAACAAAATTCAACACTAATTTTGATTCCTAACCTCTTTGGTAATCTGATAACTGCAACCAATCCTTGTGATTTCATGTCTTGTATACTTCAAATGTTGATGAACAAAATTGTTGCTGAAGTTCAGTGAAGATTTACCCTCAGCAAAATCAAATCGGTAAAGGTGAGGGCAGTATAAACAACTTGATCCTCAGCAGAATCCGGTATGGTAAAATTTAGTTAGATCACGACAACGTCAGATCGTGTGGATGTTGAAAGATACTAACACGAAGACTCTCAAGAAATTGCCGTATTTGAACGCTATAATTCTTCAGATCTGAAAAATCACCCTGATGAATTTGCGTGTTACCAAGAGATTATTTGATAGTGCTAGTCTGACTGAAGATATAGTTGTTCTGAGAGGAAATATCATTATGCTATGTTGTTCTTCTTCTTCCCCAACCACCAGGCTCCCATACAAATCCACTACTTTTACATCCATAATAAGAAGCCATTTTTTGTTTCCCACTGATCGATTAAACTGATCTTGAGCTTTCTTTTTCGGCGGATTGAGTTCGGATCTGGGAAGAAGTAGAATGACAAGTAGAGAGGCGGCGTAGAAATCCTACTGTCTCTCACTGATTTTAGGAATATTTATATAAGAGATTTGAAGTCTAAAGTCTAAAAACCCTAAGATATATTCTACAAACATCATGCTTTTACTTACACCTCTTACACATGAGTGTGTAATTTTGGATGCCGGAAATGATAGTGCTCCTGGTTTGGTCAATTCCAGAAGTCAAAAACAAAAATAATTTGCTTTACCATGTTAAGATACCAGAGTGTTTATGGTTTTCCGGAATCAAAAGTCTAAAGTAAAACTACTAAACAGGTTAGCTGGTGTAGTTGCGGTATCAATAGATATTACTAAACGGAATTTTGAAATCGGATTCAAGACCAGTGTTATTAACCATAACAAAAAAAAATTGAAAGAAAAGGGGTAATAAAACCAAAACATTTCTGGTGAGGAGAACCAACTTCTTTTGCCGATTTGAAATTTGCTCTAGGGAACATTTTATTTGTATCTACAAAAAAAGGAACAACCTAACCTAATGACTACTACCTACTCTTTCAAAACCTAACTGACTGAGTTTTTGATGCTTTCCAATCTGACTAAGATACACCATGCATGCATGAGGTAATAAGTTGAACAAGTATGTTTGTAACACTTGTTGTCACTATCTTATTGGAGAGACAGGGAGGTTTTGGGCACGGAAGATCCAGAGCTGAGTCATTCATTCAAGACCCGCACGGAAGATCCAGAGCTGAGACAGGGAGGTTCTGGGCACGGAAGATCCAGGTTCGGCAATTTGCTATCTCAAATTGTATCCATTCCTCCTAGAGCAAATCTCAGGTGCACGTTTCGTGAGGGAGATGTCTTGGTCTGTAATTGCTGGACATGGAACAAGAGAATTCATCAATGGTACTACATTGTAACGGGTCCCATCCAGTTCTACCTCAGCCTCTGCTTCAATTCTGTATGGTCCTTGTTGCGTTGTCTATAGATACCCATTAATATCACTGTTCATGTGTTTTCTTGACGGAAGCATCAACATCAGAGAAAACGCATGGTGATTGGCTTATTTCAGCTAACAAATCAATCTTCGGGTGGAAGGATCAGGCAGCCTCATATTGCGAGAAAAATTCATTGACAGTCTGAGAATAACATGCCGCGTCTGGATGCAGCTTGGCTGGATGACATCACAGACGCTGGGAACTCTGGAAAATCATGTAGAAGCACCAGCAGAAAACACAAAGTGCCTTTGTAGAGGAAGTGAATAGGTCCCCAAGCTGAGCATCTCCAACATTTCTCAAATACGGCCTCAATGACAAAACAAACCACCTCTTTTAGTAAGCCCAGAACTGGATATGCAAGAAAACAAAAGATGTTGTCAACACTTGTAGCATAAAAGGAACTGAAACAATTGTATTTAGATTTTGACAAGAAAGCCATTAAAACAAGCATGCCAGTTGCGCAAAAAGGTCATGGCTTTCTTGGATTTACCATCTGTAAAACTGCAGGTTCGGTGTTCAGATTAATCAACTTAAATTTGACTTTTCAAAATAATTAAACAGGGTACACACACTGAAACTCAAACTTGAATCTCCTCTTTACTTGAAATTTGGTGTAGACAAGATTTCTCCATCAACATAACCCAGACAAAAAGGAAATTCAGCATAAATTTTGATTCCTACCTATTTGAGAAAAGTGAAAATATCAGCATTTCAGATAAGTTAAGCCGATACTCCAAGACAACATGTCAAGAAAAGTGGTTATTAAGACTTCAATCAGCAGTTTATCCTCGCAAACCACTGCATGGTTTTAGCACCAACTAAGAGATAGTTATTAATCGGAGTTAGACGACGACCGGCAACATATATATATATGTAAGTCATTTTCCCTCAGGTATCCTGTGCCTCGCAGAAGCCAAATCAGGTGCTAAGCCAAGTAAAAGAGACTTAGATGTGCATAGAGCATGTGTGTTATAACTTGTATCACTGATTACCAATGCGCATCAAGTTTTGCAATACCCAAACGTTTTGACAAAAGAAATCCTAGGATTTAAAGTTGAAACTGAAATAATAGGATTTAAAGTTGCAATACATTGCAATAGGATTTAAAGTTGCATTACTATTTTTACATACCTCAAACTCTAGGTAGTTTTGTGTTTAGATTAATCAAGGGCACTTCTTCAATTTGTCTTTTGACATTAACCAGAGAACATCCAAAGAAAGCCAAATTCGACTCTCCATCATCTTCCACAGCATGAGCGTCAACCAAATCCTGCAATAGATTGGAATTACCACTTTTAGTTAGAAGCCGCTAGTTTTGAATAAGAGATCAATCCAAAAGTAGGACAAATACAAAAATCTAACAATTAGTTTGGATTCCTACCTCTCTTCTCAGTGAGCTTGAACGACTGTGTATCAGTTAAGCCAATACTTCAAAACAACAGGTACAGGATGCTCAATTGCAACCAGTCCAGAACTGGATCTTGCAATTCAAACCTATTGGCATGGCCTATCAATGACAAAACACAATGTGCAAGCGAAAAGATGTTAATCATCAATAATTGTACGTAGTTTAATGAAATCAAAGAGAATTGTAGTTTAATGAAATTGCAAAATTCAGCACTAATTTTGATTCCTACCCTCTTTGGTAATCAGATAACTGCAACCAATCCTTGTGATTTCATGTCTTATTTGCTTCAAATGTTTGATGAACAAAATTGTTGGTAGTAGTTGTTGAGGAAGTTCAATGAAGATTTACCCTCAGCAAAATCAAATGGGACTTCTCAGATTTTTCTGATGGTAAAGGCGAGGGCAGTATAAACAACTTGATGCTCAGCATAATCTCATATGGTAAAAGTTAGTGGAATCACAACAACATCAGATTGTGTAGATGATAATGAGATACCGAATATGAATACTTTGAAGAAATTGCCATATGTGAAAGCTATAATTTTTCGGATCTGAAAAATCAGTAGGACTAATTTCTTTCTTCCGTAAGATTTAATCGATAGTGGTAATCTGACTGAAGATATAGCTGTTATGAGAGGAAATATCATTATGCTCTATTGTTTTTCTTCTTCTCCGACCACCAGGTTCCTATACAAATCCACTACTTTTGCAACCGTAAGAAGCCATTTTTTGTTTCTCACAGATCGATTAAACTGATCTTCAAACCCTAAAATATATCAGGCAGGAGAATCGAGTTCAGATTAGGCAGGAGAAGAAGGAGGAGGAGGAAGAATGAGAAGGAGGGAGGCGGCGTAGAGACACTACTGTCTCTCACTGATTTTATGAATATAAGAGATTCGAACCCTAAAATATATTCTACAAACTTCATACTTTTACTTACACCTCGCACACATCAAATGTACATTTGGATGCCTGAAACCAAAGTGCTCGTCATTTTTCAGAAGTTGGAAGCAAAAACAATTTGCTTATAACTTATTTGAATATCGGAAGTAGAAGTGTTTTTGTTTTCCCAGAAGCAGAAGTCTGAAGCAAAATATTTTGCTTTACAAAAAAGTTAATTTTTTTTTTCTTTTAAAAGTCATTCTGAAATTGATAACCGATACTAACTTTTGACTTTTTTGTCCAATCGTCAAAAAACAACTTCTAACGTGGTATCTAAACGCGCTATTATAATGTGTTTGGATATATAAAGTAGAAGTCGAAACGCAACTTTTTAGGTGGTATCTAAATATGTTATTAGCAAAAGGTTGCTTTAGAGATTGTTCGAAAATTGTGTTTCCAAACTAATTAATCACTTTTTTATTTTTAAAAGTCAAAAAATAAATCCTAAGTGGTATTCAAACAAGCTAGTAAGGTACGAGAAATGTACCAGTCATTTTATTTATTTGAATCATTTTTGTATAATATTTTAGACCATGATCATTCGTTGCAAAAGCCCTTCCAGGTAATTAATGGATTATCTATACTTCGTTTGCTTGGTTGTGATACGTGACTTAAATTTGAGTTAGTATCCGACCCGGCTATTTTAACTAAAAGACACTGAATCTACAGATTATCTAAAAGACACTGAATCTACGGCACTTTCAGAGGTAGTCTGAAAGTGTCTTTTAACTCGCTAAAACGACACTACCTATCTATTTTAAAACGGCTTTTCCCACTAGTGAATGCTCATACTTTCTATCAAGTTATTCGATGTTGGCATGCACAATTACGAATTGAGTATGGTTGGGAACGGAAGATAAGCAAATTGCAAGTTAATCGAGCATGCATAAGCCTTTTGTATCACAAGAATGCACGACATGATTGCCATGACCCTAGAAGATGCACCTTTGGAACGATCAAGACCGGTGCATCGTCCAACTCATTGTTGAGGCGAAGTAAGGATACATAAATAAGCTTGTGATGGCTTATGTGCTAGTCCAAGGCATGACTATGATTGAACAATACTCGAAAGTCTATATAGCATGCAGAATGCATCCCATCATCCTCTATGGCTTGCACCCTTCACAAAACAAGGATAAGTTTGAACGATATGAAGCTACATTTCGAGGATCATACTGGAAAGGCAATGAACTAATTTTGAGGCTATGAGACCCCATCATTGCATCAGAGTTGCGAATCAGTGAGTTTGGCCTATCAAGCGCGATGCTGGAGGCGAAATTTTTCCAAAGCGTTATAATATACGTGAAACTTGGAACACAAAACATCATTCAAGTCACTATCCAAAAGAATACCCAAACTCTCCAGTGTTGGTTCATAAAACCTTAGTAGAGGTTGTCATAGGCTTCATGATGTCAAACTTCATGGAATATTTGGATCTCCAGAAAGTATCAAAGATCTCATGATGTGGACGATTTCTTGTCAATGCATTGGGCTAGAGCCGTCTTTGTAGTCAATGTATTATATTGCTGGTAAAATTGCTTGTAATTTGCTAACCATGTCTCAAATCCTTCTCATGTGTTAGAGCTTCGGGTGCTAAAAATCCTAAGTGGAAATTTTTATTAAGGCCTTTATTTAGGAGGATTTACAAATATATAGTAAATATAGGACGCCATAACTAATAAAATATTTCCATTAATATAGAGGTTTTGACCCTTAAAAAATCTTATGTATTGAAATCTTAACCATTTAATTTAATTTTAATTAATTATTAAAAATCCAAAATATGACATGGACATTATTGCGGAGGTCTAGATAAGAATTTCTTAAAACCTTCAAAATTAATACTAGATGACCGCTACCACGGTGGGATGGCCGACCGAAAAAATTGACGTAAAACTAAATTTTGTGTTCACAATTTAGTTCCGCCGTAGGGTGAAAATATTATTTTTCCTGAGACGGCACGAAGGTATAATTTTCCCAAACACGACGCAAAAATATCATTTTTCCGCATGCGTAGGCCATGGTATATTTTTACTTTGCAAATAATTTGGTGGTGATTCAACACCATATGTTGTGCTTTTGATTTTAAAATTAGTTTTTTTTATACTTAGTCAATCATTTTATTTTTAAGATATGTCTAATTTTAAGCTATGCCTAATTTTTAAGGAGAAAAGATACAAAATTTGGAGAATAATAAAAAATTGAAAAAACAAAAATTTGATATCATTGTTTGTGCTTATTGCGTAGCTAATTTAAAGGGCTTTCCAAATATATAAAATTTATAAAAATACGACTTGTAGTTTGAGATATACGAGGTTTTTAAATATATAAAAAATGCATTTATCACAGCTTTCTTTTTGGTTTATTTACGAAAATATCTAATACCTTATTTCCCTCCTTTGGTTTATTTACGAAATGTCTAAAGAAAAAGTAAAATTTGATTTAGGACATCTTAGTCTTTTTCCAAGTGTCCGGACCAAAATTCAATCTTTTTTGTGTAATTGAGAAAAATGTCACGCTTCACATTGACACAAAGTCACCATATATAGAGTCCTCCCTCGCTTCGCTCGGTCGGCCTAACTATTTCCCCTTTCGAAGCCGAAAATGTATCCGATTACCCCTTAAGATAAAATTGGATCCATTTAGAGAATCCTTCCCTTCTCCCGCAATTAGAAACAAGACAAATGAAATCCAAAACAACTACAAACACTTTTTCTATTTTTTTTCTTCACACCCTCTCAGCTACTCTGCTCTCGCTATTCAATCCACAAACCAAACCCTAATTTTCAGTTCAAACAAAGACCCAAACGACAAACCAGCCTCTCTTTCAAGCAGAGATAGCTAGGGTTTTGGATCATATTTACTGAAGGTAAATGCTCTAGAAATTTTCTTTAATTGCTGTTTTAGAGATACCAATTTTTGGGGGTTTTGGTAGTTTCATGAAGGTGAAAGCTTTTGTGAAATCTGATTTCCTTACTCTGGTTCTTTTCATTTGAATTTTGTTTAAGATTTGTAATGGTCAAGAGAAACAGAGATGGATATGAGGCTGTTTTTGCCCTAGATACATTTTTCTTTTGTTTTTCTGCAATTTTTGGAAAATGGGTTTTCAGTTTTCTGCAATTTAAGAGGATAATTACAAAATGGGTTATGGGTTTTTGATAATTTTGTTGTTAACCAACTCAATTTTGGGTTTATGTTGACAGAATTATTAATCTTGATAGGAAACGACCAGTTAGTGTGGTTTTGGAAGCAGAAGCTCGTTCTGGCCATCTAATTAGTACTAGAGTACTCGATTGAGGTATCTGAACTCTTAATTGCTCTAGATTGGTTGTTTCTGAACCCTTAATTGATTGAGATTTGGAATGTTCTCTATATGGTTTGTAATTTTAGTAGTTGTCTTTCAGGAAATCCACATCGATTTGTGCCGCCAAGTTGTGATTCATAGGTGTTTACTTAGGTATCTTGAACTGTTTTAGTACCTGAATTTCTTTATGCAAATATTATTTACTACTGTAGTACTTTGGTTGCCATGCCTGAATTTCTTTCGGCATACACGAGTCTAGTTTAGTTTTCGCTTGAGCCTTTATCTTTAATAGTACATTCTTGAGATTTATTGGTGCAATTCAGATATTTCGTTGGAGTAAACTTTGTACGAAAAACAAACTAAACTATTAATCGGTACTCATACGTCTCCCTATCAAGTTAGAAAGATAATTAGCAATGAGGGATGTATCATTTGGTAAGGATAATCTCACCAATTTTAGACTAAATCTGCTACTTTACCTGAACATTACATCTAAAGCAATAGACAGACATTCCCTGATACTTGGGTGGCTAGATAAGGGTCACCCAGACCCAGCCATCCAGGCCTATGTCTACTTGATCGGTAACAATCCAGTATACTAACAGTTGGGCACAACATGAGTTTAGAGTTACATTTGTCTTCCGTGATAGCCGAAACCCCTTCCCTTCTTATCAGCATCGTCAGAATTCTATACATGCTCATTACTGCATTATTTTCAAGCGAGTTAAATTTTTCAGTTGTTGTTGCCGTGGTGTGATCTTTACTGTCCTAATAACCTCGTGTTATTATAAGCATGTATCATCGGAGACACTTGCTAATGTTGGTCTATACAATTAACTTATGTGACTCATTCTTTTGTTACTTGATCAGTACGCGGATCGTGTTGAGGAGGAGATAGTTAGGGACTTACATTTAAGAAATGGTGGGTAGTACTTGTTTTTTTTTTACAAGTCAAGCCTTCAAGTTCTTTCCATTATCTTTTATTGAAATATTATCTGGTTTGTTCATAAGAATTTGTTTTGACATCTTTATGGTAATTAACCTGTATAGGACTACGCCGATTCGAGTTACGGCTGGGGTTTTCAAGTAGAAGAGGAACCTTGTTCTTCATCCTATAATGCAAATTGGATGATTCCTAATCGAGGATCTAGTGTGTGTGTGGTGCTGAGGTAGAGAAGAATGCATTTTTGTGTAATCTTTTGCAAGGGTTGTAGAAGTTTAGTGGATAACCTACTTGCTTCATGTTACAGGGAAGTACATCAAACCAAGCTCGGGCGAATGCAATCTCTTATTTTACTGAAATGGGCTTTGTTCAAGATTTAGTAATCAAAACAATCGATGAAAAAGGTTTGTATATCCCATATTTCTAATATTTTCTGGTTAGTCAGTACTTTCTGCTCATAGTTATTTCATTTATATACGTGGAGGTGAAGAAAACATTGAAGTAATTCTGGAAGTTCTACTTGCACATAAGGTGAGTTGATATTCGAATTCTTCTTAGCTTAACTATTTGATGTTCGAATTCTTGATGAATGCTCCCATGTACCAGTATCATGCTTAAAACAGCGCAAAGATTGAACATGTACATTCCTGAGGTGTTTGGGAATTTTGGTTGTTTACTTTGTTTAGACTCTTGCACTTTCAGTCCAATTTTGTTGTTGCTCTGTTGAATAAACCCTTTTTGGGATTCTTTTTCAGTCCATTTGGTCATTCTAGTCAGATGTTTCAGCAAGGTTTTCTTTTGGGTATTTTCTTTCGCAAGTCCTTCAAAATCTTGAGATAAATTGAAAGTGATGTTTCAAGAGAAATATTAATCAGGGACAACATATATGAGTGTAGGCTGAGATTGATTTCAAACTTGTAATGTAGTATTTTGTGTTTCTATACTACCTCATCAGAGTTATAAACTTACTTGATTTGCATTTTCCTACTCCCAAGTCCTAACAGATTAGTGATACATTGCTAGTGTTATTTTTGGTTCCAACCTTTTTGTTACACCTTTATTCGGTTGCAAAACCAATGATCTTGGATTGTGGCAGTTAACTGATGAAGCAATACAAATATCTGTGGTTTAACTAGTTAGGAAGTTTATTACTTAAAAGACTGCAATTAAGTTTTCTTCTTTTGGACCCAGGAGTGAACTTAGTTGCCTGTTTCAACAATTACGTTTTCTTTTAAGTTACTTGTACTTAAAATGAGGAGGACCGCAGTACATTAAAGTTTAAAATGAATTAATTTTCTAGGCTCTGTAAAAACTGTTGACATACAACTTCTCTTTGAAGTTTGAATTGAAATTTAAAGAACCACGAGCTACCTTATTATCTATGTTAAGAGCATAGTTCATTATGATTTGCTTCATGCTGTTTGAACTATTGGGTGTGTTTGGCATTTGGGAAACTTTTGTATGCGACTCTTTAGATTGAAGGAGGTTATATAAATGTCTGGGATGCATATCTCATATCTGTGCTAAATATGAGTTCCTCTGCATCTTAAATGTGTGAATTGAAGTATCATCAGACGCTTACTAGGCATAGTGAGTTGGATGTGGAATATGAGAAGTAAATTATGGATAGAGGTTGTTGACTGTATATTTGTATATTACTCAATTGTGTGATTTTCTTAGTGATTGTCCACAAAATGGCTGAATAGATACAGTCTCGATGGTTTCAATACTGAAATCGCGTAGCTTCATCATCTGAGGTCCATTCCAGTGCATCAACATCTGTCTAGATTTTCATGCATATTTTTAGTGGGCACGTGCCTCATAAACAGACCACTCTTTTGTTTGTCTACATTGAGGTTTCAATTTTGTGAGTTATGTATAGGGTCTTTGAGATACCCAGATTCTGATTGTGTATGTTTTTTATTGGTGGTCACTTAAAGGTCAATCGATCATTTTGGCTTTGCACGTAATACCATTATCCACTGGTGCAAGTATTTAACTGGTTCTTACTTTGTATATAGGTGTAGATTATTTTTTTCCAAAACCTTTAGTTGTGAGCTTTCATTTCTTTGATTTTTTCCAAAACAATGAACTGTGTCTTCTATTTATTTGATTTTTTAATAGATTTAGCTGCCATAGTTGTGAGCTTTCATACATTAAGGATCTTGGATATGAACTGGATTTTAGATATTTACTATTCTCTGTTTTAGATGTTGCATTTTCTGACAGTTACCTTTGCAGGCTCCTGTAGAATGTTATACATGAGGCGGACCGCACATTCCCTATCCGAGTTCTTCAGATATTCAATGGGATAATCTTGATGACCTTTCGGATTTTTCCGATCTTCAAAATGAGGTATTTTCATTTTACTGACTTTATTCGTACATTATTATTTTTGTTCGATATGCTCTTATTATCCATTCTCAAGTTAAGGGGCTTGACATTTATTTTATTCTCTGTTTCAAATGACATTTATTTTCAATTTCGTATCTGTCTGATACGAAATTGAAGCAGTTAGTGGCTATGGGATTCTCTATCAGGGAAGCTTCAGCAGCCATCAATTCAAACGGTATTAGATTCATGTTGTATAAGGTTCACATGCACATTCAGAATGCATAATTTATAGTTCTCACATGTGTGAAATAGACTACAAGAATTTCACTACTGGTTTCAGCTACTTCGATGAACTTAATGTTTAGCGTACTGATTTTCAGGGTTTTTGTTCCATCATTCTAATATTTCTCAGCTTGATGGTCATTCCAGATCCGTATACCGCTGTTACAGATCTTATGGATCACATTTATGCTGCTCAAATGGGAGAGACTACTTCCGATCATCCGTGTCTCAAGGGTCGTGGTCCTCCTGATGTCAAGAAAAAGAAGCTCGCTGAACAGGAATATGAACGGGAAAGAAAGATAAGGGCTTGGCGAAGAAATAGAAAGGTAGAAACAGGGAAGAGGAAAAGACATTCATCACATAATGACGATGAAGCTTCTCTTAAGGCCCACCGAGTAATGGTTGGATTTAGGGTTCCAATGTATCCAAGAATTGCGTTTAACAGGAAGCTGCCGGATGTAGCTGTTGCCCCTCCATTCTTTTACTTCGAAAATGTGGCTGTTGCTCCAGAAGGCGTTTGGAGTACCATTTCTAAGAAGCTATTCAACATTGAACCTGAATTTGTTGATTCCAAATACTTCTGCGCAGCTGCAAGAAAAAGGGGATACATACATAACCTCCCAATTGAAGACAGGTTCCCTTTACTTCCGATTCCTCCATTGACAATTAAGGAGGCTTTACCATATACATCTAAATGGTGGCCTTCTTGGGATGTTAGAAGTCAGTGGAACTTCCTACTTACAGCCACTGCAACTGCACAAGAAACGGACAGGATAAGAAAAGACCTCAAACGCTGGCAAGGAGACCCACCTGAACATATTCGAAAGCAAGTTCTTGAAAAATGTCGAAAATGGAACTTAGTGTGGACCGGAAAAAACATAGTTGCTACACTTATGCCTTAGGAGATGGAAGATATCTTGGGTTATCCTAAGAACCATACTAGAGGTGGTGATATTCCTCACAGTGCAAGATATAAAGCCTTGGGCAACTCATTTCAGGTTAGCCTTCAGCTTACTTTTCTAACATTTGCATTTTAATTGTTCTTTTTCTAGTTTCTTTTGACAAAGAAAGCAGCGGATTAGGTAGAAATTGCAGTAGTAACCGATTGAAACACAACAGTTGGTCAACCCTAATATTTCTTACCTCATAAATGTTTTAAAAGACTTGATAAAACAGACTTGTTTATGTTATATGCCTGGTTCGATGTGGCTTCCATTTCTCTCCAGGCCACTGGCCCATCAACTCTACGACATTTTAAAAATTGATGAGATTATGCTCTTCCCACCCAACTAGGAAGAAAAAAAAACTTTTGTGGAATCATATTTGTTAAAAAAATGAGAAAGTTACCACTTTATGTACCTTTCATTTGCCTTTCCTGACTATGTTAGGTGGAAAAACCTGACAGATGAGATATCTATCAAACCTGTTTTCTTGATAGATGGTGTAGAGACTAGAGACTAGATATATGTAGTTGACATTAAATTGTTTCGATATGTAGTGCAACATGTACCTATATATGTTTGCAAAGTAGGTCCTTAGCACATGAAGTCAACGTTTTCTTTATATGCTGGTTCTGATGCAAGATTGTGTTTATTGATGGACTTCTTAATCTTAATCCCTCGTAAACTGGCTAGGTGACAACATTTCCGGTAGCATCCTATTTTTCTGCATTCACTATTATACTTTCAGCAACTGTTACATGTTTCAAAAGAAATAGATAGCATGATGAAATTGGGTACTCCCTGCAAACTTTTTTGTGTGTAACATAGATGCAGGACAATGAGGAAACAGAGATCACAAACTCCTTAGATATTGAAAAGATTGTGATTGATACTGTTAAATCTAAGCGAGACCATTAGTATTCTCTTTTCATCTAGGAGTACTTCCACTGATTTTCTAATTAGATGAGATAATTTCTGACGATTTTGTTGGCATCTATCTTAAGTACGGTTTGTATTTGGTGTTTCATAATCAGATGTTGTCAGTTATATGCTTTGTTTCTGCCGCTCCCCCTCTTAATTACTAATGGTGGTTCTTGTAGTTCTTGCATGAATTTCTCTTATCAATTCCGTTTATTGGTCATTGGGATTAGCCGCATTCATATTCTTTGGAAAGATGAGATTGATCTTCAATTCTTGATATCTCTCTGAATATTATTACTTGCAAAGTGAATATTGATGCTAAAAGTGGTTTTATAGCAGTAGAGTACCCCAATTGAACCATATGCAGTTAGTTGCTATCCAAGCTAATATTCTTTGGCTAGTTCTTTGTGATTTTAAATCAAGAAGAGAAAGAAGGTGGTAACCAAGTTTGTCAAACAAATCTGGATACTTTCAATGATCTGTTAGACTGTAACGACTTACACAGCCTTCCTTATATTGGAAATCCCTTTGCTTTGACAAATAGAAGACAAAACCATGAACTCATTCTTGAGAGATTAGATAGAGTTGTAGCTGACACAAATTGGTGGTACAACTTTCCTAAGGCTGTTATCTACCACATGATATCATTAGCCAGTGATCATTGTCCTATTATGATTGCCACGAATAGATATGATTCTAGCACCTACAAACCATTTAGACTGAATAAAATGTGCTTTAGAGATACTATCTGAATAAAATATGAACTTTAATGGCTTTGCTTCTTTTAAGTTTTCTAAAGGACTTTATCAAACTAACCAGATTCAAAGGAAATGGAACTATGAGCATTTTGGCATTTTCAATACACAAATTGCTAGTCCTAATGATACTCATTTGATTCTAGTAGACTGACCTCTTAACAGTTGATTCAACAAGGCCACCAGTTATATGCTTCACATGTTGGTCTCATCCTTTCTTTAAAACTGTTATTGGTTATCGTTTTGCTTAATTGAAATCTTGAATTTCCTGTTTGTATAATATTCAAACATTCAATCTTTAGTCTAGTGTTGTTTTCCTGATAAGTCTTACTGTTGTATATCATGATCAAGTCACGCTTATTTTACAGGTACATACTGTTGCCTACCATCTCTCCATTTTGAAGAATCGGTTTCCAGGTGGAGTAAAAGTGCTGTCCCTGTTTACTGGTATTGGAGGTGCTGAAATTGCCCTTCATCAACTTGGCATTCCGTTGAATATTGTAGTCTCTGTGGAAAAATCTGAAGTAAGCAGAAAGATCTTCGAGAACTGGTGGATCAACACTAACCAGCAGGGAGTTCTGATTCATGACACTAATGATGTGAGGAAGCTGGACGAGGAGAAGCTAAAAGAGTTGGTCCAATGCTGTGGTGGATTTGACCTCGTAGTAGGTTGTAGTCCTTGCGACAATATTACTGGAAGCAACCGAGTTACCCGCGATGGTCTTGATGGGGAGCAGTCAGTGCTATTTTACGATTTTCGTCGGATATTGAACACCTGTCATATGTCTTATGAGGGAACATAACTAGAACAGCAGAAAGCTACACTACACTATTTGGTGCATAGATAGAGCCAAAGCTATGTCTCCGCAGAATTATATTTTTGGATAACAAACTGCAAAAAGACATAGCTTTGGCTCTATCTATGAACCAAATAGTGTAGAATTGTACTTGGAACTGATGTGGCTTACTTGAACCATTATTTCTATTGATACTTAGTTGGAGATAGTATTGCTGGTGTCTATGAATTGGACCAGATTCAAGCTGGTGAGATGGTTGAGTTTGCTAACAGTGTTAAGGGCATTGCGTTGAATCATAAGAATGAGAATGTTGGTATTGTATCTTTGGAAATGATACTGCTATCAAGGAAGGAGATATTGTCAAGAGAACTGGATCCATTGTCGATGTTCCATCTAGAAAGGCTAAGTTAGGACGTGTGGTTGACGATTCGGGTCTCCCTATCCATGGATAGGGTCCTCTAGGCCCTCATGAACGAAGACATATGGATACTAAAGCTACTGAAATTGTTGAGCGTAAGTCATTGCATGAGCCTATGGAGACAGGTTTGGAGGTTGTTGACAGTCTGGTTCCCATTGGTCTTGGTCAGAGAGAATTGATCATTGGAGATCGACAAATTGGAAAAACTTCTATTGCTATTGCTATTGGTACTATCTTAAGCCAGAAGCTCACTAACAAAGAGGGAGAGACATATGTTGCCACTAGACAAAAGCGGTCAACAGTAGCACAATTAGACTCTATACTGTGTCTACGTTGCCATTGGGCAAAAGCGTTCAACTGTTGCACAGTTTGTACAAATTCTCACAAAAAACGATGCCCTGCAGTACTCTTTTCTTGTCGCAGCCAGTTCATCTGGTCCTGCTCTCATCCAATTTTTGGCACCACACAGGATGTGCCATTTCAGAGTACTTCAGAGACAACGGGGGAATGCACTGTTCGTCTATTATGATTTGAGTAAACAGGATGTAGCATACAGATGTCTCCGCTGTTGCATCGACCCCCTGGAGGGGGTCAGGCTTTCTCAGGAGTTGTCTTCTATCTTCAATTGTTCCCTTGAAAGAGCCTCAAAACGTTCAGATGCAACTGGTGCATGTAGTTTGACTTCCTTACCCATTATTGAGACACAAGCCGGAGATGTCTCAGTCTATCAGTCAGCCGTGTCGGTTCTGCAGCTCAGTTGAAAGCAATGAAGAACATCTGTGGAAGTTTGAAATTGGAATTGGCACAATACTACGAGGTGGCTGCCTTTGGGCCAGGTCTTGATGCTGCAACTCAAGCCTTACTTAATAGAGGTGCAAGACTAACTGAAGTTCTCAAACTACCATGATTTGTACCATTACAATTAGTACAAATTCTCACAGGAAACGATGCAGCAGTACTCTTTTCTTGTCGCAGCCACTGCATCTGATCCTGCTGTCATCCAATTTTTGGCACCATACGTAGGATGTGCCATGGCAGAGTACTTCAGAGACAACGGGATGCCCGCATTGGTCAATTATCTGATTAAACAGGCTGTAGCATACAGACAGATGTTAGTGTTGTTGCGTCGATCCCCAGATTGTAAGGCTTTCCAGGGAGATGTCTTATATCTTGACTCTCATCTCCTTGAAAGAGCCTCGTTCGGATGCAGCTGGTGCAGGTAGTGTTATTGCCTTACCCGTTGTTGAGACACAAGCCAGAGATGTCTCTTGCTATATTGTTACCAATGTCATCTCAATTACCAATGGACAGTTCTGTTTGGAAACTGAAATCTTATACAGAGGAGTTTGTCAGTCAGCCGTGTCGGATCTGCAGCTCAGTTGAAAGGAATGAAGAACATCCGTGGAAATTTAAAATTGGCATTGGCACCATGCCATGGCTGCTTTTGCTCAATTTGGGTCAAATCTTGATGCTGCACCTGCTTAGTGCAAGACTTACTGAAGTGCTCAAGCAATCACAATATGCACTATTACCAATTGAGAAGCAGATCCTGGTCATCAATGCAGCTGTTAAAGGTTTCTGTGACAAAATGCCACTGGACAAGATTTCTGAGTATGAGAAAGCCATTCTCGCAAGTGGACAACAACTGCAGAAAGATAGACAAACGGCGGAATCAGAATCATGGAACAGTTCCAGGTTTTGTTTGAGGACAACAACGTCAGAAAGATAGACATAGCTAACGGAAATGGAACTGATGTTTATTTACAGGAAACTGTCATCTCTGTAAATAAATTCTCTTTCAAATATGTGCAGTCTGTTTGCAAGACATGTGCAGTGTGGTTGCGAGTTCTAAAATTCTTCTCTGTCAAAATATAGATGTACAGAAAAACTTCGAACAAGAAGTGGTAAAAAAGCTAAGGAAGTTGAGTCTAAACACCATACTTGACTGAATGCTAAAGAATCATTTTGAAGTCTTTAGATGGTAGCTAATAAACCTGTTATACTTTATAAAACCGGCGTGCAAGGCATATGAAGTTAGGAAGACACAACTAAAGATGTGATCAGAAGTACAACAATTACATAGAAAAGAGTTGACATCGCACATTGTTAGCCTAACCCAAGAATTAAGGCAGAGCCAGATTATTTAAATTTGTATGAGTAAAGATTAGAGACATTAAACAGCGTGTAAAGAAGTTAGCTTTGCACCTGCAACAGTTCTGTATTCATACTTTCCCTTACAGTGCTCTGTCTAAAACACAAAACTCATGGCTTCAAACGCAGATTTTATCAAACATCTAAAGTCTTGCAATACAGTGAAAGAAGAAAAGAAAGAAAAGAAAAGAAAAAAACAAACAAACATGTAAGCTACCCAAATATTCAGATTTTGCATCGTTAAATTTACTGACATTGAAGCCTTTTAGCTGCTCATTCTGACATTTTCCGAATTTCTTCTAACATATGAATCAAAAAGCCCACATTCATTCCCAATGTCTCAAGTTCTTCCAATTTCTTTCTCCACACCGGCAACTCACCATTGAAGGTGTCGCCAAGTTTGCAAGACTTAACGCCATCAACAATGTTCACAGTTTCATTAATAATACCCGCGACAAAATTATAACTGTGGCCGTGCCCAAGATTTATATGAAGGAATGAGTTCTGGGTGCAACAGAGCTTGTAATATTTATCCCTAACGTCTTCGGGCAATTCATTCCCAACTAAATTGTTAAGAATTGTTGTGAAACTCTCAAAATTATAGTTATCTTCAAACTTTAGTGGGAGATTTTCTTCGATAACAGCCGAAGCTACGCGCGGACGTTTCGTTGCACGTTTTTTCTCCTGCTTCAAATTCTCATCGGCATTGCCTAATTTACAAACATAGCAAAAGTAAATAAATCATGATAATGTAAATAAACAGGTAAGTAAATAAACCACAACAATTCAGTACAAACTCTAAAATCATCACAACAACAAGCCTGAGAAGGATACCTTGAGACCTTGAAATGTAGACCTTAAACTTATCAAGGTTAACCAACTGGAAAACCAGTACGTCTCCCTCTCGTAAATTGTGAGCCTTGACAAATCCTTGCCAGCCACCACTCAATCCAGAATGTTTAGCAAGGTAATGTATACTATACTCCCGGCCTTCCTCATCCGACAAGGTCATTGAAATGTTACTTTTTGACATAAAATTCATGGAAAATATCTTCGGAAGTCCCTGTTAACAAATAAAAAATAAAATGAAACAATCAACAAATAATTACATTTACAGTAAAACAATAACACCATAAATTGATATTTACCATCCAAAAACCTCCACTAACATGAGAATAATGCATAACTCTCACAAAACTTGGTACGTTCGGGTCTAGACTCGATTGAATTTGTTCCGCTCGCTCTTTGGCTGATAATGTAGCTTCACCCATCTCGATCAAGGTCTTTGGTTCCCAAATCTACAAGTTAATAATACAAATGGAGCATTTTTAATTGGGTGCGGCATTACTGAAAGTCATAACGGTTTGCAGTATAGGCAATAGAAGAAAAACAATAAATACAACGATCATTATAATGCATTAATTAAATGAAAATACAATGATTCATAACTCATTAAGGGATTAATCCATTAAAAACCATTAATTGAATAAATAATTGATGATGAGTACTTACTAGGCAGTAGCCGATAGAAGACTATGAACCCTAAAAGTTTTTGCTTGTTTCCGCTCCTTCTCTTGTTCACTTTTTAAAACATCAACCAAATTTTCTATAGGACTTAGGGTTTCTGGTTCGAAATATATAAGATGTACATTGAAAAACTAACCGTTTGGGTTTGAAATGCAGCAGCACCAACTCTTGCCATTTTTATGTCACGATGTCCTTGATTTCTGCCACTATTTTAAGTAACTGACTTAATCACTGATTGTCGAATTTATCCACTATCTTCGTGTGCAGTATCCTTAACATTGATATTTTATTTTATTTTATTTTATTTTATTTTATTTTATTCGGTTTGAGATAATTGGGCTCAATTCTCCTCAGTAGACCTGGCAAGTTGGACTGATCGTGTGATCCTCAATCTTGTCATAGCCGAAGTTTGTCCAACAGAGCAATTTTCTACCACAAAATATATAGTAGGTTATTTCAGTACGCATTCGCATTCATTCATCCAATAAAGAAAAGCTCTTGATGGAGTTATACCTAGTGAGCTAATTTATTTAGAAATTAAGAGTGGAATCCATAACATTCTTCGTAAAATTGTTTTTGAAAAGGCTTTTGTCCATGTTAATTGGCTTTTTACTAATAGAGGAGCTTTATAGAAAATGGGTTATGGTGCAAAAAGGAGGAGATGGATCCAGTTACCAGTGACATGTTGACCATGTAAAATTCATGTTCTCATTAAGTAAAATAAGATGGACAGTATGATCACATATCTGAAATCTTTCTAGGCATACTGAATAGAACGCTGATTTTGGGCATACTGAAATCTTTCTAGGCATATGGAATAAAGACAAAAAAGATTGTGGAATAACAAAATCACATATCCCCTTAACCCAAAATTTTTTAATGGCAAATCTACCCTTTACGTATTAGTGTTAGTAATCTGGATTAGTGATTAAATATTTTGTTTAGTGATTAAGATAATGTTCAGAATTATAAAGGCTGTTTAGATGAAAAAAATTGGGGGGAAAAAATATCAAAGTTTTGGTTAAGAATGAGAGAAAGAGAAGGAGAAAGTGAGAAAATTTTAATTCTTGATTCAATGGAGGATGAGGAGGGTCATAATTCATATAAAAAACCTAGGAAAATACATATCAACTACAACAATGATTCCCAAATGGCTGATTTCTTAGATTATGAGAATGATTTTACACAACCTCAAACTCAAACACAAACTCAAGATGTGTGATGATTTTTATGAACCAAATCCAGATGATGAGTACATATATGAGGAACCCAATGCTTCTAATACACAGGTACACTTCTATCTTATGCTCAATCTCACTTTTATAGATCGAAATTATCAAAAGTTTGGATTTTTGCTTCATGGTTCGGAAAACCTGGTTGAGGTTCGGCTCACATCTATGGGCCGAATCAACCAAATGATGAACGGTTCGGCTCATTGAATCTGTTTACAGCATGCGCCGAACCTATAATTTTCAATTCCTACCCTTTTGCTAGACACTAGTTCGGCTTATATGAAAGTTTCATAGTAAGCCGAACAACATCCTGAATAGCCCGGAATAAAAATAATTACTGGTTCGTCTTATATATTCAAAATCGTATGAGCCGAACATGAATTTGTTAATTTTTGGGTTAAAATATTGTTATTGGTTCGGCATATATTGAGTTAAGAATACCGTATAAGCCGAAACCTCTAAATGTTCAAGGTTCGGTACATAATATGATTATAGTATGAGCCGAACATGAATTTGTTAATTTTTGGGTTAAAATATTGTTCGTGGTTCGGCACATATTGAGAATATCGTATAAGCCGAAACCTGTAAATGTTCATGGTTCGGCACATAATATGATTATCGAATGAGCCGAACATTGCTATTATATTCCTTTTCTAGTATTTAACCTTGTGATATTCTTTGTAGATCGTGCTTGGCGGACCTGTACCCATGAAAAATCAACCCGATCCAAAAGAGACATAATTCACGAGGATACCAAGGATCACTTCCAAAATGATTTGGTATGTAAGAACTTTTTGTTTACCTTAATGTTGTCGGAATATTCCAAAGTTTTTTCTACAAATTATTTGTTTTGGAATGAACGTAGAGATGGAAAACTAAACCCAAAGTTCTTGATTGGGTTGAGGAACACGCGATGAAGGTAAATTGTATACTAGTTAAAGGACAACAAAGCTGAGGGGATCGGTTTGAAATGATTTGTGAGCGTAGTGGAACCGGCGCTAGCATGGTTAAAAATGGTACTGTATATGTTGGGAATACCGGGAGAAAGAATAGGACGAAGAAGAAGAAAAGAAATTTCCCTTTCAAGATCGTTTTCAACCTCAATAATAAGTCCTTGAACAAAGAAGATCAATATTGGATAATGAATAAAGATATGGATTGTCGTCATAACCACCCACGTCCCAAAGACCTTCATGGACATGCGAAAGTAGCGCGACTCAAACCCGACGAGATGCTAGAAGTGGATAAAATGACACGAGCACGTTTGCCACCATCTAGGATTCTTAGCAAATTGAAGGCGGACAACAAGAATAACAAGTCGACTATGCAAACTATCTACAATACAAGAAAAAAGATTAGAAGACTCAATTTGCAAGGTAGGATGGTGATGCAACAAGTAATGTGGTTAGGGGTGAAGAAAAACTACGCTTTCCAAAAGAAGTTGGATGACTTCGGTCAAGTCACACACCTTTTCCTTGCCCACCCGGAATACGTCCAATTGGATCTATGCTTCCCACAAGTTATTATATTGGATTGCACGTACAAGACAAATAAATATGAGATGCCGTTGATGAACATTGTGGGGCATACTTTTACAAAGGCACCATTCACCGTGGCTTTTTGTTTCTTGAAAAACGAGAAGAAATAGAGTTATGTTTGGGGGTTAGAACAATTGAAGTTAATCTTCTGGGAGGGTGCTCTTCCTAAAGTGTTTGTTTCCGATCAAGATTCATCGTTGATGTATGCTATTAAGAAGGTATTTTCGGATGCATTCAATTTTCTTTGTACGTTCCACATATGGTGCAATGTGAGGAAAAATTGCCAACCGAAAATTCAACCACTTAAGTTGAAAGAATTAGAGAATATTGCTAAAATACCGTTGGAGACACGAGTAAAGAAAAAGAAATTCTTAAAAGCATATATGAACATAAAGAGATGTTGTGGGCTTCTTTCTAAGGCGAATGGGAAGATTTTGTGTGGTCAATCACCGAGGATGTCTATGAAGAAAATTTTAAAATACTTATTGAGCAATTGGACTACCCCGATGTCATAACTTACTTGGTCAAAGATGTGTTGGAACCTAATAAAGAAAGGTTCATGGGTTGTTTCACAAATCGACACAAACACTTCGACAACCAAGCCACAAGTATGATAGAGTCGGCTCATTATCGGTTGAAGAAAAACCTTTTTGGATGAATATTTCAAAAGTGATGCAAGTATGATAGAGTCGACACACTTTTTGTCACGGTTTTTGATGCAATTGATGAATATTTCAAAAGTGATGTTGTGAGAATTAAAGTCGTGTTCGAGCATAACCTTATGTTTAGACACAAGCATTATGGTAGTAATTAGCTACGGGAATTAACTTATAGAGTCTCCCATCTATGCATCGACTTGTTGATGCAAGAAGTGGATTTGATTAAGACATTAGGAGAAGCCTTGGAGGAAGAGTGTGATTGTAAAATGAAGACATCTATGGGACTTCCATGCCCCCATGACCTACTTCGGTACAAGGATGGTATCATATCATTTGAGGACATTGATCATTTTTGAAACAATTAAGCCTCGATCCTCTCCCAACCGAAGACGACGAGGATGATCCAGAGATATGGGACACGACAAATGGGAAAAAGTTGGCGAAGATGTATAGGAATATGTTCTCAGCTCAAAATAAAATCCTATGAGACAACATGTTGCCGGTCATGTATCCTTTCACCAAAGAAAATATTTTGGAACCTAGAAGAGTGAACCGAAAGGTAGGAAGAGTTAAAAAATGAATAATTTTCAAACTAAACAAGCCAACAAGGAACTATTGGCTAGTAAAAGGGATCCATCCGGGGTTGACTACCATGATGCAAGGTGTGAAAAGGCAAAGAATGAAATTGAGAAGTTGATGAAGGAGGAAGAAGTCAAAGTTCCAAAAAAACGAGGTCGTCCGAGTATTCAAAAATCTGAAACAAGCAACAAAGAGGTGAATGATAATGATTGTCCGTCACAAGCAAAGGATAGTAAAGAGGATGTCAAGGGGAAGGCTAAGATATATCCTTCACAAACTAAGATAAAGGAAAAATGACCGTACATGAAATTGGTAGGATGAGAGGACCCAAAAGAGATAAGTCCAGTAAGTATTTGAGGCCTATCAATTTTATATAAGATAACTACTTGGAAGATTTATCGCCAATAATCCATGAGCATATTATAGCAATGGACGACGTGCAAGGTGATGGAAATTGTGGTTATTATGTCACGTCGGAACAACTTGGTCCTTTTAAGGAAGGGAATAATTCGGTTCCCCCCTGAAAATGAAGTGAACTATATTCGGCAACGATTGTTACAAACCCTACGTAAAAACAAAGAATTCTATAAGAAAATGATGAGAACGGGTCCATGAAGAGATGCAGGGGTGGTAGCGGAGTACGTTGCATTCGAACGTCTTTTGCATGGGGATTTACATCATTACCGAAGAACATTGGATGGCAATGCCCATTTGTGGGTTTTTAATAGCAGAGACATTCGATTGCGTCGTACATTGTTTCACATGGAAGGGTAGTAGCTTTACTTACGCGCCTCCAACAAAACCTTGCCATGATGGTGTAAAGGATAGAAGACTTGTTATTGGATTTTTTCAAAATTGTCATTTTATCGGCCTCAAACTAAACCCGGTTGCCGTTACCACCCTTGATGAGTGCAGCCTTTTGGCCTAGATTTGAAAATAATTATTCGATGGATTGGTGTGCAAATTATGCGACGGAAATGGATCTTTGGAATTCTTTCAATGTGTATCCCCCAAGTGGACAAGTAATTGAGTTTTCAAGTGATGAACATGAAGATGATATGCAAGAGGTCAGTGAAGATGATGAGAATGAGGTCAGTGAAGAGGATGAGAAAGAGGTCAATGAAGAGGATGAGATTCGTTTAGGATCTCCAAAAAAAATGTTTCATGGATTTATCCGCGTATTTTGTGTCTTTTGATTTTCATGTATGATGAGGATGATATTTTGACTAGAATTGCAGTTATATGTACCCATCAAAACGAAATACTTGAATGATTTACTTTTTGGTTATGGTACGTGTCGTTTTCTACAAACTGGAACCATGAACACAGGAGAAGGTTCGGCTTGTACCATTAATTCAAGGAAAGCCGAACCCGACAGAGTGATGAAAAACCAGAGTTTTTCTGTCAGGTTCGGATTGTAGTATTATTTTGATGAAAGACGAACCTGACAAAAAAAAGAAAACCAATTTTTTTTTGTCAGGTTCGGCTTCTAACATTATTTCACTACAAGCCGAACCTGACCAAAAAAAAATAGAGTTGCTCTGCTAGGTTTGGCTTGTAGTATATTTTTGAAGAAAGCCGAACCTGACAAAATTAAAAAAAAAAACCAGTATTTCTTTGTTCGGTTCGGCTTGTAACAGTATTTCAAAGAAAGCCGAATTGGCATGATTCATGAACACAAGAATTATTATATCATTCCAAATAGACTTTTCAAATTCATAGAAAATGTGGATTACATCCCCGCTACATAGTAGCCTTGCAATAAATTTCTAATATCCTAAACGGGTAATGAGAAACCTTCTAAGAATGTGGTAGTGATATTCATATTTGAAATTCTTTCCCTTCCATCGTCGCCATTCCTCTAGAGCTCGAACTTCAATCTCAGAGTTTGTTTCACCCTTGAGTCGATATCGACTCACAAACTAAAGTTATGATGTCTGTGACTTTTTTCTTAATACTTTCAATTCGGCAAAACAAGGACGCACTATCCCGGTTGTGAGGATTACTTGTTTCCGTGCAGAAGGCTTCATGAATTCTAACAAGTAGTACATACTCATCAGACCATTCACTCGTCGTTCTTCACCCTTCTTTGGATAGTATGCTACATAATTAGTGCAAAGAGATAAATCTTCTTCTAGAGTATAGTTAGGAGTTGGGGGTGCCATTTTTTGAGCATATGTGCTTAAGAATATGAAAAAACATGTAGGTATATATAGAATATAGTTTTACAACGGCTACATATTTCAAACAAAGAGTTGTTCCTAGATTTTCGTGAAAAAACTAAAAGTTGGGCTTATAAAAAATTTAGAACATAAGCCGAATCTATATAAGTAACGGCTATTTTTTTGAAAATTTTTACAGGTTCGGATCACCATATCGGTGAGATTTAAGCCGAACTATATATTGGATTACATGCCAATAATGATTTTTAAGGCTCGGCTTATAACTCAAATTATAGAGCATGCCGAACCTTGGACATACATGATTCGGCTTACAACTTCAATTATAGGACAATCCGAACCTAACAAAGAATATTAGAATTTCCAGGAAACCAACTTAAATAATTAACTATTACGCTATCGATTAAAAAATGAAATTCAAGGTGTCCGTAATACGAATCTAGTGCACTTACGCAAACATTAAAAAGATAGTTCAGCACCTAAAAGTCAAAGAACTTGCAAAGTGTACTTAATACTTAAGAAAACACTAAAAAGAACTTGGCAAACTTAAATGTGCACTTAACGACGACCCCTCTTGTTAGTTCCACGACCACCTCTTCTTCCTCTTTGGCGTTCATCTTCTGACGCATCATCCCTAGTACCACCTCCACTTGTACCTTCACCAACTTGTCGAGACCTCTTAGTGGTAGGCCTTTGTGCAGGTACCTCGGATTCCTCAGGTCCTTTTCCTTTGTTTATAATTGCATCCCACTTGTTGTAGAGGTATTTCTGTTCTTCAACAGTCATAGGTGTTTTGCAACCAAGTTTGATCTTCATTTTTTTCAACATCTCCTTACCCGCGGCAACCTATTTTCATTTGACAACAACTTCCAACCGTGAGTACGAAGATATTTTTACCATGAACTTATATATGCAAGAGTATAAAGTGAAATCATTCTTACCATTATCTTGAAAGCCATCACTACTTCTTCGGAAGTAGACTTGGCAGAAGATCTTGATTGCCTTCGCCTTCGCCTTATCAGCTTTCTTTTGACTTTTCTTATTGATAATGAAGGGATGAGAAATATGGTTATACCAATCCATGTAGCCTGGATCCTCTTCACATGGATCATCACCTAAAGGTACTAACTTGGTAACATCTAATTTGTTAGTATATAAATTATTCCAATACTCAAGGGTAGGGTCGGGATCATACTTTGGTTCCCATGATGAAGTGGTGCTTTTAGTTCCATTACCACCCTTTGGCAACAACATGAATTTCTCATCAAACAAAGGAACCTTTTGGATGCATCCTAATTGACGGAGTATTCTCCGAGGATCGTATATTACATAACCATCGGGATAAAACAATGGACCATGGTATATAGCCACCGGCATATCCTGATCTTCAACAATTTCATCTTCTTCATATTCCTTCACATATGGTTGAAAAACGACGTCATCAACACCCATTGTATCTAACTTCTCCCTCAAACTTGCCACCAACTGTTTTTTGTTCCTTTTCTTCGAGTCCTCATACTCATACCTTGCTTCAGTGGCTCTTCTGTATCAACCCACTCGACATCCTTTTTAAACGTTTTGGACAATTCCAAAATTGCGAAATGGTCATATACCCACACATACATCCAAATAACCACATAACTAACTTAAAAGGATTGAAGTAATAAAAATGTAACAAGTAGAAATTATTTGCTTTGACACAACAAAGTAAGAAGGATATTTGAAAACTTCGGTGCATTGTTCGGCTTAAAACGTAACAAGTATTATAAGCCGAACCTGACAAGAGGTACTGTTCGTCTTAACTCGTAATAAGTAGTATAAGACGAACCTGACAAGATTTATGGTTCGACTTATGTGTGACAACAGTAATAAGCCGAACCATACACTGATGACCCAATAAATATACACTGATGACCCAAAAAAATTTCAAGTTTGATCGTCGAGAATTACCTGAAGCATAGTGAAAAATCTCCAATATTTGTGCTTGTCAAGCTAGAGGAGGCCGCAAGTTGGTCCAGCAGGTAAGCTAGCGAAGCCGTTCCCCAATCATACTTGTTAACGGTTTCAATATTCTTTACCAATTGGAGATAATTATCATTTACCTTGTTTCCGGTAAGGTCAGGAAAGATATCTATACCAAGAGTATAAAGCAAGTATACGGTTCTGGTTTGCTTTACTTTGATCTCGTCCATTACCAACACCCTCTGCTTTACTTTCTCCTTTGTGCAATCAAATTCCTTTTTCAAGTTAGTTAGCTTGATCTTCTTATTCTTCTTATTCCGTCCACCAGGTATGCAAACAGAGTCGACATCTCTAACAGATCAACAAAACTCCAACTTAGTTTTGAATGAACTCCAACCAAAAGTTTCCTCAAACAACTTGTACAACTCATCCCAACTCATGTCAAAATAATCAGCATTCACGCTTTTGCCCCTTGCTTTAAGGCCTGTAATCTTACTCGCTTCATCAGGAGAGATTGTTATCTCTCCAAAAGGTAATTGAAATGTGTAAGTCTTTGGACAAAATCTCACGGAAAAACAGGAGGCTGTCACACTATCATATTCTTGATGTCCATATTGAATGGAAGGCCATAAAGCAGAGGATTGTACATAAGCAACCACCTCATCAACCTCTTCAGAAAGTTTCCATTCTGCTACCCTCTGGTGTCTCAATACTTGGACTGCACGGTTGTGATCAGGAGTCTCATAAAAAAAAATCCCAAGATTTGGCGTAACCAATCAACACATTTCCTCCATCTTCCGGAAGACCATGAGGCTCACCATCCGATCTAGGTGAAATTACATCATCTTCATTAGGAATGTGAAAACCTGTAGCCCGTTGTTCTGTAACTTTGTTCTCTGAATCTGGTTGTGCAACCTTCTTACCTTTCTCGGGTTTTCTTTGGGGTTGTGTTTCTTGAATATCATCAACTTCTTCATCATCATAAATTCCTTCTTCTTGTCTTCCAACTCTTCCTTGTTCATCTACTTCTTCTATGTCAATTCCTCTACGGTTCGCTCCCAATTTTTTCTTACCTCCTCCTCGGGGATCGGGAGTTTTAGAGGTAGAAGGTATAACCTCCATATTCTTCTTCTTTTTAGCTGCATTTTTCCTAACATAAGCATAAAACTTATAAGCCTAATACTTCGAACAACAAAGGAATACAAACTATATGAAATATGTATTTGATTATCATTTACAGAGAGTAGTTCGGCTTATATGCACAAAATACTTCCAAGCCGAACATATATATTCGGCACAAAACTACTATTATATCGAATAAGCCGAATCCATATTTATGAATTAAAATAACTATTTAGCGCATAATGATTTCGTAAAATGAGCCGAACCTCTACACTTGAAAAAATTATGAATTCTAACAACACATATTCGGCTCAAAACAAATAGTATCGAATAAGCCGAATCTATACTTAGGAATTGTAACATATGTTCTACAAGATCCAATATCATAGGATACGCCGAACCTATACACTTGAACAATCTATGAAATTCTACAAATACATGTTCGGCTCAAATCTAATTGTATCGAATAAGCCGATCCTAAATACAAGGCTTCCATTTAACAAAGTTCGGCTCAAATATCATCTAAACTTTTAAGCCGAACTGTTCATATGCATTTTCCGAGTTCAGTTTCAAGAACAGTTAGGCGCAAATTTGGGAATACTTTTAAGCCGAACCCTACCCTGTAACCGCGCAAAACCCTAAATTTTTACTATTAAACCTATTATACCAATCAAAAACATCAAATACGAGATGGTTTTGTAGAAACTTACCTTCTTATTCTCATTTCAAGTGTTGGTTCTTCACTTTGTTCTTCCAGTTCGATTTGTGGTTGGATTTCACTTTGTTCTACATCTTCATCTTCAATTGGTTCTTCAGTTGGTGCTTCAATTATCTATTAGAACGCGTTACAGTTTTACGAAGACCCATTATATAATAGAGTTTAATCGACGATCAATTTTTCAGTTTCACGGCGATGCGATGCGATATGAAGTGAGGGAGGCATAGGAGGGGAGGAAGAAGAAGACTAGAAGAAGACTAGAAGACTAGAAAACCTTAAGCTTTTGATAATACAAAACCTTTATCTCCTCTACGTAGTCGTTTTAAAAAGTCTTGCGCCCAGAAACGAAAAAAAGAAAAAAGGAAAAATTGAAGTGCATTTTGAAATTAGAGTACACTAAAAATGGACTTTATGAAATTGAATTTCTGTCTACGGGCTACAAGGTTTGTATACTTATGGGCCTATGGGCAAAGGGTTTCAACATATAAGCCCAATATAAGATTTAGATACGGTTATTCAGGTTTAATGAACGCAATTGCGGGGGTAGCTCAATTGGGAGAGCGTCACGTTAAAACCTGAAGGTCGGGTGTTCGATCCATCCCCTCCGCAATTGTTTTTTTTTTTTTTACACCTTTTACCCCACAGCCCACTTGATTGTTTCTTTTTTAATACCGTAGTAGTCCAAGCTCGTGTGAAGTCCACTAGCTGCACGTCATGCCTACTACCATTTTCACGTGGCAGATGTACCTCTACTGCCAACATTTTCATTTCTGGTTTTATCAAACAAAAAGGGAGTCGAGCAGCAGCAGCTTGTTTTCTGATATATGAATTGGTGTTGCATGATAGTCGCTGTATAGAGAGAGCTCGGAAAAGGAATGAAGAGGTTTGCAGTTGAAGTTAGCCGTGAGTTGACTGATATTTTATGTCAAGATTTTGGTATCTAATTCTTAGGAGAATTCTCCCGGATTTTGGCAACCAGCAGTGAGTAATTAAATTAGGAGACCAGGGAGAATGGAAGCTGGCGCTGTGGCCGGCAATCTAGAAGGCCAGGTTGTAGAAAGTGATGTTGGGCTGAATTTGGAAAGTGTGTATTGGGCTTTTGGGCAATTATTTGCTCGTTCTTAAGTGGAGTTTTTGCAGAACTTATATATATAAGAACTATAAAAAGAATCATTTTTTTTTGGGGACCATAGTTTTTTTTTTTTTTTTTGGGACCATTGTTTTTTAAGGCCACATATCCTACAATGATAAGAGGTGTCCTAAAGTCATGAGTTTACCAATTTTCCCCTTACCCTAATTAACATTAACCCACCACCGCTGATTACCACCACCACCACCTCCGATTATCACCACCACCACCTCCTCCCACCACCACTGCTGATTACCACCACCACCAACCACCGATTACCACCACCACCGCCGATTACCACCACCAACCACCACCACCTCTATATATATAACTTAATTTAAATCATTAACAAAGATATTCTCACAAACTCATTGCTTTTCATTTGTTTTTGGTTGAAAAAATGAGAAGTAATCATCAAAATGAGTTGAAAATGGAAGTTGCAGAGAGGTTTAATGGAGTTTTTTTTTTCTTTCCCAGAGACAAATTCGGTTACGTCACGAAAAAAAGTCTCAGCCGAACTTTTAGTTCAGTTATCACGAATTAACCGAACGTTTGCCTAATTGTTAAGTTTTTACTTTAACCGAACGTTTGCCTAATTGCATATATGCATATATAAGCTCAGTTCGGTTGATTCGCAAAATTTGTTGAAGTTTGCAAACCAACCGAACTTATAACACTTGGTTACTTTTAACCTGCAGTTCGGTTGGGAACTTGGTTGCGTTGAAGTTTGTGAACCAACCGAACATACCTCTATAAATGAGTTCGGTCAACTCGCAAAGATAATTTCAAAACCGAACTCTTCTCTATATAGCCAAATGTTAGTTCGGTTTAATCGCAAAAAACAAAATTCTACGAACTTACCGAACTTTGTTCTTTAAAGTTCGGTTACAACGTGAGTAATTAAATTAGAAGACAAGGAAACCAACTTTTAAAAAAAGAGTCGTTCCTAAATTTTCGTGAAAAAACTAAAAGTTCGGCTTATAAAAAATTTAGAACATAAGCCGAATCTATACAAGTAACGGCTATTTTTTTGAAAAATTTTACAGGTTCGGATCACCATATCGGTGAGATTTAAGCCGAACTATATACTGGATTACACGCCAATAATGATTTTTAAGGCTCGGCTTATAACTCAAATTATAGAGCAAGCCGAACCTTAGACATACATGATTCGGCTTACAACTTCAATTATAGGACAAGCCGAACCTAACAAAGAATATTAGAATTTCCAGGAAACCAACTTAAATAATTAACTATTACGCTATCGATTAAAAAATGAAATTCAAGGTGTCCATAACACGAATCTAGTGCACTTACGCAAACATTAAAAAGATAGTTCAACACCTAAAAGTCAAAGAACTTGCAAAGTGTACTTAATACTTAAGAAAACACTAAAAAGAACTTGGCAAACTTAAACGTGCACTTAACGACGACCCCTCTTGTTAGTTCCACGACCACCTCTTCTTCCTCCTTGGCGTTCATCTTCCGACGCATCATCCCTAGTACCACCTCCACTTGTACCTTCACCAACTTGTCGAGACCTCTTAGTGGTAGGCCTTTGTGCAGGTACCTCGGATCCTTGTCCTTTGTTTATAATTGCATCCCACTTGTTGTAGAGGTATTTCTGTTCTTCAACAGTCATAGGTGTTTTGCAACCAAGTTTGATCTTCATTTTTTTCAACATCTCCTTACCCGCGGCAACCTATTTTCATTTGATAACAACTTCCAACTGTGAGTACGAAGATATTTTTACCATGAACTTATATATGCAAGAGTATAAAGTGAAATCATTCTTACCATTATCTTGAAAGCCATCACTACTTCTTCGGAAGTATACTTGGCAGAGATCTTGATTGCCTTCGTCATCGCCTTATCATCTTTCTTTTGACTTTTCTTATTGATAATGAAGGGATGAGAAATATGGTTATACCAATCCATGTAGCCCGGATCCTCTTCACATGGATCATCACCTAAAGGTACTAACTTGGTAACATCTAATTTGTTAGTATCTAAATTATTCCAATACTCAAGGGTAGGGTCGGGATCATACTTTGGTTCCCATGATGAAGTGGTGCTTTTAGTTCCATTACCACACTTTGGCAACAACATGAATTTCTCATCAAACAAAGGAACCTTTTGGATGCATCCTCATTGACGGAGTATTCTCCGAGGATCGTATATTACATAACCATCGGGATAAAACAATGGACCATGGTATATAGCCATCGACATATCCCGATCTTCAACAATTTCATCTTCTTCATATTCCTTCACATATGGTTGAAAAACGACGTCATCAACACCTATTGTATCTAACTTTTCCCTCAAACTTGCCACCAACCTGCTTTTTGTTCCTTTTCTTCGAGTCCTCATACTGCACCTTGCTTCGTTGGCTCGTATCAACCCACTCGACATCCTTTTTAAACGTTTTGGACAATTCCAAAATTGCGAAATGGTCATATACCCACACATACATCCAAATAACCACATAACTAACTTAAAATGATTGAAGTAATAAAAACATAACAGTAGACATTGTTTGCTTTGACACAACAAAGTAAGAAGGATATTTGAAAACTCAGTGCATTGTTCGGCTTAAAACATAACAAGTATTATAAAGTTTAACTCGACAAGAGTTACTGTTCGTCTTAACTCGTAACAAGTAGTATAAGACAAACCTGACAAGATTTATGATTCGGCTTATGTGTGATAACAGTAATAAGCCGAACCATACACTGGTGACCCAATAAATATACACTGATGACCCAAAAAAATTTCAAGTTTGATCGTCGAGAATTACCTGAAGCATAGTGAAATTTCCTCCAATGTTTGTGCTTGTCAACCTAGAGGAGGCCGCAAGTTGGTCCAACAGGTAAGCCAGAGAAGCCGTTCCTCAAGCATACTTGTTAACGGTTTCAATATTTTTTACCAATTGGAAATAATTATCATTTACCTTGTTTTCGGAAAGGTCAGGAAAGATATCTCTACCAAGAGTATAAAGAAAGTATACGGTTCCGGTTTGCTTCACTTTGATCTCGTCCATTACCAACACCCTCTGCTTTACTTTCTCCTTTGTGCACTCAAATTCCTTTTTCAAAGTTAGTTAGCTTGATCTTCTTATTCTTCTTATTCATTCCACCAGGTATGCAAACGGATTCGACATCTCTAACAGATCGACAAAACTCCAACTTAGTTTTGAATGAACTCCAACCAAAAGTTTCCTCAAACAACTTGTACAGCTCATCCCAACTCATGTCATAATAATCAGCATTCACGATTCTTCCCCTTGCTTTAAGGCCTGTAATCTTACTCGCTTCATCAGGAGAGATTGTCATCTCTCCAAAAGGTAATTGAAATGTGTAAGTCTTTGGACAAAATCTCACGGCAAAACAGGAGGCTGTCACACTATCATATTCTTGATGTCCATATTGAATGGCAGGCCATAAAGCATAGGATTGTACATAAGCAACCACCTCATCAACCTCTTCAGAAAGTTTCCATTCTGCTACCCTCTGATGTCTCAATACTCGGACTGCACGGTTGTGATCAGGAGTCTCATAAAAAAAAATTCCCAAGATTTGGCGTAACCAATCAACACATTTCCTCCATCTTCCGGAAGACCATGAGGCTCACCATCCGATCTAGGTGAAATTACATCATCTTCATCAGGAATGTGAAAACCTTTAGCCCGCTGTTCTGCAACTTTGTTCTCTGACTCTGGTTGTGCAACCTTCTTACCTTTCTCGGGTTTTTTTTGGGGTTGTGTTTCTTGAATATCATCAACTTCTTCATCATCATAAATTCCTTCTTCTTGTCTTCCAACTCTTCCTTATTCATCTACTTCTTCTATGTCAGTTCCTCTACGGTTCGCTCCCAATTTTTTCTTACCTCCTCCTCGAGGATCGGTAGTTTTAGAAGTAGAAGGTGTAACCTCCATCTTCTTCTTCGTTTTAGCTGCATTGTTCCTAACATAAGCATAAAACTTATAAGCCTAATACTTCGAACAACAAAGGAATACAAACTATATGAAATATGTATTTGATTATCATTTACAGAGAGTAGTTCGGTTTATATGCACAAAATACTTCCAAGCCGAACATATATATTCGGCACAAAACTACTATTATATCGAATAAGCCGAATCCATATTTATGAATTAAAACAACTATTCGGCGCATAATGATTTCATGAAATGAGCCGAACCTCTACACTTGAAAAAATTATGAATTCTAAAAACACATATTCGGCTCAAAACAAATAGTATCGAATAAGCCGAATCTATACTTAGGAATTGTAACATATGTTCGGCGCATCAGAATATCATAGGATACGCCGAACCTATACACTTGAACAATCTATGAAATTCTACAAATACATGTTCGGCTCAAATCTAATTGTATCGAATAAGCCGATCCTAAATACAAGGATTTTATTTAACAAAGTTCGGCTCAAATCTCATCTAAACTTTTAAGCCGAACTGTTCATATGCATTTTCCGAGTTCAGTTTCAAGAACAGTTCGGCGCAAATATGGGAATACTTTTAAGCCGAACCCTACCCTGTAACCGTGCAAAACCCTATTTTTTTACTATTAAACCTATTATATACCAATCAAAAACACCAAATACGAGATGGGTTTGTAGAAACTTACCTTCTTATTCTCATTTCAGGTGTTGGTTCTTCACTTTGTTCTTCCAGTTCGATTTGTGGTTAGATTTCACTTTGTTCTACATCTTCATCTTCAATTGGTTCTTCAGTTGGTGCTTCAATTATCTATTAGAATGCGTTACAGTTTTACGAAGACCCATTATATAATAGAGTTTAATCGACGATCAATTTTTCAGTTTCACGGCGATGCGATGCGATATGAAGTGAGGAGGCATAGGAGGGAGGAAGAAGAAGACTAGAAGAAGACTAGAAGACTAGAAAACCTTAAGCTTTTGATAATACAAAACCTTTATCTCCTCTACGTAGTCGTTTTAAAAAGTCTTGCGCCCAGAAACGAAAAAAAGAAAAAAGGAAAAATTGAACTGCATTTTGAAATTAGAGTACACTAAAAATGGACTTTATGAAATTGAATTTCTGTCTACGGGCTACAAGGTTTGTATACTTATGGGCCTATGGGCAAAGGGTTTCAACATATAAGCCCAATATAAGATTTAGATACGGTTATTCAGGTTTAATGAACGCAATTGCGGGGGTAGCTCAATTGGGAGAGCGTCACGTTAAAACCTGAAGGTCGGGTGTTCGATCCATCCCCTCCGCAATTGTTTTTTTTTTTTTTTACACCTTTTACCCCACAGCCCACTTGATTGTTTCTTTTTTAATACCGTAGTAGTCCAAGCTCGTGTGAAGTCCACTAGCTGCACGTCATGCCTACTACCATTTTCACGTGGCAGATGTACCTCTACTGCCAACATTTTCATTTCTGGTTTTATCAAACAAAAAGGGAGTCGAGCAGCAGCAGCTTGTTTTCTGATATATGAATTGGTGTTGCATGATAGTCGCTGTATAGAGAGAGCTCGGAAAAGGAATGAAGAGGTTTGCAGTTGAAGTTAGCCGTGAGTTGACTGATATTTTATGTCAAGATTTTGGTATCTAATTCTTAGGAGAATTCTCCCGGATTTTGGCAACCAGCAGTGAGTAATTAAATTAGGAGACCAGGGAGAATGGAAGCTGGTGCTGTGGCCGGCATCTAGAAGGTCAGGGAGTAGAAAGTGATGTTGGGCTGAATTTGGAAAGTGTGTATTGGGCTTTTGGGAAATTATTTGCTCGTTCTTAAGTGGAGTTTTTGCAGAACTTATATAAGAACTATAAAAACCTGGCGAGATTGGGGTATACCAAAACTAATTGGGGTATACCCAATTTTAAGTGGACATGTAACCTTACTAGGGAGGTCAAATTTGGTTGAAGTTACAATACTACCCTTGACCTTTATAATTCTATTACCATAATCGCTTTTTTTATTTTCATCTTCCTTCTTCTCTTCTTCTCTTCCATAACCAACCACACCGGCTCCTTCCCCACCACCACCACCAAAACTCGTCGATTAATTCGTTAACATCGTCGATTCGAAAACTCCGAGTAATCTTCAACAATGGAACCACCACAGCGTAAGGGAACTCGTATGAAAGGCGCCAATCGCAAACCCAATCAATACAACCCTAAAATTGCAAAATTAGTTCAACAAAAAGAGAAGAAAAAAACCGTCAAGAATAAGAGATTGAACCCGCTCAAAACGAAGAAATGGTGCGATTAAGAAAGTAAGGGCCTACTTAAACTCACTCTAGTACTTCGATTTCATGTTTGCATGTCAAATTAGGTCGAAAAAAATCGAATATTTGAATTTGCAGTTATTTCGCTTAATGTGTTTGTTTCTCGACCATGCCGGATTTCATATTTAGTGTTCCGCGGGATGCTCGTTGGTTGAATATCTTGCCGGGGTTTAGTTATTGTAATCGCTTTCATAGGGTCGGGATGTTATTCAACCTATAATCTTGCCTATAAAAATTTTATTTTTTAAGCCGGGTTGGTTAAAAATTTTAAACTTGCTTGCGGGATTTCAGATTTTTAGCGTCTCGATGCCTTGAATGATAAAGGTCGGAATGGTATCTAAATAATACCACGCCTGCGTTATGTTAGCCTGTTGTTTTTATTATATACGTTGCCGGCGTTTGTAGTTGAAAACCCAAACATAGTTGTTAAAAGCCTACAGGTTATTGGAATAAAACCCTCCACCCTTGTTTAGCCGGCTTGCTTGTTTAGATATCGACCCTTCCGACATTATTGCGCCTAATGGTTATATATGTTGAGCCTTCCGACTTATTTTTTTCTTAATTGTTCTTGTTCGTGTTGCAAAAGGCAAACAAGAAAGCTCTCAAGCTCTTAGTCCTCCTTCAAGACCTCCTCGTGTTGGTGACAAACTCTTGACTTCAAGACATCGAGGGGCATACGTTGTGTATGGGAACGACAAAGATCCGTGTGCTTAGAATGATGATTATCAACCACCATCGAACCCGGTGATTGAGACGAGACTCCGGATGAAGACCAATCAATTCCATCCGGTAGAAGAGGTGAGGATGATGATGTTGATGAAAGAACTCCTACTGCCGGAGGAGGGAACAATGATGATGATGATGATGGTGATCAAGACATGCCTAATGTTGGAGGAGGTAATGATGATGATGATGATGGTAATGGAGATAAAGGTAAGGGTAGAGAAGATGAAATTGTTGAAGAGGCAGTGGAAGAAGAAGAAGAAGAAGAAGAAGTTGGGGAACAAACCCAAGCTGCAAGTACTAGTGCAACCGGGAAGAAAAAAAAAGGGTTATCACTAAACCAGCTAATTCCCACATGCCTCCCTCTGAATTGAAGATTAAATTGAAACCAAAAGAGCTTCCTCAGGGACCCCTTAAGATGGTGGACATGTTCTTTTTGGATACAAAGAATCGTGGGCATGTGAAATCCAAAATACTATCGTAAGTAATCTCAATCCGTCTTTGTTTTTCATTTAAGTGTGTAACTATCTTAAATTTGTGTCAAGTGTTTGTATTTCTTTTCATTTTGTGTTTTTGGTATTTAGGATCACAAGCATGCTATCCGTCTCATGAGGCGCCAAGCTTCATGTTCAGTGACTAAGACTTGGGATCTTGAGGATGAATGTGAGGAGGTGAAAGTGATTGTCAAGAACTCCGGGTTGTTGCCTGCGGTGGAGAGTTCGAATGTTGAGTATGATAGAGTTACCGTATCTGCATTCTGTGAGAGGTTCTACGGAGAGACCGATACAATGTTATTCCCATTCGGTGAGATGGCGATAACTCCCGATGATGCTCATCAAATTCTAGGCCTCGAGGTTGAGGGAAAGCAGTCAGTGAGGGCTTCGATAATAACATTTCTTGGGAGGATATCTTCAAATTGACCAACACTTTGTTCGGTTGGGATCAGATTAAGACGGAGTCTATGCTTGCGATGAAGGATGGTAATCTAAACAAGAAGTTTAATCAAGAAGCTGAGGGATACATTGTCTGGGACCAAGAAAATCTTTGATGTGGAAGGAAGGGTGAACCTGCGTGCGAATCAATGCTACCGCGTCAAGATATTTGCTTTACGTCCTGGGCAGATGTATCTTCCCCGACAGTTCTGGAAGCTTGGTCGACGCCAGTTATTTGCAACTATTGGATCCCTTAGATAAGATGCATGAGTATTCTTGGGAGTGCATGGGTGGTCGCCTTCTTGAACAATGAGTTGAAAAAGGCTTCAAGGGCACTCATTTGCAAGTTAACGGAAACATATGTCTTTTCCGTAATTGTATTGTCTAAATCATTTATATTTGCCAAATGCTTGTAATGTTTGATTCTTACTAAACTTTGTGTTTGCATAGGTTTGGATATATGAGCACTTCCCTACTTTGGTGAAAACCAACTCCCACGCCAAAGTGAATGAAAAGCTTGCGATTGATAAGCCAAGAGCGCAAAGATACACTTTTAAGGGTGCTCAGGAAAAGGATATGCCGCAACCGCTTATTAACGTGTGAATCGCCTTGGACAAATTGGATCACGGATGAGGTAATATTTGATCCTTACCGAGATGCTAGAAATCAAGGTTTAATCCAAAGGAGAGATGATGTTGCATTATACTACGGACCCTTGTTGTTCTCCCATGGATTTTCAATGTACGATCCACATCGGGTAATGCGACAATTGGGTTACGTCCAAGAAGAACCCCATTTCGATCTTGAGCCTTTCTTTAAAGTGTTAAGGGAGGACCGCAGCACATCCCAAAAAACTATTAACGCCGCTTACGCTCCACCCCCAACTCTAGGACATTGGAACGAAAGACTTGACCGTAAAGTCGATACGAGTCTTTTTGGACGAGGTGACCAGAAGGTCATGAAGCTCTGTGGAGAGATACATGTTGTGGTACTTGGGTTGGGCTCGTCCTACTGTGATTAGGGAAATGATCGGTGAACAATTGGCTCGTAAGAGGAAGATGGCATCGAATGACTCAACAACAGTTCCTAACTTCCTTGTAAGTATTTTGGAGTAGCTCTTACTGTTTTAAGATTACATTATCGAATAATTCTATTAATTGTTTGTTGTTTAACCGAAAATAGAAGGGGCATTTGAAGACCTTTGTGAAGTTGTTGTGTTGCGCGAGAAAGAGGAGAGCCTTTGTCGATTGAAGAGCAAACCAAGTACATTCACTATGCTAGCAATATTGACAATGAGGATGCCCATGAAATGTTCAAGCAAGCCGAGGTTTGAAGTAAGGAGGAAGAAAAGGCGGGGAGGGAAGCACAAGCCAAGATGAATGCCGACAAAAAGAGGGCTCGTAGTGGTCGTGGTGGTGAAGGTAGTAGTAGTCTTTGGTGTTCCTAAACGGGGCCGAGGTCGTGGGTCGTGGTCATGCTCGTGGTGAATGAATGCAGTCTCTAGTTTATTTCTTTAGGTTGGGTTGGACAAATGTCAAGGTTAATGGTTGGACAAATGGTTTTTTAAGGTTTATGGGACATGTTTTCTTATTTTGGACAACAAGTGTTTGATTTCTAATTGTTGAATGAAAGTTTTGTTTAGCTACATAAAAGTTTCAAGACAAATATCCTGGTAGGTTCTTTTTAATTCACCATGGCGACCATACCGGGTACGGCAAGGTTTTTAAGTGTCGATCACTGCCATGTCGGCGGAAAATGCTTGCATACCGGGGTCGGCAAGTGAGTCGATCATTACCAAGCCGGAATATACATCCCAGCAGTGTATTATGTTTTTCGAATACGCCGCATTTTGTTACGAAAATACCGTCTCCGATGCCAAAACCATCATCACGCCCATGGTTTTAAATTTATACCCTTCCGGCCATATCATAGCCGGCAAAAACTTCAAAATATATTGCTCTGGCGTATTGACGCCAAAATGATTTACTGATGCCAAAACCATCATAACGCCGGCATGTTTTTAAATTTATACCCTTCCGATCGTATCATAGCCGGCAATATATTTTGAAGTTTTACTGCCGGCGCTGTCATTAGAATGTCGGCATAATCTTCATTCAAAGACCCTTCCTACCACAAAATGGTCGGCGTTTCATTCATCCAAGGACCATGCTGGCTAAATTTGGTCGGCATTTTATTCAAACGAATACCATGCCGGCTATATTGTAACCCCAGCACTTTATTCAAACCCTGACCTGCCGACCTTTCATATTTTCAAAACAAAATTTTTGGATCGAAAATCGAACTCATAAGACGGATCAAAAGGTTAATCTATTGAATTCATAATTTCAAAATTTTAATCTAAATTCAAATAATTAACCTAATCAGAATTTTAGTGTTAATTAACCAAGGGCAATTTTGCCATTTGGAAAAAGGCTGGTTAAGGGGTGGCTTGGTTTTACTTCATAATGACCAGATTTTGTCTTATTGGGTATACCCCAATTAGTTTGAGTATACCCCAATCTCGCCAGGTATAAAAAGAATCATTTTTTTTTTTGGGACCATGGTTTTTTTGGGACCATTGTTTTTTAACGCCACCTATCCTATAATGATAAGGGGTGTCCTAAAGTCGTGAGTTTACCAATTTTCCCCTTAACCTAATTAACATTGACCCACCATCGTTGATTACCACCACCACCACCTTCGACACCACCACCAACCACCGATTACCACCTCCCACCACCACCGCCGATTACCACCACCACCACCTCATATTATCACCACCACCAACCACCGATTACCACCACCACCTCTATATATATAGCTTAATTTAAATCATTAACAAAGATATTCTCACAAACTCATTGCTTTTCATTCGTTTTTGGTTGAAAAAATGAGAAGTAATCATCAAAATGAGTTGAAAATGGAAGTTTTAAGAGAGGTTTAATGGAGGTTTTTTTTTCCAGAGAAAATACTTTAGTTCGGTTACATCACAAAAAAAGTCTCTGCTTAAACTTTTAGTTCGGCATTATCACGAATTAATTTTTTTCTCAACATATATGAAATTAGCCTAACTCGAATTCGGTTGATTTCAGTTATCACGAATTAATTTTTTCAAAAATACTTTTAACCGAACTATGGGCTAATTTCATATATGCATATGCAAGTGCAATTTGGTTGGATCGCAAAAATTGTTAAGTTTTTACTTTAACCGAACGTTTGCCTAATTGCATATATGCATATATAAGCTCAGTTCGGTTGATTCGCAAAATATGTTGAAGTTTGCGAACCAACCGAACTTATAACACTTGGTTACTTTTAACTTTGCGGTTCGGTTGGAACTTGGTTGCGTTGAAGTTTGTGAACCAACCGAACATACCTCCGTAAATGAGTTCGGTTAACTCGTAAAAATAATTTCAAAACCAAACTCTTCTCTATATAGCCAAATGTTAGTTCGGTTTAATCGCAAAAACAAAATTTCACGAACTTACCAACTCGTTGTTTAAAGTTCGATTTACAACGTGGTCTAGTCGATCAACCGAACAAAACTCTATAAACTCAAGCATAGTAGTTCGGTTACATTTGATTTTTCATCGGCTAGCCGAACAAACAAAAACTCCATTAAAGCTCTTATTCGGTTGCCTGTGATTTTGGATTTATTAACCGAATTGTATTTGCAGAAAGTTCGGTTACATGTTCTTCATATAATAAAACCGAACTTTGTTGACCTGGTTGAAATTTTTTTGTTACAATTTTGATTTTCAAGATATTTTAGGCCGTTTATAGAAACATTCACTAAGTTACAAGCATACTTCGGTACCCAGAGGAAGTTTTTTCTCCATATTCATCCATCTCAAAATAAATTTTTTCTCCATCTTCTTCTTCTTCTATCACTTTAGTCACTCAATAATTCTAGTTCTTTTAAAAAAAAAATCTATTAATTTAACCTTAATCAAATATTAACCACACTAACTAATCATTATATAAAAATAATCAGGAGGGTAATTTTGGTATTAATCTAAATATTTAGATAAGGGGTGACCTAGAATTTCTTCTAATGTCTAACCCAAAATAAAACCATGGTCCCCCAAAAAAACCATGGTCCCCAAAAAATGATTCTATAATCAGACAAGACAAACTTATGAGGGCAGAAGACATGCCTGATGAGTCAAAGCATTTTCTGTTGCACAGGTTCAAAACATTGAGAATGCCATTACAAAAATGTAAAAACTTTCACACACCTGCTTTTCTCTGTTCAGCTATAATGTAATCTCTTTCCTCCAAAGCATACTGAGATTTATTCGGTTCTTCCTTCGTGTTAACCAGTAAATTGCTAGTTTCGTTCAAATTTTCCTGTAGATCTTGCCAAAGTTAATGACATATCTACTCAGGGTAGTAAGTCATATAGCAAGTGTTAGGGTAGTGATCCCTCTGTTAGAGATGTTATTAAAAATGCATACTCTAAATTTGTTAGAGGTTCTCCTTCTTTTCAGCTTACAAATAGATTGAGACTCGTTAAACGGGATCTCAAGAATTGGAATATTCATCACTTTGGAAATATTGACCAAAAAGTTAAAACTATAAATGATGAGCTTCAAAATTTGAATAGTCTTCCCTTTACTACTCAGAACTTAGAGCTCATCAAACAAGTTGAACTTGATTTAGATCAATGGAAAAAAGTTCAAGAAGAATTTTATGCTCAAAAATCAAGACAAGAGTTTTACACTTCTTTTGACAGGAATACTAGTTACTATCATAATTCTGTCAACAGAAGGAAGCATTATAACCATATTAGTGCTCTCAAGATGGATAATGGCTAATGGATCAAGATGGATAATGGCTAATGAATCTATTGGACAATCACTTTAGTTATATAGGAACTACTACTAATCCTTTCAGAAATAATGAGATTCTTAATTGTATTAGTCCTTGTATCTCTGAAGTTGATAACAATGTCTTACTAAGACCAATTACCCAACAAGAGATAAGAGAAACCATTAACCAAATAACTCTCTGGACTTCTCCATGGTTTCCCTCCCGGATTTTATAAAGAAAATATTATCTTCTTGTCACGGATGTTTGGAAAACAGTCTAGAGTTTTTTTGATTCCAAACATTTATTAAAAGAAATGAATCATACTTTTCTTTTCTTTAATTCCAAAGAAGAATAATCCCTCCACCCCTGTCGATTTCCTTATGTAACTCTAATTACAAAATAATCTCTAAGACTATAGTAAATATGATGAAACCACTTTTGAGTAAAATAATTAGTCCTTTCCAGTCGGCTTATGTCCCTCAAAGGAATATCCAGGACAACGTTATCATTGCTCATGAGCTGGTACATACCATGGAAAGGAAAAAGGATAATTGGGGTGTCATGGGCCTTAAACTTGACATGTCTAAGGCCTTTGACATGATGAAATGGTCTTTTCTCTTGGATGTTCTTAAGTCATATGGTTTTTCTGTGGATTGGTGTAGTTTACTTTTCCAATGTATAAGTACTACTAGTATATCTATTTTGCTTAATGGTTCACCATGTGGAGCATATAGACCTACTAGGGTTTGATACAAGGGGACCCTTTGTCCCCTTACCTTTTTATTTTATGTATGGAAGCTTTTTCTAGGTATCTAATCCATGCAGAAAATTCTCAACTTATACATGGATTAAAAGTTACCAAGGAATCTCCTAGTATTAGTCATCTGCTTTTTGCGGATGACTGCGTCATCTTTGTTAAAGCTTCTCACGGTGAAGTTGATACTCTCATGAGTCTTATTCGTGATTTTAGTCTTTGTTACGGTCAAGTTATAAATTTCCAAAAGTCTGGCTGCTTTTTTAGCAAAAATGTTCATCCTGACTTGGTGGTTTCTTTAATAAGATCTTTTAATGTTAAGAATATTGGCCTAAATGAGCGATATTTAGGTATTCCTCTTTTCATTACTAAATCCCATAAAGAATCATTCAATCATTTGAATGATCACTTCGACAAAAGGGTAGTGAAGTGGACATGTAAGCATTTCAATCAATCAGGTAGATCTGTGTTGGTCCAACATGTGTTAAAGGCATCTCCTATTTATCACATGAATACTTTTAGAATCCAAGACGGTATCCTCCAACAAATGGAGAGATCCCAAAGGGATTTTTGGTCGGGTAAGACACAACCTGGTGGTTTTTATCCTATCAATTGGAAGAAAGTGTGCGCACATAAACCGCAAGGTGGTCTCGGTTTTAAAAATCTCAAGCATGTGAATTTATCTCTTTTGAGTAAAACTGCTTGGAAACTTCTTCATTTCCCTAGAGATTTGTACACTGTTATTCTTAGATGCAAATATTTCAGACATGGTCGAGCTTTTCTTTATAACAAAAACCAAGACTCTACTTGGGTCTGGAAGAGCATATGCCTTGGTCTTGATTTTATTGTTAAAAACTGTTTTTGGGAAGTGAGAAATGATCTTGATATACTTTCTTTCGGGATCATTGAATTCCAAACTCTGTTGAACCTTTTTATGTGTATGCTCCTAATCCCAATTTCCGTGTGTCTGAATTTATTGATAGGGATATTAAGAGCTGGAATCCTGATCTAGTAAATGCATATTTCACACAACCTAATGCTCAATCTATCCTTAATACTAGAATTCCTCTTACATGACATGATATGCTTATCTGGCCCTATACTAAGAATGGGCAGTTTTCGGTGAAATCAGCTTATAAGGTCATATCCGGTCAATTTTAGTATATTCAAAACCCTAGCTTTGTTAACCCCACATACAAGTCCCTTTGGAAACTGAAAATTTTCCCAAAGGTTCAACTATTCATTTGAAAGTGTCATGAGGGTATCTTAACTTCTAAGACTAATGTCTTTAAGTTCAAAGAATGGTCGTGACAAATACCGTAGTATGTGTAATTCGACACTCTTGAGACCGTTGAACACATCATCTTACACTGCCAATTTGCTAGGGAAGTGTGGTCTCTTACTCCCCTATAAAGACCAGATTGCTTATGATTCTAATTTGAATATATCTATGACTGATTGGGTTTTTGCGGCTTTCTACTTCATCCCCGAAAGATAAAGTTGTGGATGTCTTTACTATAGCATGTTGTATATGGAGAGATAGGTGTTCCTTCATTTTTCAGATAAATCTCTTAATCATCATACTACCTGTTAGAATAACACTCAAACTAGTAAATGAAACCTCCGATTATCTTAATAGTACTGTTACACCGATTGATGCTACTCCCAGTGCAACATGTTGGCATGGATTATAGTTTTGTGATAAGTAATTTATCTGATGAATGTACTATTGTATTTTGTGATGCTTCTTTGAGAAAGATACTAATCTTTCGGCTTTGGATTGATCATGAATGATGTTGTAGGGAACTTCCTCGGGTGCAAGACCATCTCAGGCCTAACGAGAAACGTTGAAGAAGCTGAAAGCCTTGCCATCTTAGAAGCCGTACTCTGGGCAAAAGTGCAAGGACGGTTGATGTATGTTTTATAAGTGATGCGATAGTAGTTTTAAATGGTTTGAATTTAAATAGTAACTAATTGGTTTAACAATTCTATTATAGATGACTGTAAGTCGTATTTGGATTCCTTTAGCTCTATTAGATTTGAATTTTTAAATAGAATTTTTACACACTTGGCGGATGTTGCAGCTAAATACTGTAGAACTTCCAGGATCAATGGGGAATGGTTTGGAATTAAGCCAAATTTCCTCTCTGATCAGATGTAATTCATTTCTAGTTTAATGGAATTATTTTTCTTATCAAAAAAATGACATGTCTCTATGTTCTAACAACACAAAAAATAAAAAATTAAAAAGAATTACCTCGAAAATTTCAAGTTTACAACTTAGATCAAGACCTGTAGACCGACCATCATATTTTTCTTGCAACTCTTGCATTTATTGTAGATGAAACAACAAACCCCTAGTTATGGGACCTGTCGTGGGATTACTAGCTACAGCTTTGCCCCATATAAATACCATTTAAAACTTAAACTCACTTTCAGATGTGTTTCAACTGTGATTCCCATCTGCTCCATATGATCAGCCGTTGTTTGTTTGTTTTTTTACTTTTTTTTTTATGACTAAATTCGCGGTTAATCCGCATCCGGCCCGTATCACTCGCTGATCTGCGGATATCAAATCCGCGGTGATTGGACTAGACACGGGTGGATTTTCCAAATCCGCAACTTTGATGGATTGGACGCGGGTTACCCCTAATCCTCATCCGTCCATCCGTTAATCACCCCTAATTAAACAAGGGGCGACGTCGCGTCAACAGAAGAAAACAAGGGTTTGTTGTGCCTTTTTTTTCTTCTTTCCATGGGTTATTAAACTGGTTGTTAAGGTGAAATGATAAACTTGTAGGTTTAATTGTATATATTCCTGAACTAGAGTTTATATATTATAAGCTTAATGTTAATGATTTTGGCTCTTTGCTAATGTTTTACTTTCTTGATGATTTTTCACATACTATGCCATGTGCAGTCCATTGTTAGATTCATAGAAGAACTCATTGAATCTTAGTGATAATTGAATTATGAATATTTCTTGACTCTTTATGGCATGTATGATCCGTGTTTAGAAATTTTACCTTGAGTTGAGAACAAACAATCTTTTTGATAATTCTTGTCCATGATTCTTAAGCGTAATATCTTCCATGTATGAGAGCTAGGTTTGCCACCTTACATGGGTAAACTTGAGAACCTTTGCGATTGAATACAAGTAACTTACCTACAACAGAATCTTGGATCCTCACCACCTTCATATCACTAGTGGAAAACAGAAGTTCCGCGACCGTCGGACAAGTCATATATACGAGTTATACGACCATTTAACCGTCTCGTTGGGGTCTCGATAAAGTGTAGTCATTTTCTCGACCCTTGTCCGTTGGCCTCAAAATAATGACCGATTTCAAGCGTAGCACGAGGCATGCACCCTTAGGCGTGGGTCTCAGATTTAAATTATAATATAAAAAAAATAGATTCAGATTTGCAGAAATGCCTGAATGGCTAAATCTGAAATAATCTGACTACATCAAAGTCAAGTCAAATTAAGTGGAACACAAACTGAAATTCAAATTAAACTTCAAATTTAAACTCAAACTGTTCATTCAACATTCATTCATTTACCCATTGGGTTTAAAACTACACAAAAAAGGATGAAATTCTCGAGTTCATAACAATACATGCCTCGAGCTAGCTAGTAAGTTCTAACAACAAACATTTTAAACAACAAAACGATAAGCACCTCCGATGATGATGAACTTAGCCAATACGTCATGATTGATATCAAGTAGAGCATCCATGTATTTGTCCCTGGTTCACATACGACAAAGAATATCGTTCCTACAAAGCAAATCAACAACTTTGTTTAGTTCATCATACATGGTAGAGCAAAATAAGTTACTAGAGATGACAGTATTACTAAAAGTAAGTTATGTAATATGTTACAGAATTCAATCAATGAGCTGGACTCCAAACTGCCCTCCAGTAGAAGCATATGTAACTTACCAACTAATAATATTATCTGGGGTGAAGATGACCATCTAGACATGCGTGATGGCCACACACCTGCAGAAAGTTATCGCACAACCATGACTACGAAAGGACAAGCTTGAAACAAAATAAGAGCTTCAGAGAAATCGAAGGCAGATACAAAGAAATGGGTTGAATCCTTTGGAAGTCATGTTTTTTTTTTGTAAGTAACAACATCACAGGGGAAGAAGAAGACACTTTCACAAGCAATTTCCCTCGCGAATACGGCTTAACTAGCAATATAAGAAATTATAAATCAGAATGCATCTGAGTGTTCATTAAAGACATCCAATATTATGCATATGAAATTATAAATCATCAACAACCAACATGTTATATATAGTGGAATATAAGAGGTACAAGATTCGGCATGATATTTGACCCAAATAAGTATCTAATTTTCAAGGTTCTGACAATATAATGCCTTTAAGATGCACAGGAAAACTACTGTAAGAAAATCTACAATTGATGGTGGTTGAACTATTTACTTCCTCGGTATTGAACTATTTTATTTAAAAAAAAAAAAAATCTTTCTAAGGCAAGTAATAGATAAAACAAAAAATCAAATCACAAAAAGAGGTTCAAGTTTTGTTGTCAACTCACATGCACAGGAAAGCTACATGATTTCCACCAAAGGAATTATAAGGTGTTGGGCAAGTTCATTCGCGTGTATGAAGATCACCTCGACGATAGTTTCGACCACATATGCGCAATCCCAGTTGACTTGTTTCCTAACGTGATGCCCGCACCACCTTTTTTTCCATCAAAGACTCCGCAAACAAGCCAACATTTGAGAAAATGTTCAACAAATGTGAAAATCTAATTAAGCAAGATGATGAAAGATTAAAAACAAGACAATGACATAGTTATCAAGTCACACTATAAATTGAATAATAACTTATGCTTTTATGAAATTACTAGCTTCATAAATTACACCAAGCGATTCGACTTCCGCACAACAAGTTAAAGGTAAACATGGTTTAACTTAGAATCTTAGGTGGTCCTCAAATAGACCGAAAGAAAATGGTGAAAGAAGAATTCAAATCCTAGGTAGAATAAGTTAAAGGTAAACATGGTTTCACCATGTTACTATTTTCCACAACTTGTTAACCAATATTTGGGTTGATGAGCTACCAAATCTTTACAAAATAGACTTTATAAAGTATCGACAGAAGCAAAATAACCAAATCTTTACACGAGTAATTTACTAATAGCATCAAAACAAGACCCTAAAGTAATTCAGAGTAAAGAGTAATTTACTAATAACATCAAAACGGACCCTAAAGTATTTCAGTAAATGGAGAATAAGAAGTTAAATCAACCAAAAATTTATACTTCACCAACAATTTGAGGCATGGGAAAAAGGCTTATCTCTAACGGACAAATTATGCGCCTTTCTCCCTTCTTTCCTAGTTTCGTTTGAGTCTAGACTCTAGACTCCGTATCTAGATACTCTTGGTAAACCACTGTAACAAGGAGATCAACAAATGAATCTAAATTCCTTCGTTTTCTAAAACTCTTAAACGAAAGGCAATAACTAACTTAGAAATAAGTAAGACAACTATCGAAAGAAAAAAAACGGAAAAAAACAAGAAGAAATAACTAAGAGCTGGAAGACCCCTGAACAAGAAGGCAGGTTATTGTTAAAGACACTAGACTATCTATTTCTAGTTTCTGAATACAGCCCCAAGAGATTATTCTCGACTAATAGTAAGGAAAAAAAATGCATATACCATCTATTAATTTATGTCAGTATGAAAATTTTCGGTGATCTATGAAATAGAAAATGCACCCAAATGCGCAATATGTTCCACCACCTCGCACCACTAAACAAGTTTGGACTTGAATATCAAAAGAGATGAACTAAAAAAGAGACACAACAGATATTGACAAACATTTTCCCCCACTAATCAATAAGTCATCTGTTGTGCCTTCCCCCAAGGACATGAGCAAACAAACAACCAATCTGAATTAGACAATGAACAATAAGAGTAGAAGACTTAGATGTTTAAACAAATTTTTTTCCTCGTAAACAAAAAAATGGGGGTGGGGAAGCTAGAGTACAAGAGTCGAGATATGAGCTTATTTACAAGCCGATCATAGTCACGAGATAAAGAAATAACAATTGTTGTGTTACATTCTCACATGCTCATTTATCGTGTCAATTGCAGTATTAGAATGATACGAATTAAGGTCAACACACATAGATAGACATCAAAGAAACTTATGTGCTTTGGTGACAACCATAAAAAGTATAGGTTCACCCTGAGGCTTTAGTAATACAATGCTATATAAGATATGTGTATATTGATACTGGTTTATTACATTAATTAGAGCTAAGATCAAAGAAAGTGAATAGACATCAAGGCGCATGTGTGCAAATGTGTGTTTGCCTGTGTAGGTGCGAATCGACTCTTTGAGAAGAAATGGATATTAAGAGATTAATAAGGAAAATCCCAACAAAATTCAACTTACCATGATGCTCCCAAGTCAATGGGACAACCAAGTGAGTAGTCCGTATGAATTCAATCACCAATTATATCTCTTGATTCCAAATCAAGTACCGATAATGAGGAAAGGACGAAAACCAAAGAAAATAATGAGAAAGATATAACAGTCACTAAATTAAGTACTTAACTCAAACCATTTATAATCTATCACCTTAAAAGATGCAACGCGAAGGGCACGAAAGCAGCTACAATTCCCAATATGCCACCACCTACCACAATGAAGGAATGCGGAGAAGGTTGCCTATCGGTATGTGAGAAAAAGTACCTAAACCGTGAAAAGTAAATAATCAACAATTAGAGTAAATAGCAGTTAAGTAGACAAAGATATGCAATCACACAAACTAGAGAACGCGAAATTGAAAGGGTGACATTAAATTTTCATCGTAATAAATGAAATTTTATGCACAACGGGTCACAAAGTGGGAGTGAAAACTGACAAGTAAAATTTCCAGCCAAACGAAAAATGCATCAAATGAAGAAAAACTTTTGTCCTGACGAAGAAATATTAGAGTAAATAAGACACTGGATAAAATTTTAAAGCTTCACAATCCTCACTTTATATGTTTCTTCCCTAAACTTTAATGATTAATTCAACTGGTAAAAATCGAATCTCAAAGATTCTGCACAAAAACGGGTCAAAAGACATTCGACTCACAGGTTTAACAGATTTCCAACATTGTATTTTACTTTTTTTTCAAAAACATTGTTCAATAAAATCAAATAATTTCAACAAAATTGCAACCAAAACGATCTACTCATAAAAATTCATAGATAATAAGAAAAAGATAACAAACCTCTAATGAATCCATAGAGTCAAAGTGACCACTTTTATAAGAACTTAGAACATCATCAGAATCAGCACAACCACCATTTGATAAATCGTTGTTTCTTCCAATTGATGAAACACCACTACAGCTATCTCCACCACCACCAAAACCCACCTCTTCTTCTTCGTCTCTCTGTCAAATCGTCTTTTGATCTTTCCCACCACCAATAACATAAATTCAATTTATAAAAATTAAAAAAAAAAAATCGGCAAATCCCGAATCTAAAAGAGAACTCTTTGATAAAGTTACTGGTCTTAGTAAAGAGAGAAAAAATCCAGATCTAAATCAAACATCAACTTTTATATATTTTGAGAGAAACAAACCTGGATTTCTAGTATCCTATAGAGAAAATTGATGAAAGAAACTACAAATTCGGTCCCTATTTTGACAGGAAAAGAAATGGTTTTCAGGAAGGGAAACAATTAGGAGAGATTATCTTGCAGAGAGGAGAGAAAATAAAACGTGAATGGGGTTACTCATTGTTGCTCGATAATAACAATGGATACTCTTCACATCCTAGTAGTTAAGAAAAAAAAAAATTGAAGAAAAATCAAACCGTAAACCCTAATTACAAGAAGAAATTTATAAAAACAAACCCAATAATCAAACCAAAAATTGGTGTTTTTAATTTATATAGAAACAAATCCGCAATAATTTAATTGATTTTTTCTGGGTTTTTTTCCAGTTCCGATTTGGTGGACGAAGAAGATGGATAAGAGATCTAGAGAGAAGAAGAAAGAGAGAGAAATGGGAGATAGAAAGAGGTATTTATATGCTCGGTTAAATAATAAAAAATATCACATCGAATCGGTTTTCATGGGTTGCGAGGATCGGTAGTGATTTATGGCAAAATAGTAATTATTCGAGAGACCGCTATTAATCATCTCCTCGAATTTTCCATGTTTTTGTCATATCGTAGACCGCTGTTGGGTCAACGATCCAACTACCATCATTGAGGGTCTCCGATGTAGGTCCTAGAAACTTCATTTTCCACTAGTGTATTGTTGGTTGCAACTTTATTATTTTACTTTCATAGTTCCGTAAATTTATGAAATATTGAATTTGATTAGAATTAGTTATTGATATTTGATGTTCTTAGTGGGTTCAACATGTAGTTGTCATTGTTTACCTATTAGACAATGTCTCATTTCTTGTTCTTAAATTCAGGAATGCTCTAACTGTGATGATATTAAAGGTTCAAGCAGATGGTTACCTCAATGGTTTCTAGGTTTTTAATTCTTGTACCTAAGTTAGTCATCTGAAATTTACAAATGACACCATGAGCTTTTTACTGGTCTTAGAATATTTTTTTTTTTTATAAAAGTCATATGTATGATTTTGCTTTTGGTTTGACATGAATTCACTTCTTTGTTGGGCTGTTAAATGGGACAAGGTTAAAGAGAGACTCAATGTTAAATTGGCAGGTTATAAACTACCACTATTAAATAAAACAAGTAAAGAGGTTTTAGTCAATAATGTTCATTCTAGCTTACTAATATATTATATGTCATTAAGTGAAATACGCAAATCTGTTGGATTGAAACTAGAGAAACATATGAGCAAATATGGATACATGGTAAGTACGCATACCCAGTACCCGTGCCCAAGACATCTGAGTTCCGGAACATGGTATGTACGCATACCCAGCATGTAGACGTACCATAAAGTTATGAGTTCGTGAATACGAGGAGGTGCGTATACCCAGTTCGTGAATATGAGTTCCTGAAACTTTTGTGTCCTAGTTTCTTGCTAGAGTCGTCCTTTATTAACCTAGGTTTCCTTTGAGAAACATAATTATGTTTACAATTCAAAGACTTCACATAGGGATTCGTGAAGCATCACCAAGTATTACTTGATAGTTCGTGTATCCTGATCTTGCTCTATTGATCGTTGAGGTTTTAATCAAATCTTCAATCAGGAACAAATATATATAAAATTCGCAAAGTCATCTTCGTCTCAGACTTTGTGATTCCTCAAGACAGATATCTAAAAACTCTTCATCTTTGATCGGTGTAATATTTTTCTTGAGAGGTGGTTAATATTCCAGGCTTCTCAGATAACTGAGCGTAAGTGTTCCGGATGTGTGAGGTTTACTATATTTGTCTATTGCAAGCAGATTTCCAAGTCTTGATCTAAAAGATCTAAAGGGAAATCAAATAGGCATATTTGTTAGAGGCTGATTGGTACCAAAAGTCTTTACTTAGGTTGAAGCAACTCTTAGGCTGTAAAGGACGTCAACTATGGGAAATAATTGCGTAGAACCTTACGAGGTTCAAGAGACGTAAGGAGCACGACTGCAGCTGAATTGCTCGGAAGGTTAATTCGATGTCAACTACATTCCAGTCTGAAGTTTAATAAAAGGCTAATGTATGTAGCGACTTAATATAGTTTGGTGTTCAAAGATGGTCTGGGTTTTCCTCATTAACAAAACTTATGGTGTCTTATGTTTTTCCTTTTCTGCATTATATTGTTTTATTTTTATAATAGGAACAACACAAGTATTACATATTCAATCTTGGTAGTTAAGTCCTTATTAGTTTTGATCACGTATCTTGAAATATATATTACAAGTTTCATACTTGTCAGAATTCAGATTCCCTTGATTTGGATACGACTAGATTGATATTTCATACTGATTTGTGAGATCATCCAAGAACTCTTCTATACAGTCAGGTTCATGAACTTCTTAGTGTAGACATAATGATTGTGGAAGAGAAAGAAAAACATATATATACATATTATTTAAGGATCTTTAATTAGATCTACTTGCAATTGTATTAGGTTTTATTTATGTTGCTTAACGAAAAAGTTGGTCATGTACTACGTACCCCCTCATTTTCAAGCATCATAACTAAAAACGAAATAAATTTCGTAGATATTCCTGCAGAGAGACTTCTTATTCATTCTATTTTAATATGGTCATGGTCGATCCATAAAATTTGAACTCACTGGAATATGCTCCTGGGTACGCCCCTATAATTAATCAATGTGCCCATATGCAAGCTAAATGCGAGGCATATCAAATTCTAAGGATTTGAAACTTCCCAGTGAATGTCGTTGCTTGTTAGTAGTTTTATTCTCGAACTTCATAAATTTGTATATGAAGACTTGATGCTCGGGTGAAAGCAAGAGTGAGTATCACTAATGATACTTTTAACAATTGTGGAGATCAATTTTCTTTTCTTCCCGAGACTTGTACGATAAAGAATGTGAAATCCTCTATCAAACATGACGAGAAGAAAATCACGCCATGTCGATATAACCCACACCCACCATCTACAACCCTTAAATTATTTGTGATATAACAACTTGTTATAGTAAATGTTGTAATTCGAAGACCTTATCGATAGTTCTTCAGAAATAACACATAATTAGCTAGCAAGCAACTAATTCACATGATTTTTTTCTTTTCCATGATGACTCAACTAACTAGTATGAATCCGACTCGGTATATCCGAATCTTACTCAAAACATATTAAATAGTAAGTTATAAGAAACTTTTGAATCCGGTCAAATATGTACCAAACGAGTCAGGTAACATTTTGTATCTTATTTAAATAGATTTGAGTTAGATGTACTAGTTGAGTCAGGCTTCAAATCAGACATCAGGATTTGAAAAGACAAACAATTTGACATCTAACTCAGACCTAGCCATATTCTGATTAAACGAGAGATTAATGTTATTTTTCAACTATTTAAAAGAAAGAATGAAAACAAAGACTTTATTAACAGAAACTAGCGAGTACGGAAAGCCTGCCAATAATATAAGAGGGAGGCTGATTCATCCAGATCCTAACAAAAAAATGTTTTTCCGGCTAACTTAACTAAAATGTCAACCACCTTGTTTGTACTACATTTAACATATCTACACAAAGCTAAAGAGTGTAACATATATATCTACATAATAAAGCTAAAGAACAAACTTAAAATAGGCATTTACAATCATGTACATAAGATAATGTTTTTCAACTGATCGCAGACTAGTCTTGTCATTTTTCAGCTTATACAGTTGAAATTACTCTTTACTAATCCACTAAAATAGACAGAGTCAGACACCGAGTCAGATTCTAGATTCCCAGTTAGATCTAAACACACCAGGCGTTAATAGTAGTTTTCACACCCTATATTGTTGAACTTGCTCCGCCGAGCTGCATCCGCTAAAATGAACCACCCCAAAAGAGTCTTCACGGTAGTAAAAACTGAAAAAGGCTTGGTCAGCCGCAGCAGTAGAATAAATCTGATATTTCTACTCCACACGTGTCACCATGCCCGCACATTTAGAAAGATCCTTATACTAACACTCCCCTTACACCGGAACAGTAAAGAACTTTACAAATCTGGAACCAGGATTCAAAATATATAATAGAGATAAGACTCTGAGAAAACCCCACAAAAAGAATAGTTCCACCCCTCACTCTCTCTCCTCTTATTAAAAAGGGAGAAAACCCTAAAAATTCATTTTCATTCCTCACACACAGAGAGAAGAAAAAAAAGAAATCTGATCCAGCTATGTCGTCGTCCATGGCTGCCGCTGTATTGAGAAGAGGAGGAAAAAGATTATTAGCCGCTCCATTGATCTCTGCTTCTAGATCTGTTGATGCTGTCTCTGGATCTTCTTCTTCACAGTAAGATTTTTCAAAAACATCATTTCCATCAGTTTTTTAGTCTTTTTTCTTCTTAGATCCATCTGTATTTTGTTTCTTTGGTGACGAATCTGTTGATGAAAGATCGATTTTGGTACTGGATTGAGGTTTTTTGGTTAAGTCAACTCAGATTGGAAATGGTTTAGGTGACTCATTCGGTCTTTCTGTGTGATGAATCTGAGGATTAGTAACTTGTTCTAGGATTTGATTTTTGTCGATTCATCTGCCATTTCTGTGTTTTTTCATGATTGTAAGTGGTTTCAGGTTTGACCGATGTATGTTTGTTGAATTGTTGAAGAAAACAGATCCGATTTACTGTGAATCAGTCTTAACCTGATTTTTATAGCTTGTTCTGTAATCAGTGAGTGGTGTTCAGTTTGATTAATCTGTTTTTTTTCATAGATTTGTATGTGGATTTGTGTAATTGCATCTGACTTTGGGTATCATTCTTTGATTTGATTTCATTTGATTTGTCCGAGTTACACAGATTTCATTTATATTGTTTTTTTGTTCATTGCTTGGTTTGATGAGTTCTATATGGATGTGATGATATCTAAAACCATTCTCTAGAGTAAATCATTCTGCGTGTCTCTGGAACCTTGTCTGTTTGCGTAGGCATATATCGGTACCAACCAGAACTGCTTGAAAAATGTCTCAATACTCTTGAAAAATGTCTTTTGTGTGTATTAAGTTACCACTTAGTGCTTTCAGTTCGCCACTAATCTTACTGATGTATGCAAAATCTTCCTCTGATTGATATGGAAAATCATTGTGTTTGTCATATGTTTTTAGGAAGTGAGCAAATGTTTGTCTTGTTAGAAGAATTTTGATGTTGTGGAGTAACAAATCAATCTTACATTGTTTGTGTATCTTTGGTTTTTTTTGTATCAGGTCTAACAAGATCAGATCCCCATCCAAATTCTCTACCGCTGAATTTTCTCCAAGAGCCGGAGAACTTACAAACTTGCTAGAAAGCAGAATCTCTTCTTTCTACACCAACTTCCAAGTAGATGAGGTTGGCAGAGTCATCTCAGTTGGAGATGGTATTGCTCGTGTCTATGGATTGGACCAGATTCAAGCTGGTGAGATGGTTGAGTTTGCCAATGGTGTAAAGGGTATTGCGTTGAATCTTGAGAATGAGAATGTTGGTATTGTTATCTTTGGAAGTGATACTGCTATCAAGGAAGGAGATATTGTCAAGAGAACTGGTTCCATTGTCGATGTTCCAGCTGGAAAGGCTATGTTAGGACGTGTTGTTGATGGTTTGGGTCTCCCAATCGATGGAAAGGGTCCTCTAGGCCCTCATGAACGAAGACGTGTGGAAACTAAAGCTCCTGGAATTATTGAGCGTAAGTCAGTGCACGAGCCTATGCAGACAGGTTTGAAGGCTGTTGACAGTTTGGTGCCAATTGGTCGTGGTCAGAGAGAGTTGATCATTGGAGATCGACAAACTGGAAAGACCGCTATTGCTATTGATACTATCTTGAACCAGAAGCTCACTAACAAAGAGGAGAGACTCTATACTGTGTCTACGTTGCCATTGGGCAAAAGCGTTCAACTGTTGCACAGTTGGTTCAAATTCTCACAGAAAATGATGCCATGCAGTACTCTATTCTTGTCGCAGCCACTGCATCTGATCCTGCTCCCATCCAATTTTTGGCACCATACTCAGGATGTGCCATGGCAGAGTACTTCAGAGACAACGGAATGCACGCATTGATCGTCTATGATGATTTGAGTAAGCAGGCTGTTGCATACAGACAGATGTCTCTCTTGTTGCGTCGTCCCCCAGGTCGTGAGGCTTTCCCAGGAGATGTCTTCTACCTTCACTCTCGTCTCCTTGAAAGAGCTTCAAAGCGTTCAGATGCAACTGGTGCCGGTAGTCTGACTGCCTTACCCGTCATTGAGACACAAGCAGGAGATGTGTCTGCCTATATTCCCACCAATGTCATCTCCATCACCGATGGTCAGATCTGTTTGGAAACCGAGCTCTTCTACAGAGGTATCAGGCCTGCTATCAATGTCGGTCTATCAGTCAGTCGTGTCGGTTCTGCAGCTCAGTTGAAAGCAATGAAGAACATCTGTGGTAGTTTGAAATTGGAATTGGCACAATACCGTGAGGTGGCCGCCTTTGCTCAATTCGGTTCAGATCTTGATGCTGCAACTCAGGCCCTACTTAACAGAGGTGCAAGACTTACTGAAGTGCTCAAACAATCACAATACGCTCCACTACCAATTGAGAAGCAGATCCTTGTCATCTACGCAGCTGTTAAAGGTTTCTGTGACAAGATGCCATTGGACAAGATTTCCGAGTACGAGAAAGCCATTCTTGCCAGTGTCAAGCCCGATTTGCTACAGTCTCTGAAAGCAGTGCTCACCAACGAAAGAAAGGAGGAATTGGAATCATTCTTGAGGGAGACTGCCTTGTCTTACACATAATGACGAAAAGAAGGATTTGGTTCAATATGTGATTTTCTGGGAAGGGTTGTTGGCAGAGAAAGAGGGAGAGTCCCCCATCTTTATTTGACTGTCTTAATAATTTGTGTGGTGATTTCACTACCGCTGACGTTTATTTGCTTTCCTTTCCTTTTAATTTTTGTTTCCTTTTGTTTATAAGGGAGAGAGAGTGATGGGGTCGCTCGTCAAGCTAGCAAGACTTGCTATAGATTTTACAGAATTTTCAGAATTTTATCTACTACTCTGGCTCTTCCTTGATCTATTTCATGTCTGGTTTTTACAGGATCTTAATAGTTTTGAATTCTCATGTACTTGGCAACCATGGACTTTTAGGTTGGACCAGGTTTTTGTTCTTCAGATGAAACATACTACCTGCTATCTGTTTGTGTTATTTCTCTGGTTGCTGCGTTTCTTTTTTCCATAGCTAGTTGAATGTTATGCAGGTTTTCTTATATCCACTGTAAGCAGCTGTTTCTTGTTTCTGCTCTTTTATGGTAGCGAATCTGTGGTCGCAGGGAACACTAGCTACAATAGGCATGAACTGTATCTTATAACGTATTGCTAGTCATTGTTGTTGGTATGTTTATTTCAGTCTTTGTGAAATGCACTGAGAAAATGCAATTTGCAGGGAGCTGAAATTGGAATTTGAAATGATTTGAACAGACTGTATACTACATACAAGTAGGGCGAGTACCAAGTTTGAGAGCACAATAGTCACCGTTCTTACAGGGTTCTATGTTTTGATTCTTAAAACATAGAACCATCTTTACTGTTCTGTTTGAGAGGAAAAATCACAGTGGGTATTTTCGTATAAGTACATTTAAGAAACTAATGTTTACCAGAACAGAAAGAGATTAACTCAGTAGTATGCTACTAGTTGTGAGTTTAAATTTAAACATCTCCAGCACCACTTTCCTGAACAGCATGTTGCAGTCAGCTGTTGTTGAGCTTTCATTTCCTCTTATATCTTCGCGTCTCTTGGAGTTTTCCCAGAAAATTATGGATTATTCTGCCTCACAGATCACTGTAGAGAAGACATTCAAATGTAAAGATAAGCATTCAATTTCAAGATCTTCCCGTCACATGAAACAACATCAAGAAAATAGGTACTGAAAATGAATTATTACAACAAAATAGACTTACAATTGTTTTGAGAGGATAAGTCATTATGACAAAGGGGTTTGTTGTTTCCTCCACCTCCACCACAATCCCATACAAATCCAGTGTCCAATATATAACAACAACAACAACCCATTTGTGATTTGTTTGCCCTGCTCATGATTCAGACAAAAAAACACATCAACAATCCAAAGGATGCAATGAAAACAAAATCAAGCAGAGAAGTTAAGAAGTATAGATATACATACAGAGAGAGAGAGAGCTAACCAGATTAAGCTTGAAGATGCAAGAATGGAGCTAAAGATTGAACTGCTTGATCCTTCTTTTCAAAACCCAAACCAAACAAATAAAGACTCTGAAAGAATCCACCTACCAGAGTTGGGTGAAATAGTTAAAAGAGAGACATCATAAAGATAAGCATATCCTCTCCTGACCAGGGTTAGTCCTAACTTTTCAAGACCAACCATGGTTAGTGCATTTTTCTACTAATTTTTTCTTATCAAAATACTAGGTGGCTTGAATACCCGAAGGTTGGAAGATTTCATCAGTATGTCCAACAAAAATATGGATCATCCAGCTGATAAAACGCGTCGCAGCTGCCACCACCACCACCGGTACCGTGAGGAGTAATAGTATCTTCTAGCGTTCCATCTCCACCTTGGCCCCAATCAGTTACCTCAACCATCGGCGAATAGAGATTATCTGCGAGACCGTAAAAATGATTAGAATTCAAGCCATCATAACTGTGGCTGCTACTTAAACTCCATTTGTCAACCATGGATGGTTCTGTAGGTGACGATGCTATCAATTTATCTGCCCACCACGAATTCATCCAATCCGAAACCTCTACGGGCAATGCAGAAGACATAGCTAGTGAATTAGTCAGCGAATTTGCATTCAGTACGGGAAATTCAGAAGACATAGCTGGTGATTTAGTTTGTGATGCCAAATTCGCCTCTGCTGCAGGCAATGTGGAAGACACAGCAAGTGAATTAGTTGTTAACGCTTCCATTTCCAATGGTGTGACATTATCACTGGTACGATTTGCATATTTTGAAGCTGCAAGTATGATTTGTGACCGTGTCATATGACTCGGTTGTTGTTGTTGTTGATTACAATGATTCAATGCCGAGGCTGATGAACAAGCATTTGAAGTTGACAACAAAAACATCTCTAATGCCGATCGATTTTGCGGAAAATTAAGGCTATAATGTCCTCCAGCACTAGCTCCTCTAAAGCAAAAGACAGCAGCATCATATGCTCTGGCAGCTTTCTCAGCAGTCTCAAATGAGCCTAACCAAATCCTTTCTCTGGTCTTTGGTATTCTTATTTCAGATACCCATTTCCCCCATTTCCTCATTCTCACTCCTTTATAACCATTGCCACCTCCGGCATTCCTGCTGCCACTGCTACTTTTGCTCACCATAATTTGAAAATTGATTTTGTATTGGATTGGAAATTTTGGTGCTCGTGGTATTTATAGATGTGGAATAAAGAATGTGTTTGATAGAGACGTGGGGGCTTTGGGGGTATGACACGTGTGCTGGCTTGGTGAAATTTTGTACTTACTCTGAAGTGTAATGGTAATATTTGGCAGAGATTGCGGGTGTTTTGGGGTATGACACCTGTTTCAGCTCGGTGAAATTTAATTTCAGAAATGACGTGTAGTATGTGCGAGTGCCAGATGTCGCTGTATGGATCGTATATCCAGAAGATTCTTGAATTCCGTTAGTAAAACCTGAAATCTACATGTATTAATTGACAGGTGGATGTATTATGACAAATATGTGGCATTACAAGTGGATATTATACAAGTGGACTACGTGTATTAATTGACAGGTGGATGTATTATGATAAATATGTGGCATTACAAGTGGATGTTCGTTTGATAAAAGTATAAGAATTCAAGTCTAATGGTCTTTTGATACACGTGGGAAGTGACATCTCGATTGTTAACTGCGGGAGGCGACATCATTTGTTTTTCAGTTTTCAATGTATCCGAGGGTTCGGGGTTTTATTTTCATGATTGATAAAGGGGATACCAGATTTCGTCTGGGCTGATACCATTGTATATAGGACAAAGAAATCTTTACAGATTCCAAACCGATCGTCCAAATGGTATTATCCTCTTTATAAATCATATTTATTTTGATCTGCTTTATGTAAATACGATTCTTAAAATCAATAATTTAGATTTGATATTTCAATTAGGTTGGAATCCTATTAACTAAGCAGGTTTAATATTTGGGGCGTTACAAAGTTCTAGGACACTCTGTTTAGTGAGAATGAAATTTGTTGGTCCAAGCGCCAGTTTTTAGGTACTAGTCCAACAACTCCTTTCTGTTTTGTCATCTCCTCCTCCTCTTGAATCCTCATGTGTCGCTATGCCAACTCAAGATCATTCTAGATTGTTGTAGATTTTCTAGATTTTTGTTGTAGTACAAAATTGAAAATTCTATCCATCTCTACTACTCACTCATTACATGATGACAGATGCCACCTTATTATATAAATATTACAACGGGAAGGAAGAAACAGAAGAAAACACTTGTTACCCAAACATGCTTCATTTCAAATTGGTGGATTTTTCTACTAAAATTTTATCAAAATACTAGGTGACTAGATTACCCCAAGGTTTCATCAGTATGTCCAACAGTAATATGGATCATCCGGCTGATAAAACGCGTCGCCGCCGCCGCCGCCGCCACTAGTGCCATGAGGAGCAAAGGCATCTTCTAGAACACCTTCTCCACTTTGGCCCCAATCAGTTGCCTCCACCACTGGTGAATAGAGATTCTCAGCGAGACCGTAAAAATGATTAGAACTCAATCCATCATTACTGTGGCTGCTACTTGAGTACCGTTTGTCGACCGCCGACGGTTCTGTAGGTGACGATGCGACCAATTTATCTGCCCACCACGAATTCATCCAATCCGCACTCGTTACGGGCAATGCAGAAGACATGGCTGGTGAATTATTTGGCAAATTCACATTCTGTATGGGGAATTCAAATGACATAGCCGGTGAATTAGTTGGTAACGCCAAATTCGCATCTGGTACAGGCAATGCAGAAGACAGAGCAATTGAGTTAGTTGGTAACGCTAAATTCGCATCTGGTACAAGCAATGCAGAAGACAGAGCAATTGAGTTAGTTGGTAACGTCGCCATTTCCAACGGGGCAACATTATCACTGGTACAATTTGCATATTTTGAAGCCGTAAGTATGATTTGTGACCGTGTCATATGACTTGGTTGTTGTTGTTGATTATAATGATTCAATGCTGGAGTTGCCGATGATGATGTCGAAGAAGCATTTGAACTTGACAACAAGTACTTCTCTAATGTTGATCGATTTTGCGGAAAATTAAGGCTATAATGCCCTCCTGCACTAGCTCCTCTAAAGCAAAAGACAGCAGCATCATAAGCTCTAGCAGCTTTCTCAGCACTCTCATATGAGCCTAACCAAATCCTATCTCTAGTCCTAGGAATTCTTATCTCAGATACCCATTTCCCCCATTTCCTCATTCTCACTCCTTTATAACCATTGCTACCTCCGCCATTCCCGCCAGTGCCACTGCTACTCTTTTTCACCATGATTGAAAATTGATTTTCTAATGATTGAGCTTCCTCATTTTTCTCTTCTTTTTTCTCTTTTCAATTTTGTGACAAGTAAGTAATTGGTAGTTGGATTAGAAATCCAGGTGCTCGTGGTATTTATAGATGCGAGGTAAAGAATGTGTTTGATAGAGACGTGGGTGCTTTGGGGGTATGACAGGTGTGCAGGCTTGGTGAAATTTTGTACTTACTCTGAAGTGTAATAATATTTGGTAGAAACGTGGGTGTTTGGGGGTATGACAGCTGTTTCAGTTAAGTTCAGAAATGACGTGTAATAATATGCACACAATGGCAGGGGTTACAGAATGATGTTGAGTGCCAGATGTCTCTGTATGGATCGTATATCCAGAAGATTCTTGAATTCCGTTAGTAAACCTGAAATCTACGTGTATTAATTGACATGTGGATGTATTATGACAAATATGTGGCATTACAAGTGGATCTTCTTTTGATAGGCATTATACAAGTGGACTACGTGTATTAATTGACAGGTGGATGTATTATGACAAATATGTGGCATTTACAAATGGATGTAATATGACAAATATGTGGCATTACATGTGGGAAGTGACATCTCGATTGTTAACTGTGGGAGGTGACATCATTGTTTTTCAGTTATCAATGTGTCCAAGGGTTCGGGGTTTTATTTTCACGATTGATAAAGGGATACCAGATTTCCTCTGGGCTGATATCATTTTTATTTTGATCGATTTCTTTGCATATAGGACAAAGAAATCTTAACATATCCAAACTGTTGGATCGTCCAAATGGTATCAACCCAAAAAACTGGTATCCCCTTTATAAATCATGTTTATTTTGATCTGTTTTATGTAAATATGATTCTTAAAATCGATAATCTAGATTTGATGAAAGCACCACCCATTATTCATTTAATGTACGCTGATGATCCTCTAATCACTTATAAAGCTTCCAATCAGAGTAAGCATCACCTTAAAACCATACTACACTCTTATAGCACATCTGCAGGACAAACAATTAATACTTCCAAATCAGTAATCATCCATCACCCAAAACTAGACCCAATCAAGATAAACGAACTTCAGCAATTCTTTAATATGTTGGCTACCTCAAAACCTCCAATCTATTTAGGAGTCCAATTCAAACAAGGAAGAACATCCAATCAAACCTTCACTCCCCTCCTACAAAGACTAGCCCGAAAAGCCAAAGGATGGATGACAAAATGCTTAACTCCAGCCGGAAGACTCATTCTCATAAAAACCTCCCTAACTCCCACCACAAATCACATTATGCAAACACAAAATCTACCCAACAATATTCATAAACAAATAGATCGTATCACCAGGAATGTTTTCTGGGGACATGACTCAACCACCAAAAAACTTCACCCTATAGGATGAGATAAAGTAACAAAACCAATATCTGAAGGGGGATTAGGAATAAGGAAGAGCAGTGATCACTTCTCATGAAGAGAATATGGAATTTACATGAACAACCTAACACTATTTGTGGAAACCTCTTCAGTGCATAATATTTCAATCAACGGCCAATTCTTTAGGGAATTAACTCAATACCCTCCTCCTCCATTCCTCAATGGAGACAACTGGCAGCAGTTGTCCCCACCATACAACACTTGATTTTCCATCGTATTGGAAACGAATTATCAACTCCCATAGAAGCCAATTGGATCCCGCACTCAACAAACCTAAACCCAGCACAATTTTATCCGATCCGAATGGTAGCAGATATCATCGATCCGATCTCCCACTCCTGGAATCATAAAAAATTAAACTCTCTTCCCAATTCCATAACCCAAAAAATCATGAACATCCACCTTCCCCAAAATAACCATCAAGACAAAATTATTTGGCCACACTCTAAATCTGGAAACTACACTACATCATCAGGATACAAATGTCTAACCCAAAATCAACCAACTCACACTCCTCTACCAGCCACCAAATTCTTATGGACTTTACCTTGTCCACCAAAAATACGGCTTTTCTTGTGGAAAGCCATTAATGAAGGATTGCCAACATTCTCACTCTTACATCACATCCATTTGACCAACACAGACATGTGTCCCAGATGCAACACTGAACCAGAACTAGCAAGTCACCTTCTAATTCACTGTCCAATGGCAACTACCTCCTGGAACACACTAATCACTCAAATATCCATTACAACCTTTACCATTACGCCTCAGAAAAACATTTCACAAATCCTACAACAACCGGCGTCAACTTCTATTATCTCCTCCTTTTGTTTTCTATTCTGGGCCCTATGGCTAGCTAGGAATAACCTAATATACCAACAAAAGCAATCAACTTCGGGTGAAATCCTATCTTGGGCACAAAAACTGCAACAAGAATTCTATGGAGCATTACACTCTTCACCACCAATCGTACCAGGAGATGCACCATTATTTAACCACCCGACGAGAAACAAATGGATATCAACAATATCGGTAGGATGGTCCATCCCGCAGATCAATTTGATTAAAATTAACACAGATGGAGCAGCCAGAGGTCACCCAGGATTTGCGGGAGCAAGATTCATATGCAGGGACTCTGACGCGCGACCTTTAATAGCTCTAACTCAACCACTCGGAACCACGACTGCCTTAACTGCAGAAACCTTGGCACTGCTATTGGCATCAAGAGTAGCAATATAAAGACAATGGCCAAGAGTTCTCTTTGAAACCGATTCAGAAAACCTACTACGATTCATCACCTCCTCTACCCCACCACTTGGCACATATCGGGAATGATAGAGGAAATAAAACCAAATTTACAAATCCCTGTTGCTATTCAACACAACTACAGGGAAGGAAATCAAGCCGCAGACGGGCTAGCCAATCATGCAACAGATGGAAGTCAAACAGGGAATCTATCAACTAAAATAGGGGATCAGGCAATCCAATCTTTTATTAGTCAAATTCTATTTTATGATTCCGTGGGTACCACATACCCAAGACAAATTGTAAACTATTTTTTTTTTATTAATTTCATGCTTCCAAAAAAAAATCTAGATTTGATGATTCAATTAGGTTGGAATCCTATTAACTAAGCAGGTTTAATATTTGGGGCGTCACAAAGCTCTTAGCTCCCGACTGATATTGCTTCTCTCTGGATAGAAACCACTTAATCAGTGCCATTTTATTATTTTTCTTTATTTCTTTTTTGTACCACAAAAAAAAAAAAAAAAAAAAGGTATGAGGCGCATTAAGTCACATTCAAACAAAATTATTTTCATATTTCTAGCTCAGGCGATTCCAAAGGAATGAATATCTTCTCAAAATTAAACAGTTACAAAAGTATCTATACCGATCGAAGCATGCAAAACTACAAAGTACCAAAACCTTATTGTTCTAATACCCCTTATTGTTACCAAAACCTTATTAAATCTGCTTAGATAATAAGATTACAACCTAATTGCAACATCAAATCTAAATTTTCGATTTTAAGAATCATATTTACATAAAGTAGATCAAAATAAAACCCCAAACCCTATGATACATTTTAAATGAAAATCTATCAAGTGATATGAATATATTAATGTATTATTTTACTGATGAACAAGGAATACATATATATAAAGATACGTAACGTTATAATTTGGTACAACTTTAAACTACGAAAACGTATATCTTCAAGCGCTCCATCTCTTCTGATAACTGAAAAACACTGAAGTGAGAACGAGTGAGCACATCATCCCGAAAGGGTGCCCAGTGAAAACATATAACTCTCAAGTAATCACTTACATGCTTCACAGTTCTAAAATAACAAAATCATCTAAGTTGAGTAGGCCGGTAAGTCATCCGTTTTAATATTATTATAAACCATTTCATTTACTAGGGTGGTAAGTCATCCGTTTTGATATTATTGATAGTATAATTTTATGATCTTGATGGTAATATTCTGAATCATGATTTGTGATGACACTTCATGTGGAAGATGTTATTGTTATTGACTCATGATGTACTACTGTAATTTATGGCTACATCTGTTAAATTTTTCTCAGTATATTTTCAATTTTGTTGGTGAATATCGGTAATTGTTTTTCTTTTGTTTACCATCGTTATAAAGTAATTTGGAGAAAAAAAAATTGACCTTATAAAACCTGGCTTGATTGGGGTATACCCAAACTAATTGAGGTATACCCAATTTCAAAGGGACACTTTTTGTGGGTTTTAGGGGGAGTCCTAATGGGTAAGTTATAAAACTACCATTACCCATTAATAATCTTAATTACCCTAAATCAGTTTTTATTCTCTTCATTTCATCTTCCTATCTTCTTCTTCTCCTCCCCACCATACCGACCCCCACCACCATCACCATCAAAAAAACTCGACGATCAATTCGTTAAAATCGTCGATTCCAAAGCTCCGATTAATCTTCATCAATGGATCCACCGAGAGATAGTAAGAAGCAAACAAATAGAAAGCGCAATGAATTCAATCCCGAAATTGCAAAAATAGTTCAACAAACAGTGAAGAAAAAAGCGAGTGAAGAAGAAGGAGAAATTGAAGCATACCAAAAGCGTAAATGATGCGATTAACAAAGTAAGGGCCTACTTAAACTCACTCTAGTACTTCGATTTCATGTTTGCATGTAAAATTAGGTCGAAAAATCGAAATTTAGAATCGGCATTGCGAAATGGCAAGGTATTTTGTTATCGACCTTGCCGGATTTTCCATTGTTAGGGTTTGGGCATTGCAAGCTATAAGGTTGAAGAACTTGCTTAGGCTATATAGTTTATAGAATCGCTACTAGCAGTCGGCATGTTATTCAACTGGATACCTTGCCGGCGTCAGTTTTTTTTTTTTTACCCTGCCGGATGCTTCTTTTGAATGTTTCCTTATGCCTAGAATTTTTGAATCCGGAAGGGTATTTATATAAAACCATGCCGGCGGTTTGTCAGCCGGCAATGTATGTGTAATGGACCTTGCCGACTACTGTGTACATTTTTGTTGGGAGCCGGAAGGATATTTTAATGATACCCTGCCGGCTGTGTCTTAGACGGCATACATCTTTTAGTGGACCCTTAAAATCATGTTTCAGGGATAGGTTATATTTGTCGACCTGTGGCACTGTAATGTTTTTTTTTAATTGTTCTTGTTCGGGGTGGAGAAGGCAAAGAAGAAGCTCAAAAGCTATTAGTCCTCCTTGAAGACCTCCTCGTGTTGGTGGAAAAATCTTGACTTCACAACATCGGGGTATTCACTTGTCATGAGAACGACAAGATCCGTATAACGAATGATTCTCAACCACCATATGAACCCGATTGATCTGGGCGAGACTCGGATGAAGACCAATCAATTCCATCCCAGAGAGGAGAGGTGATGATGATGATGTTGATGAAAGCTCTCCGGCTGCTAAAGGAGGTAACAATGATGATGATGATGGTAATCAAGACATGCTTGATGTTGGAGGAGGTGATGATGATGATGATGGTGATGCTGATGATGGTAATAGAGATAAAGGTAAGAATACCGTCGAAGATGAAATTGTTGAAGAGGAAGAGGAGGAACAACAAGAAGAAGAAGGAGATGGAGAACAAATTGTTGAACCCACCGAAGCTTCCGGCTGTCTTCAACCGGAGCAGGAAGAGGTGATCACTAAACCGGTGATTCTCACATGCCTCCCAAACACTTCCTGGTTACACTGAAAGAGGGTAAGCCTCCAAGGGGGACCCCAAGAGATGGTGGAAAAGTTGTTTTTGGATACAAAGACTCATGGGCATGTACGATCAGATGAAGACCTTTTGAGGGTGTTGTGTTGCACGAGAGACAGATGAGAGCCTTTGTCATTGAAGAGCAAACCAAGCACATTGACTATGCTTCCAATGTCGACAGTGATGATGCCCATATATTGTTCAAGCAACTTGAGGCTCAAGTAAAGGCTGAACAAAAAGCTACAAGAGAAGCACAAGCCAAGATGAAGGCTGATAAAAAGAGGACTCGTAGCAGTAGTGGTGGTGGTGGTGAAGGTAGCAGCAGTGGTCGTGGTGGTGAAGGTAATGCTCCAAAACGGGGTCGTGGTTGTCGTGGACGTGGTCTTGGTCAATGAATGCTTTCGTAGTTTATTTCTTTATGTGGTGGTGGACAAATGTTTAAGTTAATGGTGTGGACAAATGTTTTTTTAAGGTTTATGGGACGTGTTTTCATTTTGGACAAAAAGTGTTGGATTTCTAGTTGTTGAATGAATGGTTTGTTTAGCTATGTAAAGTTTTAATACATATGCCAAATGCTTCCTTTAAATTACCACTGGCTGTCCCAGGAGGCGAGCAAGGTTGTGAATTATCAGTGCCCGTACGACAAGGAAATTGTGTAGTTACCGGGTAGAAAAGGTAATACGCTTGCTACCTAGCCCATTGTTTACTAGCGGCAAGGTAATATGTTATAGACCACACTTGAGGCTATTTTTGACAAAAAATCTTTCTCCGATGCCTAAAATCTTACACGACGGCATGGTAGCAAAATGAAAACCCTTTCGGCTGAATCGTGGCCGGCAATGTAATGACCCAATATAGTTCCGACAGTTTTGTTGCAAAAAAACATTTCTCCTGATGCCTAAAATCTTACACGGCCGGCACGATAACAAATTTGGGACCCTTCCGACTGAATCGTGGCCGACAGGGTAGTGAACCAATACAGTTCAGGCGGTTTTGTGGCAAAAAACCTTTTCCTGATGCCTAAAATCTTACACGATCGTCCACTAGGGTCGCTTAGGTTTAAAGGCTTGATGCATCTTAAGTGCATTCGTTTTTATGTTTCTATCAATGTAGTAACCAAAATTGCATGAATAAAGTGAATTACATCTTCCATATTTTCTGTTTCTGTTTGGTATAAGTACAAGTCGGCAAGGTTATAAATCCTTAACATGCTTGGCTCTACGGTCAGCCGAAGCAGTGTTAAAACTATTTGCTTTCTCCGACCTTATGACCGCCATGGCATTGAGGAAAAATTTTCCATGTCGGCCAGTAAAAATTCGCCCAAGATAGTGCATTTGTTCTTTAACCGAGACAATGCGCGGCCCAAACCCGGTCGTGACTTATTCAAAGTAGACCTGCTAGGTTGAACATTGGTCGGCAGGTTATTCAAAGTGGATCTCTGGCCGACACCTTATTCAAAAAACGACATTGTGCATTTTCAAAACCAATTTTTTTTTGATCGAAATCAAACTCATAAGACAGATGAAATGTTTAATTTACTGAATTCATAATTTCAAAATTTTAATCTAAACTCAATAATTAACCTAATCAGAATTTTAGTGTTAATTAACCAAGGGCATATTAGCCATTTAGAAAATACAAGGTTAAGAGGTGGCTTGGCTTTACTTCATAGTGACCTGATTTTTTCTTATTGGGTATACCCAATTAGTTTGTATACCCAATCTCGCCAGGTTATAAAAGGCCCTGTGATAAAGTTGACACAAGGCTTTGAATCAGGATTATTTTTGGCTAGCTTCCTCGACTCTGTAGTTAAGTTTTCCAATCAGATTTTAGGTTCTAAATTTGTAATTAAATAACCGAGGCAAACCACAGTAGTAATACTTATAACTGTCACAAAACAACAAAAAGAATTGTGCTTTGGACTGTGAAATGTTGGAGAAAAATGAGTTTTTAATAAAAATATTTTGGTCTTGGTGTGGTTTGATCTAGTGACCTAAGGGTCCAACATTGTGGATATGTTGTAAAACAACATTGTGGGTGGAGCGGGTGGTAAAAAATACAAATTTTTACCCATGCGATATGCGCGTATACCATGCACCAAGTTCCTCTTTTACTCGGATTTATTTTTTGGGCGAGTTTTTCTTTAGGAAATTAATTCCTAAAATATTTTTAGAGTTTTATTTATGGGTAAATTCCTTTTAGGTGTTTTACTAGTTTTTTAAAGAAAACCAAACCTAACTTGATTTGCAAGTATTTTCTCCTTTAAATACAACTCGAAATTTTGTATTCTATACACCGAAAAATTCTTCTTTTATTCTACGGTTTTCTCCGGACGTTTTACCTCCATCCACACATTCTTTGAGTTCGAAGAGAGGTAACTTGCGTTGTGCTAACTCAAGTTATATCGGGCGGTCTTATCCTGGACACATCTTATTTGTGAGGGGTTTAGCATTACTCAACTCGAGTATACCCGCGAACTAATGTGTTAAGGACAACTTGTTGAACCTTGTGATTCTGCCCTCGTCAAGTTATTTTGGTAGAGTTGTTTCGCATTAGTTCTTTACATATTATTTTCGATACATCTAACGTGCTGTTCATTGTTGCAAGATCCCAACATGAAATAGTATACACTTATAGTTCTCTGGTTTCTACATTTCTTCATCTATAGCTAGTTTAATGTTTTGCAGGTTTTCTTATATTCAGTAACTGTGGTTTCCTGTTTCGGCTCCTCCATGGTACCGAATCGTCGTCCCAGGGAACTCGAGCTACATTACGCATCAAACAGCGTATCTTATAATTGCCAGTAATTGTTTGTTAGTATGTGTTGATATAAGTATCAAGAGTCAGGTAATGTGGTGTTTGTGAAATGCAGCCGGAGAACTTCTTGAGAAAATGCAATTAATCTGCAGGGAGCTGAAATCAGAATCCCATACAAATCCATAGAAATCCAGTTTCCAATTTATAACAACCACCCATTTGAGTTTTGTGCCCCCTGCGGCCGATCCAAACAAAAATCATCAGCAATCCAAAGCAAACAACATCAAGCAGAGATTGTAAAATTAAGAGAGAGATAAATCTGTTTGAAATGCAGGAGTGAAGCTAGTCAAGATTGAACTGAAGCTTAATTCTTCTTCTACTTCTTTTCAACAACACAGAAAAAAAAAAACTCTCAAAGAGTGAAAGTTAAATGATTTCTACTGCCCCACTTACCAAATATAGGTGAAATAATTAAGAGATCCGGGTAAAATATCTGTCTTCACCAGGGCCGTCCTAGCTTTTTCCAATTTATAAAATGGCATATGTTCGAGACTATGTTGCACGGACACGGACACGGGACACAGTTACGACACGACACGGTTACGGGGACACGTCAAATCTCAAAAAAAACGGGTTACGGGGACACGTTATATATATTATTCACATCATTAAAATAAAATATTACTACAATCTACACAACAAAATAATTACTCTTATTTTTAAAATATTTGATTACTAATTATATAAAATTAATAATAATATAATAATGGTAATTTTTTTCATGAATAATGCTTGGATTTGACTAAACAAGAATAAATTAACGTCTCATTTAGTTTATTTTGATTTTCCAAACCAAAATAATTCATTTATGACGTGTCCAAAAGTGTCCAATAACAATTTTTACGCGACACATGATGTGGCGTGTCCATCGAGTGTCGAGAAGTGTCGTAACCGTGTCGTGTCCGTTTACGTGTCCGACACGGTTACGACATCTTTCTTGGAGTGTCCGTGCAACATAGGTTGAGATATGAGCTTCACAGGTTGCAGCCGAAGTGGAAGAGTCTGCAACACCAGCATTTTTGCAACAGAAAAAACACATAAAACAGGGTTATCTCTGCAGCATTAAGAGTTTGATATCCGGACTTAAAAAGTGCAAAGTGTCTGAAGTGGTTAGCAGTGCGTCCCTTGCAGTGCGTATATATAGGCACCAAGAACTGTTGGCGAAATGCATGCTTAAAACTTATAGAAATTTCTACAATAGCTTAGCTAAGCCTAAAGCTAAACTCTTGTCAGTTTTGTCAAATAGCAGATTGGACTTGGCAAAAAAAAAAAAAAAATAGTCAAATGGCAGATGATACCTTATTTATCATATACTAGTACCATGGAACATTACAACCTCCCCCAAATTGTCATCAATTGGAAGGAGGAACAAAAAAAAAGCATACTTAATCCGGGGGAAGCAAAATATTTGTTCCCCAAAAACATGCATCTTTTGAAAATTGATGCATGTTGCTACTAAAATTGATCAAACTACCGTGCAATAGCTTAAAACCCACATCACCTAAAGAGAAAATAAATAAATCCATAAGTGTCATCAGTATGTCCAACAAAAATATGGGACATTCGGGGCCGATGACTGACAAAACACGTCATCACCGCTACCTTCGCCGCCACCACTAGTACCATGAGGAGCAATAGCATCTTCTAGCAATCCGTTTCCTCCTTGGCCCTCAATTGCCTCCACCACCGGTGAATGATGTTTCTCCATGGCTGCATGAAAATCTCGACCATAAAATGGATTAGAACCCAAACCATAGTTACAATTGCTGCTATTTGCATGCCAATTTTCAACCACGGACATTTCCATAGGTGATGGTGCTAAAACCTTCTCTCCCTGACATAAAAGCATCAAATTTGCATTCCCTACGGGAAATGTAGAAGACATATCGAGTGAATTAGTTGACAATGCAGAAGACAAATCAAGTAAGTTAGTCGGAAACGCCAAATTTGCATCCGCTACAGGCAAGGCAGATGACAAAACAATTGAATTAATCGGTACCACCGGTGCCATTGTTGTAACATCACTAGTACTATTTGCATATTTTGAAGCCACAAGTTGTATCTGCGACCGTGTCAAATAACTTGGAAAACGATTCTACTGATACGATACTGCTGTCGATGATGACGACGACGAAGGCGCATATGATGATAATAACGTCTCTAATGCTGATCGATTTTGAGGAAAGTTCAAGTTATAAAATTTTCCAACACCACCTCCTCTCATGCAGAAAACAGCAGCATCATAGGCTTTGGCTGCTTTTTCAGCAGTCTCATATGTACCCAACCAAATCCTGGCTTTGCTCTTTGGTACTCTGATCTCAGATACCCATTTCCCCCATTTCCTCATGCTCACTCCTTTATAACCACTGCCCCCATTTTTACCTGTATTTCCCCCATTCCTACCACCAGTATTATTATTAGCACTGTTCTTGTTCACCATGACTTGAAAAGAAATTTTATATTGATTTTCTTCAGTATTCTGATGTTTTAACTGGTTTTTTATAGTTTCTTCCGATGATTTTAACTGGTTTTCTGTAGTTTTTTTTCCTGATGATTTTGACTGGTAATTTTGTTGTTGGATGAGGATTTATGTGGATTTGGTATTTATAGATTAGTAAAAAACCAATTTGGTAGAATCGTGGGTGTTTTTGAGGTATGACGCGTGATATTTGGCAGATTTTCTAGTTTGTACGTTTCATAGATATTTGGCAGAGGCGTTGGTGTTTTAGGGTTGTGACACTTGCGACCTGGTTGAAAGTTTGTTTGACAGTGACGTGTAGAATGTATAGGGTTATAAAGTAACGTGTCAGTGCGATAAGTCATTGGAAAGATGGTCTCCAGAAGAATCCGATTTTGATTGACTTGAAATCTACACGTAAGACTACGTGTTTAATCGAAAGTTGGAAAACTTATCATCTTTACAAGTACGAGAAACCAAATTTATAGATTGAATTGAGTGGAGAATATAGATAGACATCCCAATTATGAAATCTGTATTTTGGGGTTGCATATAAGAAGAGGAAGAATAAAAGAACCGATCATCATATATTCATATTTTCTTTATGTGATAATAGGAAATTTAGAACAGTGATTTTTTGGAGGTTTCTTGGCTTCGTCTAGAATGTCTGGACGCTCAAGCAAAAGAAGAAATTTGTGTCAAAAGAAAAGAAGAAGACACCTTTTTTCCATTACGTGTCATATACGTAGTTTTGCTTCCCTTTATGTAAGTACGAGAATGCCACTTTGGGCGGGCAAGATTTAGCATACGTAATGGACTAGTATGTAACCCGTGCTACGCACTTAGGGATGATGGGATCGACTAATTTAGAGTGGCGGGGCTTCGCCCACTCCCGTGGTCAAATGCATTAGATATTTTTGAACAATCTTTAATTAGTTTGATTTTCTTAAGGGAATGAGAAAACTTTATACCCTTTATAGGTATCTAATGATTTGTTGATTTAAATTCAAGTATTATAAACCTAAATTCATGTATTAATTCTATGGACAGATATTAAAATAATTAAAAAAAAAGTTGACTCCATAAGTTTTGGATTTAAAATAATTAAATTTTATATGCCTATAATTATTTGCAATTGAACATAATTACACGTTTTTTTTTGTCCAACCTTTTTTTTTATTAACAAATTATTATATCCAATGACTTAATTATCTGTAAAATTTTTGAATATATCACATGCAAATTTGTGAAATGAAATTTTGAAAATAAAATAAAAAGAAATGTGAATTCATGGAGTGTACATGCGGTGTTATTGCAGAGATAGTTTTACTTATGTCGAGATACAGAAGTTGATCAATGTAACAATACTATGTTGATCATATTTTTCATGCAGTGTTTGTTGGTGGTGTTTGAAATACTACTTAAGAGTCATTCCATGATACAACTTAATAGGCCTTATCCAAAATGGGTATTGGTCCCAGGAAAGAACACCATGGTAATTAATTATAAGATTCACATCTATTTAGTTTAAAATTGCCAAGATTGGTTTTTGGTTTAAAAACATTTTAAACAATATACTCGGAGAATAATAATGTTTTTAAAAAGTGGTGTGTATAAAAATAAATACTAAGTAAAAACTTCATTGTCTTCTTCATCTATCTCGACCAACGGTGTCATGATCCCTCTCCATAATCTCGATCAACATTGGCATGTCATTGTCGTTATCTATAATGGCATACACTTTTCTTACCGGGTCTCTTCCTTAGTAGGTGTCTGGAGTTGTTCTCTTTCGGGATTTGAACTTGCCCATTCGTTTTTGTTTAATAGAATATATATGCTTTCTCCAAAGCATTATCATAATGAAATATGTCATGTACTTTTAGAGTGAGATATATGAAATTTCTTACTTTAAGTAATTAACCCGTGATATGCGTTGGGTCTAGTGGTAATTGTTGACTGGTTGTGGCGGGTCTTCTCCTCGCCCTATAGTCCAGATGCATTAAAATATGTTTAAATATTTTCTTGATTGGTAGATTATTTTCCAATAAAAGAAGAATTGATATCATTTGGTACTTAATATATTGTTGGAATATTTAACTTATGTGAGCAAAACAATAATGATATAAAAAAAATTGTATTATATTTAAACATACTCGTGCAATAAGAAATACTAAATCTTCTCATTCATATCAAAAGATCAAAACAAAATAATGCTAATTCTATCGTAGAATGTGAGTTTTAAATCATGATCACACGAAAATCACTGCATATAGTTTATCTTATTTTACAACTAAATATGGTTTGTAAATAACGATTTCATGTATTATTCTTTTCGTGGACCGATAAGCAAAAACGCATTTTTGAAACCAAACAACGAACAAATAATAAATCAAATGCCACAATTATAGAAAATAAAGCAACATAGAATCATATGAAAAATATATAAAAGATAATTCAAAGGGGAGGATCCGTTCACATGGTAGTTCTCATGCTATCTCACAATTTCGGCACCAATTTATAGAATTCAAATGACAATTTTTGAAATTAAAATCGACAGAGATGGTAAGGTTTAACGTATCGAAATGCAATAACTTTTGGTATACATGCGAGAGATTTGCAAGAGGAACATCACCAATATTTTTTTAAAATATATTATTGTTTAGTTTCTATTAAAAAATTGGTGTAAAAATTATGAGATAGTGTAAGAATTACCATGTGAATAGAACCCCCCCCCCAATCATTTAACAGGTGAGTTGTATGATGATCATGTGCATTATAGGGTTAGAGATGAGTACCCTTGTTTTATGTAGATACTTGAACATGATGTTATTGAGTTAGTTAACATGGGTTCTCGTCAATATCGCAAGCACTAAATCTATCTGGATAGAAAAAAGGCTTCTCTTAAACGTATCCCACACTATTATTAACCATAGCCCAAATCATAACCCAAAATATGTTCACCGAGTTATAAAGAGTTTATAGCTAGTTCGGTGAGTTGCAGTTGTCATATAACGGATCCAGCTGATCCCGCTGTGTTGATTCACCTATGAAAACTAAATATATTTCCTTTCTTCTTTTAAACCATTCAACCGAACCTTTAACCTTAAACCCTAAAATTTTAATTTTCAAAATTTTATTGAAAAATTAGTCAATTGAATCATTATGGGAAAGAATCAATTATCTCAAGGTTTGTCGAACTTAATTTTTAAGATTTTAAATTTAAACACAAAACTCTAATTATAAGAAATCGTGTTTATGCGTGGGTTTTAGCATTTCATGTTCTTTAACATCAAAGTGACAGACAAAATAGAATATGGATGTTTCGTACATATATTGAACATGCAGTTTGCCCGCCGTATTGAGATAGTTGGGTGTTGATACTGTACTTCAAATGAATCAGAGGAAAAAAGGCAAGCAACAGTGAGCGAGAACTACATTTTTTTTGATCCAATTAATGGTTCAACGATGAGAACTTTGTAATAAGAAAATGTTTTACTTCTCCTTATGATATCTGTAAGAAAACTAAAACTTCTAAAATCATCGAGAAGATTGAACGACGAAAGCTTTTTCCTAGTTCACCGAGTTACTGAGTCTCTCACATATTTGCTGATTTGCTAGCCTATTTGTGGGTTATGAATAACAATAAAAAAGATCAAACTCTAAAATTGGTCAAATAAATTGACTAAAGTCAAATGGCGTATAGTTAATAAAAGTGTGGGCTATATTTAAGAAAAGCCTAAAAAAACTCCACCATATCAACTATCAAAGGGAAAAGTTATAGACGAAACACAAATAAGAAAATCAGATGATATTTGATTCCTACCCTAAAACAACTGAGAAATTGGATGTCTAGAATCTTGTATATCAAGCAAAATGATCTTTATTTATTTTTTACCATGCAATGTAATAGAGTATCAATAACTCCAGGTTTATTTCGGGAATTTTCGTAAGTCTTCACCGCTAGAGATATGAAAACGGACCCTAATTAATTCCCAAACACCCATTCTAATGCTAAAACAGCTACCCAATGCTACTGGGTTTTCCTAATTTGGAGAGAAATATCGAGAAAAACTTCGATATATCTAAGCACCATCGATACAATATTGAGTAATAGTTTATCATAACTTCAAAATTTTCCCTACCTGAATTATAAAATTAGTCGGAATATATCAGAGAACTTTTAAAAAAAAATAGTAAAAATATATCTTAGTATTTTCCCACCAACAACACCTGAAGTTATTAATTAAAACTACTCAAAGCCTCAAGTGACATTACCATACATATCTAGAAATTATGTCACTGCATATAGATGATGCACATAAAAAAAATTAATATTATGAAAATGTTCATCGTTTGTCGTATTTATTTCATCTGTATTTGTTATCAGGCCAAGCACAATGATAAGTGCTATCGCTTCGCTATAGCCTAATTGTAGCGAAATACAAATATTAGGGCCTTTCATGTCTGTTAAATGTAGATAAATCTTTTATCTACAATTTTAAATTGATTGTATCAATGCACCCTTTAGCTAAACGAAATCACACCGAAACCGAATTTCCGTTGAAAAAACTACTCTATGGATACTAAGTTTCCGTGCAATATTAAAAGATACTCGGTGTCCGTTTTCTATTTTCATTCTTTTACACTTTACTTCTCTTTATCTCTCTATTTATTTAATTACCAATTTTTTCTTTCCCTACATGAATACTCAATATCCGTTTTCCACTGTTTGTACGGAAACACAGTTTTCGTGGGGTTAAGCTAAGAGATTCCCCTCACCCATAGTGAGGTGGCATTCATGCACATTTCCCTTAGCTTTAATTAAGCTACACCTAAGGTAAATTCACAATCATTGTGCTTAGTCTTGGTAATTCTAATTTTTTAACCCCTTTTAATCACATATATATCTTTATTTTTCATTTTAATTTATAGATAGAAGGATCATCATTTGTTTGCCCATTTTTGTTGTTTTTAATTCCATTTGCTCTGCGCTTGCATGGTTTTACCGATCGCACCAAAGTTTAACCAAACGGCATGTCACCATAGGATATTAGTTTCTTCTTGGTAGAACTTGTGTTACTCACTGCGTACTGAGTTAAGTTATCCAGCTTGGACCTGGTTAATTCCATTATAAATTTTACAATACTATTTTACTTTTTATGATAATAATACAAATGGAATGATTAGAATGAACAATAAGAGCCGCCAATTCACCTATATAAATATATTAAAAAAAATCAAAACCAAAATAACAAATCTACCATTCTTGGCCTCTCAAAATTATACTCTCTGCAATTTGGTTTCTTGATATGTGCACTGTAACTGTCGGTAAATCATATTGGATTACTCATTTAGTGCAATTCTGTAACTCATGGAATGCAAAAACCAAATGCAATTTTTGGGATCTTGGAGGAGTTAAAGACAACATCATATATAACCAAGATTTAACTCTTCAAGCAAGTATCTACAAACATCAACTCTTCCTTCAGCAGTAGCAAACGCAATAGATCCTCTTCCATCTCTATCCACAACTTCGAGTTAGTGATGCAATGCTATAGTCAGATCTGTAATTCATAAGAGGATGTTCAACACTATAATGATCATATTCTTTAAGTTCATCTCTATCCATAATTGTGTGCTCACCTATGGCTTGAGCTGAAATGAATTCTTGCACAAAAGTTCATGTGTAAGATCTAGGAGGCAATATAAATTCCCCTAGAGGTCCAGTTAAATACAATGCAAAGCCTTGTTCTTGCCAATTATTGGTTTCATAGGCAACAACGTTGTTGGAGCTCGTTGTATTAGTGCTTCAAAACACAGTTTCAACATCACCAAAGGGTATGATCTTCATTCACATCAAGTACGTAGTTCGATGAATCCTCCATAAATACACCATTCCATAAATAACCCAATTCCCCAGCAAGTAATAATGTCAAACCAACAATAAAAACTGGGAAATAGATGGAATTTGTGGTTTTATTTAAAAGATATTGGGTTAGTATTTATGCATCTAATATCATCATTTCCAAAAGCAGCGTAGATTAGATGTACAAACACTAACCCGATTCAGTTAACAGATGTTCCTTCCTCTTCATACTGTTTAGAGCATCACCAATATTATGATATCGTATTTCATCTTCTTCTGAACCCATTGCTATCTAAAAGAAAGTTATCATTTAACTGCAGTGGAAGAGCAAGAATATAAGAATGCATTCAGAACCCGTTGCTATTTAAAAGAAAGTTATCATTTATCTATGAGTGGAAGAGGAAGAATATAATACATCTTTTTTTCTTAATACATCTAACAAACTCTCATGGATTAGATCATAATATGGTTCTTACCACTGTACAATTTTTTCAATAAACAATCAATAACAGTAACAAGAATTCTGTTTCTCATCATTTAACCTAGTTACCATGAAATAATACCAAAGAACGGCCATTCTTGCATCATTAGGAATATAATTAATACATAAAGTAAAATTTTTGTTTTTATCACTGCCGACACTATGTACGGTATGGGAAAAGAAATTGTCAAACACGTACGTGAAAACAAAGAAAAATAAATAAACAAAGGATGAAGTTCTGTTAGCTTTCATGGTACTCATTGTCGTAATGCATGACTATTGTGTGAAGACTGCACTAATCATTTGCTGATTACTCCATGTTTTGGTACATGACTAATATGTGAAAGACTGCATTCATCATTCGTTGATCATTGGGATTTCATCCACTAACTATGCTTGTAACTGGTGTGTTTTTCTGAAATCGAAGAATGATGTTCTCGCCTTCACAAAATTTTCAGCAACTGAATTTGGTTTTCTACTAAGCATGGCCATAGTAAAAAGATTTCTTGTATGCACGTAATTGCATCAATTATTCAATTACAAAAAATAAACTCGAGTTAAGCCCGACAACAATCAAATCCTTGGTTACCATAATAAACGTTTACAAAAGAATTCTTGATCAAACTATTACCATATTGTACTGACATTTATACTGCCAGTATTGCCTTTAGCCTGTATCATCCTAAATTTAGGTAGGAAAGGACCTGGAACTGGACCAGCTCAGATGAAAATAAAGCAAACCTTCGGGAGAATCACAATTAACTAAAATAAAATTCAAGGCATTCTTAAAGATACCGAAGATACCATAAAAATCCCATGTAATTGAGCTTCTTTCTAAGATCATCCATTTGACTGGGCATGGGGGCACGTTTAGGCTTTGAATCTACTGTGGAAATATTATTATCATCGGACATGTTTACAATGATTTTTGTTATGGGGAAAGCTGATTTGTTTAAGGGGAAATCTAAAATTGTTTGACTACGACGTATTTCTTTTGACTTTTGGTCATTGAAGGGGTGGAGTAAAAACTTGTCTTTCCCTTGACAAAACACCAAAGTTTACCCTTCTTTCCTAAACTTAATCTAATCCTATATTTGTGCACAACCTTAACCCTAAATCATTTTCATGATTAAACCCAATTTTTCCTTCCTCCACACAGTTTTCACCACAACACGAACAATAAAGATAACAATTAGAGCGAATATATATCAATCACAGACGAAAAACTATTTTTGTTTCACACGTAACCTTTCAAAACCGTCCATATCGAACCTTCTGTTCGATATTTCTTAACTTCATCCATGGTAATCAGCTTTTTATTAGATGCTACTTCGAATCCTAAAATGAATAAGATACGAAAAACATAGGAAAAATCATAATTTGATAGGTATCCAAATAAAAAAAGAACAAATATCGAGTGCTTTCTCATGTAATTAATACCTAGATCTTTCTAGGGTCTCGAATTCTAAAGATATAAGTTATCCATCATCAAGGTAACCCATAAAGCATATACATGAATTATGAAGGTTGTGAACTGAGCATTTAGGCCATAATTATTCGATCAAATTTAAAGTAAATAAAAAATATTCAACAAACGCTTAGCAATTAATCCTCAATTAATCCAATCAGTTCAAAAAACTTTTATTAATCTTGTTTCTATTTCATCTATCATGGCTTAACAAAAAGAAATACTTGGCTTAACAAAAAAAAATACTTCAAAAGGAAACGAACCGTGAATAGTCGGTGTTGCAATAAGACTGGTTGTTGATCTTTCCATCACCATTGTCTCACCACGACCTAAACGGCTCTCTGAAATTATTTGAAGGATAAGAACTCCACCATCTACATCTATCAGTATAAAAATCATGAATTCAATTAAATCAGTTTGAATACCAACTGGCCTGGAGAAGAAAATCAACAAAGAAAGTACCCCAAAGACATCTCCATCAAATGTAGTAGTGTAGAGAAAATTCAGATACTTGGTGTTACATTACATAGCTTTTGTTTAAAGTCTCCATTACATAGATTTTGTTTAAAGTCTCCATTGCGTATTTAGCTAGCTTTCCACACAGCTTCTCAGTTAAATTCTAAGATTTACTATAACAATGAATTTCCTATTTAACATTGAAAGGAGAAAAAAAAAACAAAGCAATACCCTTTTCGCAGTTGCTGCCTTGTTTTGTGTTCCAGCATCAACCACATACGTGGATCCAGGAACAATTGTTATGACTTTTTCTAAATTATCCATGTACCTGGAGTATGTGTCTAGGAAAGAACCTACGATGAATCAATTCGAGAAAACTATGAAGATGATTTTCACTGCCTTTTCTGAAACAGTTAATTATGATACATAATACATGCGTGTTATTCCGAGCAAGTCCTAGGAACAATGTGACACGAAGATTTACTCACTTGGTACAGATGTTTCCCGCGTTCTTTTCTCTGTTGACTTCGTAGTTCAATGACATTTGGTGTCCCCACACCAGTAGTAGTGTTGAAGGAAAAAAAAAAAACCTCTTGATTACACATTATCTAGCACACACTATTACCAACCATAATATGCAGAAGGAAACAATTCCTCTACTGGAACATCCTTATCCTCCTCCCTTTGAACCTCATCCTACAAATTTCTCCATCGCTTGCCCCTATCAACAGGCTCTTCCTGAAAATTATCATCAGCAATATAAATATATAATGAACCAATAGGAAGACCACTGTGTTCAATTGTCGACCTTCTCAGGGAGAAAATGCTTTCTTCTTAAACTGCTACCTTTAAACCAAATAACCAGAGTCATAATGATAAGTTTACACAAAAACCTGAATGCTAAAAGACCGGAGAGAAATCAAATTCATACCTGATAGAGAAATTTAGTCTGTGCACTTGTTAACAAATCAATCAAACAGTGAGTCAAAATCACAAAATCATAAGAAATGAAATAACCGCCGAAACGCTAAATTGCAAAACCCTTGATTAATCATAAGAAAGATCGAGGAGTAATTTGTTCTAACTTATCTCAGGAAAAGTTAAAACATTCTTGGTTAGTTCGCAAGAAAGTACCCTCATTAAAGAAAAACAAATCTTGTAATTAAAGGGGTGGAGCAGTTGAATAATCAAGACAATGATGTTTGTTCTGGGTCATAGCCTAGAAAATAAAATTTACAGGGAGTATTCAGCGAATTCTGATTTTAGCTGTATGAATGAAGAGTCATTGTGAAATGGCCATGTTTTTTTTTATATATTAGAAAACCGAATACTATAAGAAAGAATTCATATTGGATTGTGAAAGTTTTATATAGAAATAACAAAATGAAAATCATGTCCTGTTTCATATTGTTTGTGAAGGCAGGGGTATGCAGCAAGGTGGATTATTACCTTTGTATATTTTAAACTAAGGCTGGAAAGAACCGTCACCATCTCTGATAAGCGCATTGATACTTCCTAAGGCCGGAAAGAACTGTCACCATATCTGATAAGTTCGTAGATACTTCCACCATACATCTATATCTATGATAACCTTGCTCCATAGTCTGCATCTCGAAATATTCAAGCCAAAAAATGGTAAAACATTAGCATCACTAAAATTAATTTAAAGAAACTCAAACCAAAGTAAATTAAGCGACATCTTTGAAAAAAAATAGCATCGACACTAATATCTCACGATCATTGTATTCTTGTATCCATGACCAGCTAGCTACACATACTGTATCAGAAATGCGCCAAAAAAGTTATATAGTAGTAGAACCCATAAAAACATCCTGAAACTAATATCTCAAACTAAAGTAAATCAACCGACATGTTGAAGAAAAAAACACAGTTGGTATAGAAATTGTTAACAAAACCGACGGCACCTCGAAGCCTCTATTGATGGTATAAAAAATCCAAAAGAAAAACTTCCAATTAGAATCAAAAGATTTAGATAATAATTAGGAAGAAAAAGCAAATAAGGATTAACCAACCGTAATATCCAAACATTCAAAAAAAATAAAAAATAAAAATCAAAATGATATCCCATAAAAAAAAGAAGAGCGCAGAAGTTACCTTGTGATAGATTGAAGCAGGGATATTATTCATATTTGTTCTTCTCAACCAAACATAAATACCGGTGAAACAATAACAAATTGATCAAAGCGAAGAAAACACCAGGACCGCAGAAAAGTAAAGAAGAAGCAAATATTAGGGTTGAGTTTTGTGCCGTGAGAAATTTGAGAGACAAAAAGAAATTTGAAGAATAAAATATTCACATTTATTCCCCTTCAAATAAAACCTCCTATGTTGAGAAATAAATCTTAAACTTCCAAAATTAGCTAAATACTTGTGTTAGGTTAAGAAAATTCCTAAAAATAATTGGTTCAAAAATATATTTTTCGATCTCCCAAATTTAGCAGAAGATCATCAACATTTAAAATGGGATACCATATTTAATACGAATGGTAAGTATTCATAGCTGTTTAGGAATATTAGATTTGTTTTCTTAAATTAGGTTTAACATGTATGGTAAGCACCTGTCCGCTAAATATGACATTTTATTTGCGGTTAATCCGAAGGCCTAGATTTTATTAAAATCTATTTGCGGTTAATCTGAAGGCCTGGATTTTATTAAAATCATGTAAACATGGTGTAAGAATTCTGATAATCTATCGCTCGGTTTGGAGCGTCAGATCGAGTCAATTCAATTAAAAATTAACGGCCACGAAATGTAAGGGGCTAACTTTGATTTCGGCCAATCAGGAGCAAGGGTTCCGTTCACCGGCCAATGGGAGAGGAGGTTTTTGCAACTCTCGATTGGTGTAACCGTGCTACGCACCGGGAGCTGTGCGAATTGTCGATTGGTGTGGCGGGGCTTAGCCCCACGCCCATTGCCCATATGCATTTAAACATCTTCAAAAAAATCTTGGTTAGACGGACCCTTTTTAATGGATATAAAAGTTTGATACCTCAAACTATTTTTTTAGTAATTAAAATGCTACATGTGTAGTTTAAACTGATTTGCACACAACAAAAGTATATACTCTAGATGCGTCTATTATGTACACCTTTGACAATAGCAACTAAAAGCATCAACTGAATCTTTTATATATTGCTATTGCTAAAATTGTGTTTGAATTGTAGCCAAGCTGGAAAGGATTTTCAAACATCGTTGGTTGATCAATTACCAACCTGTTCACCATTGTTCATCCAATACCATCAAGGAATAAGAATTAAAAAGACCTAATCTCTTTTAAATTGTTTGGGTCTTGTCTAAATCAACATGAGAACAAAAAGTTAGCTTAAATTAGAAACTATACAAAATATAACTGAGGCATAAATACTATCTAATAGATTAATAATTATAATGAAATCCATTTAATTAAAAATTATCACAACTTAATTCTAAATTTGATTATTGTCCTTAAATAATTAAATGATTATGAATGGAATTCATTTAATTCAAAATTTCCACGACTTAAACCTAAGTTTATTATCATCCTTAATGCTTAGATATAAAATTTCATATTTTTTATATTTATGTGTATAATTCTTCCCATTGTGTGATAATTTCTTTCTGGTTGGATTAATCGGCACTCTTTATTTGTGTTTCTTGTTGTACAATTAACATTTCTGAGTGTTTTTTTTCTCACTCGCAGAACTCTATTGTTGCCTAAAACGAAAAGAAAGATAAAAATCTCATATACTTACCAACAAAGGTAAATAGGTAACACAAAAATACATGGTGGCAAATGCACAAAACTTTCACTTTCTTATATTAATTGCCAAATGAGGGGTAAAGCTAAATAACAATTTAGTAAATTAATCTTTATTCATTTAAGTATAATAAGTTTATCTTCATACATAGATTTTGATATGATGTGGTGGTGCTCATAAACAATGCCAACCCACTTGAACCATATAGCCAAAAAATGAAGAAAATCAAAACACCTACATTTTCTGCATATATGCACGAAAATATACACATAAAATATGTTCACGATATGTGAAAAAAAAAGTTTAAAGAGATCTGAGACAGTTGGGCAAGTAAAAAAAGTAACTATCTCCTTGGACGATGTTGTGCATAAATTTTCCTTACTCCCCCCAAGAAAATATATGTTAATATGTTTTTCAATGAGGTAAATTATTCACAACTTAATCCAAAATATTTTCTCTACCACTCACTTATCATTTTCTTTATTCATTTTCTCATCAATCTTGCAGCCTAAAATATACTTCCAACTGTTCCATCTGTTGAACAAAAAAGAGCACATTCATTAGGCTAAATTAACATAGGGCCCAAAATTTGTCAATAATAATATAAAAACATTTAGCATATACTCCATCAACTTCTTTGACCATTCAACACCATCAGCACGTAAGTTTTTCACTCAAATAAGTCAATACTGAGAATTATCATAGCTTGCTGATGATGTCTAATCAATGAGTCAATTTGCTAGAAGATCAGATATCTCATGACGAAAAATATTTCACTTATTTTTTATCTGAAACATCATGAGGAAAACTTAAAACATATTCGAGAAATATTAAATTCCCTTCGAACTATGAATATCTTTCATAGTTCCAAAATTAACACCACACGGCCATGTCGAATCAGTAGGTGTATCCAACTATAGGCCGATGTTTTTCAGCAATATTTTCAAGTCAACTGATTTTACACTTTACAAACTATACAAATATAGATGAGTATAGATGAGATCAGTTTGGGGTTTAAGCATCTTAGCAACCAACAACAAAACCCTAATTACAGAGTACTTTAATATCATATATTTCTGCAAGAATTTTTCCTTTGCTCTAAACAAACATTATGACTCCAGACTCCCCTCTGTTACATCCCTAGTTACTTAGGCAAAATCTCATGGACCATATATAAAAATGCAAAAGAACTAATATGCATCAATCGTAGTAAATTTGGTCTCAATTCCCAACCGGTGATGTCAATCCTGGTAAACTGGGGATCAATCACCAACCCGTGTAATGACATGATCCGGGATATCTATGATTAAAAAGCCAAATGCAAAAAAAACTAAATGAGCCTGCTTACATGGCTCACTTTGTTCAACAAAGCCCACACCGGAGAGACCTTCTCCAGAGCATAAACGATAATTATAACATAACCTTAATTTATTAAACACAAAATCTATTTTAAAAATCAATGCAGAAAAATAAACAAACTTGGTCCCTGCAGTGTTTCGTAAAAAGAAGGATATACATACCCTTTGAACTACATGTAAAACTAACAGTAGATGGGGATGAAAGAGTTGTTCTTTGATGTACATTTTTTTTTCCAATCCTATTAAATTACTCCCTTTATTCATCAACTTTTCTTTATCGAAAAATGCGTACAAACCTTGTGGAATAAAAGTTTCAGTAGGATGCCCAAATGTAATTTCAAATTTTCTTGATCATGTATTGTGTTAGAAGAAATTCAATTTCACATGATGTTCTCTGAGGCTCCAACAAATTTTAGTGGGTTTTTTTGATTCTCATCTTCATGCTTTAACTGTATTTGATCTCCATAATTGTTAGAATTGCCATCCTTAGTTAAGTCAAAATTCCTGAATAGGTTCACCATTCGTAAAGTCAAAATTCCTGAAATAGGTTCATAATAAATGAATGGAGATCAAGTACATCTATACTAATTCACACACAAAGAGAGCTGAAAACATTTCTTGAAAGCTTGACCGCCTAAGAAGGTGGTCCGAGTTCATAACGACGGTTTTATGATGTAAAATGGAGTAAAGCTTACCAACTTTGATGCATTTTTATGATAGGACTGTTCGCAGTTTTACACGTGCTAAACAATTTTATGAAGTCTTATGAAGTCTGATTAAGCCAATCCAATGGAGTCAATAAGGAAATCCTATTGGCTAAATTGTTTCCATGAATTTTGTAGGAAAATAAACTCAAGACCTCTACGTATGTACATTACGATGACAACCTATCTTAAACTCAAATGGCATACTTTTTTTTTGGTATGTTAGATCGCTAAATATATCAGTAAGCAAAATTAGTAATTAGATCTATGCCCATCAAAAATAAAAAATAAATAATAACCATCCAATTTTATCTTGAAAAAAAGTATCAAAGATATTCCAGAATCAAGAACTTATATCATATCCCAACACTCCCAAACCAAAAAACTTCTCATAACTACAATTTTAGAAAAAATGGAAAAAAAAAAAGGAACCTCACTAAGTTATATCCTTCGAAGTGCATCCCCACAAAATTGAAGGAGGTGGCAGTATATTGTCGGTAGCGTATCTGTACCATCAGATTGAATCCCCATCAAAGCCTGACCTGCCTCTTACGTAGCCTACAGGTGCATAATTTCCTATTCCCTCTACTTGTTCTACTTGTATGTACTATCTATACATATCCATCAAACCAAACAACAAATACATACTTACCAAGTAGTATATACAATTCACCAATGTATCTCAGACTACATAGGAAGCTATGAAATCCTAACCAAGTTGAAAAGATATGAAACAAAGCAGAATGAGCTTATCAGCTTTTGTGCATCACCCTTGATTTTAACTATATAATATGTAGTATAATTTTTCCTGTTTGGAACATCACCTAAAGCCAATATTGCTGGCTCATCACTAAGCTTATCTATCTTTGCAAACCTGTCCATCCACATAACATATTGAAAAGAAACTATCCCGTAGCCAGTAGTTAGCTTGGAAACACTAAATCTCTGAATAGAATACACACATCCCTCCTTAACCTTTTCCTGGATCAATTGCACGTGGTCCTTTCCCACCCTAGCCTGCATCTGAGTTCCCTGTATTGGATATAATTACATTCAAATGTCAGGGAACTTTATCGATAGAGGAAAAAATAATCACATCTTGGTCAAAAACTATTGATTATCACCTTGCCTCCGCCAAGTAACAAAGAGATGTCATCATCTCCCACCCATTAATGTTTAAGCTGCGCACATGAGATATAAAATTAAAGAATGACAACTTTTGCACTTTTCATATTTCCTGTTAAGATGAAGCAAAGAGAGTTGTACTACAATTCCAAACTGCATTTGTCAAACAACCAAACCAACAAAACTAAAATTACTTTTTCATACTATATACTTGTAGAGAAAAATCACTAAAATAGTGGTGCCGCTAAAAATTGCCAAAGCATGGCACCAGATGATAGAGAGATTTATAACCGATACTATACCAAATAAAAATTAAAGATGATGACTTACATCTCCAAACAAAGGAAAGCACCGGAACCTTAATTGTTGATTGGGTACATGAACACTCTAAAACATAGAGATATAAAATGAATTTTTCCTGCAACAACAACCATAAAATAGTATTAAGAAAATGAAATGTGAATTGTGGTTTAGGGAAAGAGATTCTAAACCTTTTGCCAAAGTTTCTTCTCTATGCATCTAACCGCATCACCAGGAGGAGTAACCATGAAGTGATGTAATACAGGAAACTGTAATACACTGGCGTCATATCCCACACTGGAGTCTCATCCTCCAAGCCAATCCCCACAAAACCTGACACTTTGCAGTCACCCCACATGCTGGTCCAGAACACGGCGTGGCAACTGCTTCAACTTACGCCGGTAGCTAATGCCAACTATAATGCCCATGAAAAACTAAAAAGATAGGATTAGAATACCAAAGCCAAATACCTCTGTTTGGTTTTAATTTAGGTAGGTGAGATAAGAAAAGATAAATCAGTAGGAAATTAGAAAGGGAGTACAGTAAAGGAGAGAATATGAATCACTGATCACAGAATACATAAATGAAATCCGAACACTCAATCTATGAATTCCAAATACAATAAGTACAAAAGATATTTCCATAACCTAATACATGAGAGCAGTAATGTCTATATTCTGACCTACCTCTTTTCGTAAAAAATAAATAAAATAAAATCAACTCAAAATTCGGTACAACATTGGAATTCCTACAATCACTTCTATGACCCAACTATTCATACTATGAGTTTCTTTATCAAACCCTTTTAGCCCGACTGCCTATTTATGGATTATGATATGAAAAATCTGCCCTATTTGATATGCATAAAATTCAAATTCTAAGAGATCACATAAATCAGATGACGAAAGCAATCCAGTGGTTGTTTCTTCCAATCAGAGCTTTAAGTTTTAATTTGTCAGCATCCCTGGGTATAAATTTTATCAGCTCCTAGCAAAATAATGTGTATATTTTGGACCAATAAAATTGTTTTGTTAATTTTAAAGAAAGAAAATGCCACATATTTGCAAGCTTTAAATGTAACACAACAGTCAAAAACAACTACCAAAAGTCCAAAATCAAATAAAAACAGAGAAAATGGGAAAATGCCAAACTCTGATTATCCGGCAATACATCGGGAACAATCCTGACACAACATTGCAACCACACCTCAAACCTACTCAAAGTTCCACGTATGGAATCCGGCAAAGCTATCCAAGGTCTGGAATATATTATTTGCATTCAAATGGTTATATGCAACACCCGGAAAGATAGAAGCTTGCAAGATTTGATGTTCTAATATGGGCAAAGTACAACAACCAATAAAACCTTTTCATACACCACAAAAATGGAACTTTTGATCTATTTTGATCTAAAATTGTAAAATAAATATTAAGGGACTGTCTATAAGTACTTAAGAACAAAAATCATATTTTGACAACAAAAAAAAATAAAAATAAAATAAAATATATATATATATATATATATACACGTAAACTTACCATCAGATAGTACTCAATCTTCGAATTCACCTATTATCACCGATTCACCCGTAACATCAAAATGAGGAATAGAGCAAATCAATAACATATTAGAACATACTTTCAAACACAAATCAGAGAAAAGAGCTAACCCTACAAATCAACGAAGACGAATGAATAACAACCATTATTAATGCAATGGTTGGGATTATTCTGTGTTGGAAGATAAGTAAACCATAATCTTCGGATTATTTTTTTCTCACCTACAAAATCAAAACAAACATAGATCATTAACAAATGGCAACATGAATCGAAATACAATCTTCATATTACTCTCTTGACCGTAATTAAAACAGAAAAACAACCTAAATATCTAAAGAAAAATCTTAACCCAAGATGCGATATATGGTTTAGAATCAATCCAATTTGTGCTCCAAAAAAAAAAACCCTAAATTAGATTTACCTGAAAGAAAATACAGATTAAACACAACAGGATGTGGATTTTCCTCAAAAATAATAATACTTTATAGTTCATATACACGGACGCCAAAACCTTAAAATTCCGCAAATAATACTTTTATGAGGTCAATATCTAAAAAATTCATACAATTTTTATATTTTTGGATAGTTACGTTTAATTGTTGCCATATTTTTTCTCAAAATATATTGAGCATCTTAAAGTACTATATTGAGCATTTTTTACTTGTCCACATATATAACTATACGTAGATCTTGTTACCTTATTAAACGATTTACTTACCATCAACAGAACACAATTCCAGAAGATCTCAAAAGATTAGTGCAAGAGTAATCTTTGTGTTCCAAAAGAAAAATCCTAAATTAGTTTTACCTGAAAAAGAATATAGATTAAACACAAATCCTAGAAGCTATTGGGAACAACAGGATTTCGATTTTCCTCAAATAGTACTTTATAGTTCATATACACGGACGCCAAAACCTCAAAATTCTGCAAATAATAGTTTTATGAAGTCAATATCTAAAAAATTCATACAATTTTTGTATTTTTGGATAGTTACGTTTAATTGTTGCCATATTTTTCTCAAAAGATATTGAGCATCTTTATGAGGATAGATTATTTTTTACTTGTCCACATATATAACTATGCGTAGATCCTGTTACCTTATGAAACGATTTACTTACCATCAACAGAACACAATTCCGGAAGATATCAAAAGATTTTGTCACCTATAAATATAGGCAAAATAACTTAATAACTTCTCTTAAAAAATATTCACGTTATTTTAAAAATTCTATTACCGGCTTTTAAATTTGTTATATCGAAAAAGGTACACAAATATCTCGATTTTAATATTAGACAAAATAAGAATATTTCCGTTAAATAAGTTTATTTTTTTTATATGGAAATTATCGGATTTTAAGGATTTTCTTAGATTTCACAAATCCAGAAGATAAAAGAATATGCCGGGGAAGTAAATGAAAAAAATTTACATACATGCATGATAAGTATTTCATCTGGTTGAATCTCTCCATGCCCATCTAGCTATCGTATGGTTTTCTGAATAAAAGTATAATTAAAAGTATAATAAGAGCTACAACACTAATAATGATACAAAAGGTTATTACCATAAACTTGTAGATCTGCCATTTTTTGCAATTTGATATGCATCATAGTCTCATGTAAATTATGTCAGCTTTCCAAGATTTTTGTTGGATATCTATTACTTATTTGGGTGAGTAGCTAAATACGATTACTGGTACAGTAGGTGCTCCCTTTATGGATTATAAATTTCTTAGCTCATTTTTTTTAATGATTATCCCTACAATCAATAGATAAAATATCACCTGTAATGAGTAAAAGGATATATCTATGTTAGTATGAAAGAGAGCAAATGCTGGTCATACATGTTGGTTTCTCCGGGAGTCAAAACTACAACCATTTTATAGTGCAGTTAAGAAAACAAAGAGAGAGCAAGTTTGGTCAAAAATTAATTAAAGGTGTAGCATTCAAGAACAACATGGGGTTATTGAACTCTTTTCATGCTTGAGAAAAAATCCTCCTCAAACTGACGTTGGAAGGAACCCTTTTGTAACCTAATCCAAGGAGTCCTCTGTAGGGGTACTTAAGCAAGTTCCTGAAAAAATAGACAACATATTTTCAAAATTTGTTCGGTTGCTTAGTGTCATTCTATAGTAAAATGATTCCTTCTATTACTTCTAAATTGTTAAGACAAAAATGTCACAATCGTTCAATCAAACTATACCTTTGGACTCTTTATTATCAAAAGATGGAGTTTCAGGTTAAGATAAAAATAACTCATATAACAACCACCATCAAGGGCAAAAGAATACAGACCCCAATAATCTCAAGAAACAGTACTTCACCGGATGCTCAATCAATCTTTAGTAAAAATGTAAGGGTAACAAATCCCATTTGCATACCTGTTAGCATGCGAGATGAGTTCTCTACGTAATCATATAACATAACTCTTGTACAAATATTTGTTTGAAATGAGTTATTAAATGGCTTTTCCACTTACGAAGAATATGACGGGAACACATTATCCAACTTTCCAAGGAGAAGAAGATGTACCTGTCTGCCATCTGGATGACCATACTTTTCATAATTCGCATGAGATATATATCGGGTCTGTCAAGGCCTAGTAATCCTTTGGTATGAGCTGGCCTATGAAATTCTAAAAGCAGTTGTTTGTAAACACAAATGTTTTCGCAAATCGTAATGAAGGTCCTAAAAACATTCCATTCAATATCATCCAAATATAAAGCTAAATCCAGATGACCAATTGTGTCAGTTGTATCTGGATCTCATTGAAAACCTCATAACTAAAAAGAAAGAAGCGAAAAAAACAAACAGAACATACCTATTACTGAAACCTCATATTACTCTTGTGTGATGTTTGAGAGATCAGAATGCAGTTTCCTGCACAGTGAGGCAGTATTGATAACTGAAATGAGCATACCTATTATGTTAGAAAATCCAATAACAATACAGTTGGTGGTGTATGTGGTCTGAATAAAATTTGGTTAGTAGTCATTATCTAATCACTCTGATTTGTAAATTAAATATATAAAGACTAATTCAATTCAATTAGGATTAATACTTTCACATGAGGTTCATCTTAGAGGCGTCTATTCTCATCATTGTTTTGATGAAGGAGCTTATGGAATTGGAAGTCCCCGGCAGACATCTAATAAAATCAAACATCGGAAAAATTAGTGCGTAAGCAAGAAGTAAAATTTGGTATGTCAGTTCACATTTAATGGTCCTATACAAATGGATGCAGCTTGTTGTCTAGAATTTTGAAAATAGTCTTATCATGCATTTAAATGGTGGAATTTTAACTCAACTCACTTTCTTGTAGTACCTTTGTGCTCCTATACTGAAACAAAATTAATTAGCAAGATATATCAGACATCAATGAATGCAAACATTCTAAATGGTCGGCCAGTAGCTACGAAGACATGCATGGGGCTTCAATTCTATTATAAATTGACCATAGTTCAGTTAGGGTTTGTTTGGAAAGAATATATAGTTCAATGCCATGTTGCCATTACCTGCATAACTCTACCCATAAAAATAATTTAAGAAGTAAATTAAGGACATACCTACGGACTGCAAGATGAGCTAGTTTATTCTCCATGACCAATTACTGATTTAAGGCAAGGAAGAGCCACATTTATCAAGTCATTGCACTTTTCAGTTGACATTCAGTTGACATAAGAATGAAAATGATTCTGCAAATAGGATCAGATAAAAATAAACAACTATCTGTATATCTAATCCTCTATTAAAAGATCACAAATCTGACTAATAAATATCTGAATTTCATAGTTACATATCCATGACTCAAACCCGACCAGACCAGACCACCGACCAAAGCAATGATATGCAGACAGATTGTATAACCATTTAGCAGTTAACTGCCATTAAACCATTGAACAAAAAGAATCAAGATGTATAAACATAAAAGTGATCAAATAAGTACCTATTGTTTTTGAGAAAACCGAAAAAAGAATTGCAAACAACTAAAAATCCGAAAAAGAAACTAATTATTATTAAAGATTTAAAAAAAAAAAAAAAAAACAGAAATATGAATATTTCAATGAAACCAGAAAACACAAAAAAAAAAAATATATCATAACAAAAACACACCTAGATTATCCAAGAAAAAATGGAGTAAGCAATAAGAAATAACAACATGATGACCGAAACCCTAATTTCTGTTTGGTTGAATTGGGAAAGCATTACTTACAAAATAAAAAAATATAAGAACATGCAGGAGAAATCGAAACAAAATCAAAATTCAAAAACAGAGAAAAAGAGTGTAACAAAGTGAGAAATACTGGATTTACCTGCTCTGCTGGTGTTGTTCGAAAATTAGGGCTTGGAAACAGAGAAGAAACATTCAAATAAATATAAAAAGAATATCAAAACGCAATTTAAAAGAGATGAAGATTATGATGTAAAAGAAGAAAGAAAAAAAGAATTGGGGTTGAAGAAAGAGATGACGATTATGATTTTACCTGGTAGTTAGAGAAAGAGACGACGATTATCAAATCCGTGCAACCGTGCCCCATAATCATCGACATACTCCCGGAAATAGTTTGAAGGTGAATACTTAATTTTTTTCGCTATATTTGGCATAAAGATAAATTTGTTTCTCGAATTAGATTTAACTGGAATGGTAAGTACCTAAGTTGATATATGAGTTCTAGTTTTGTTTCTCAAAACACAAAAATACACGATTATGGAATGAAAATATATAACTCGCATATATTGAAATAGTTTTCCCAAAAATGCTAAACTTGGCATAAGATAGGATTTGTTTCTCAAGTTACATTAAACAGGAATGGTAAGTACCTCAAATTACGGAATGTATACGGTTCGCATAAATTCGTCGAAAAAATTCGTCGAAAAAACACGGAGACGGAGCAATTTCGATGGTCAAGATTTTAAAAATATTATGTAAACGGGCTGTAAGAATATAAAGTAATAGGTTTTGGTTCATATACACGGACGCCAAAACCTCAAAATTCCACAAATAATAGTTTTATGAGGTCAATATCTAAAAATCCATACAATATTTATATTTTTGGATAGTTACGTCTAATTGTTGCCATTTTTTTCTCAAAAGATGTTGTGCATCTTTATAAGGATAGATTATTTTTTACTTGTCCACATATATAACTATGCATAGATCCTGTTACCTTATTAAAAACGATTTACTTACCATCAACATAACACAATTCCAGAAGATATCAAAAGATTTTGTCACCTATAAATATAGGCAAAATAACTTAATAACTTCTCTTAAAAAATATTCATGCTATTTTAAAATTTTGTTGCATATATTACCGGCTTTTAAACTTGTTATATCGAAAAAGGTACATAAATATCTCGATTTTAATATTAGACAAAATAAGAATATTTCCGTTAAATAAGTTTATTTTTTTCAACCGCTATATGAGTATCTACATTTAGAGATGAACAAAAAAAAATTCTTGCAGTTCCTAGATTTGTTAACAAAATTACAAAATATTATTCCTTTTTTTCCCAAAAAAATAAATCTACCGGGCCCTCCCAAAAGATATTTGTAGATTTTGCCGCTAATCCGAAGGTCCAGATTTCATATTCTATTAAAAATTGACGGTCACGAAATGTAAGGGGGCTAACTTTGATTTCGACCAATCAGGAGCGAGGGTTTCGTTCACCGGCCAATGGGAGGGGAGGTTTTCGCAACTCTCGACGTGGTGTGAGAGATGGGATTGGGTGTTTAGGTTATTGATGAAAGATTTTTGTACCAGAGAGCTAAATAATAGGAAAAAAAAACACCTTCTTGCGCGAAGGATATAGCAGTGGAAGCAGATGGGGCACTGCATCAGGGCTACAATTACGTTATTACGAAGTCTTGATGATATTAAAGTGCTTATATCTGTACAGCAAGGAGATCATTTAAAGAGATGAATTGCAGAATTTGACTGGTTTTACGTGTACAGGTATGTAGAACAACTAATAGTACTGATATAACCACTTCCGGAATAACTTCAAACACATCTTCATATTCATTAGGATAAAACGCAAGACCAAAAGGATGATAGGAGGAAGAAAGGATTCTACTTCTACTTGTATTGCCAACTTAAAGTTCTTCTTTGACTTTCTTTTAGTGATTGAGAATATCAAGAAATATATGTATATTACATCAATCACGTTACTTTCCAAAGTTTTCGTCATTTGACTTGTGTTGATATTCCGATTTTTCCAAAATTAGATTAAGTAATTGGTAACTATATTAGGAAATAAATTAAAACCAATCACATCCTCAAAAATATTAATTTTTCTTACCAATTTTTTTTTTGATCATGCAATATTGCGGGTGAGTGATAGTATAATACTGAGAAAGGAAACATATAATATTTTCATTTATGCAATATGGGGGGAGACTATTGTTTTCTTGAAACGGCTTAAAATTTTTTTTAGCTAGGCATGATTCTATTTCTAAGGTAGGTAAATGTTTGTTTCCTAGGTTAGGAGTTTCTATGGAGAGAGGGTTTGGAGCTCAGATTGTTCTCAGCTTCCAACCCTTACCCTTACCTCTGAAAATCACTTTCTATAATTTATTAATCATTTATGAATATTATATCGTGGTTGTTGTTTGAAATAGCTATAAAATTGACAGATTTGATCCGGTGTGTTCTAATTCAAAAAAAAAAAAAAAAAAAGACAGAATGTTGCGCACCTTTTTTTTCTAAATAAAAAATGCCAAGCCGATTTCAAATTCATATCAGACATCATATTGTAAAACAAACTTGCATATGCGGACTACATCTCTAAACTATAAATGTTGCGCGCCAGCCCCTCGCTCCCTTCATTTATTTGACTGCATTTATCTTTCTCGTAGTTTAGATGCATACTGGGGGAAAAAAATTTAGCCCACCCAGGCTTTAATTCGAGAAAATTTTTGATGGGGGCAAAATCCGAAGGGGGCATGTGGGACAAATGATATGTTGACACATGTCTTTGATTCCCATGAATTCTGTTTCCAAAAATATAAAAGAAATGTATTTTTGGAGAGAAAATTTGTTTTCTTAATTGTTATTAGTATTTTTGGAAACAGAATTCATGAGAATCAAAGACATGTGTTAACATATTATTTGTCCCCCATGCCCCCTTCGGATTTTGCCCCCATCAAAAATTTTCTCCTTTAATTCCTGGTTCCGTCGCTGATGATACGTGAAGAAGCCTGGTTATGGCTAGTGTTCTTCAAAATGACTAGGCTCTTAGAGCAACTCCAGTGGCGCGACTATTACCAAAGATCAAAGACAAAAAAAAAAAGACCATATAAGTTCGCCTGGTGTGGGGCGAACATTTTATCCCCGCCCGACTAAAAAAAAAAAAAAAAAAGGGGGGGCGAACATATAATGTCCGCCTGGTGTGGGGATCACATATAATGTTCGCCCCAAAACCAGGATCACATATAATGTTCGCTTGAACAAAAAAAAAAAAAAAAAAAAAAGGTGGGGCGAACATTTTACCCCGCTTGGTGTAGAAGCGTAAACTATATCCCCCGGGTGTGGGCGTAAACTTTAAGTTCGCCTGGTTTTGGGGCGAACATTATATGCACGCTCGACTATATTTGGGTTTAGTCTTTGGTCCCCGACTAAATATAATCGCCCACTGTTCATTTAGTCTGGTATTTGGTCGATGGTCCGTCCCACTACGCCTGGTTCTGAGACCAAAAAAATGGGTATAGTCGCCCACTGCAGTTGCTCTTAGAGCTGGTACATGGTTTTATAATCACGAGTTAAATTTCAGATCACGGTAACTAACTTTTAGTTATAAATAGAACTTTGACGTGCCAGAATTTGTCGTGGACATGTCTTCACGAACTTTCCTGCGGTAGAAGCAGCAAAATTATTGAACTAGAAGATCGTTACCAAGTATACAGTACTTCAAAAAATGTCTATTTATCAAGTATACAAAAGTGTGTCAGTGCCAGATGTCGTAGTGGGACATAGTATTCAACTTGTTTGACCACAAGTTTACGTGAAGTAATCGACAGGTGGGTATATACCTGAGAAGTAAAGACAAACACGTGTAAGTACACATGGATTCTTTTGTTCACACGTAAGAATGCTTATTTGGTCAGGTGGATGAATCAACGTCGCATCTTTTTACTTCCCTGTTATTTCATCAAGGAGTTGAATCTTTTGTCTAGCATGCCTATCTTTTGAAGTTAGCTTCATGGACGAAACCAGTCCACGGTGTTATGGGATTTAATCCCACCAGCTATTACGTGGTTTACTTGGAAGGAGCGAAATGCATGTGAGAATCAGAAAAATTAAGCGGGTGCTCAAACTATTAACATGGTCGAGTATAATAGCATTTATATATTTATTTATTTTTTTCTACGAAGTAAAAGAGAAATACCATATGTAGATGTAGAAAATCCTACTACTACATCCAAAGAACTATACTAAGAAAGTAAATACGCGTAAACATGAAAGAACACAAGATATACGTGGTTCGGCATGATTACCTACGTCCACGAGGGTTAAAGGATGATCTTATTACTTGATTCAAGGTTACAAGACGAGTGTTTCTCTCAATGCTCTAGGTCTGCTCTCCTCTCTCTCCCCTTACTTGAGTTTTACCTCTCTACACGGTCTATATTTATAGTTACTGGGTGATGGTACATCCAGTGCTACGGTGTTAGGCCTGACGTAGCTTCCTTGATGTTCCTCTCGGGTGATCAGTTGATACCTCAGCCGATGTTCTTATTTGTTTGGGTCGAGATGCCTAGCCGAGTGATGTCTCCTTCTGCTATCCCGTCACTCGATGTCGCTCACTTGGTGGGGATGATCGATGTCGCCCTTTGGATCCTTGGCCGAGTCTTCCTTGATCGAGCTCTTCTTATCTCTTCACCAAGCGTGTCGGCGCATTTATTGCTCCGGCACCCGATGACCATCACATCATAACTTTTCCCCTTTTCGTCGACTTCTCGAAATTTGTCTCTGCTCCTCTTTCCTCGCGCCCAGATTCGGAGAAGCGATCCGGTACTCTAAATGCATACTTTCCCCGGTACACCATGGCTTAGGATTATTCCACCTGTCCCTGCGGATTATTTACACCTACATTTATGCCCCTTCTTCCACTCGTGTGGTCAACACGTGGGGAAGAAAAACCGCCTCGTCTTCCCACGTCCTCGGTCATGCGGTTTTTGCGCATCTTTGTTCCCCACTCGCTTGATTCTTTTAACCGGTTCACCTTCTTCGCCGGTTACCACGGGAGGGGTTTATAAGTCCGACACCTAAACCTTGTATCCCTTTTATTTCCTTCTCTGCAACTTCACTCTTTCTCTATCCTCTCTGCAACTTCACTCTTTCTCTATCCTCTCTGTAACTTCATTCCTTCTCCATCTTCTTTTCGTCGCTGTTGGCTGTTTCCTCGGCAGATCTATTTCCTCTCTTCCTCATTATCCATCATCTTCTCCGTCTCTGTTGCCGCTGCAACCTCCGGTTCCGGTTGTGTTTCGCTCCTCCTGCCGTTTCTCTCATTAGTTTTTATGGCATCTTCAACTCCTCAAATGACGGAAAGAAGGTGTGTGAGTTATGTGTTTTCGATGAAGACGGCGTGCGCTTGATTCCTGTTTGTCGTAGAGTCCTTCCAAGTATGATTATCGCGCTCTAGACTCTATCTTTCCCGATAACTCATCTTCGTTTTCTTGTAGAGGCCGACAAGAGGACTGCTAAGGACTGTCGGATGAGCAATACGTTCAACCCGAAAGACGAGTTCGGTCTCCATGGATATGACGTCGGGCTCTTGTCGGGAGGAAGGGTGTTTTGAAAAAGATGATGTTTTGAGATTTCCCCATTCGGCCGAGGCGACCATTGTCACCGGGGGCCGGCTAGAGCTCCTGACTGCGTTTCCCGCTATATGATCCTAGTCGCCCGTTTTGGTACGAGGCTCTTTAAGATTCGCCGTGCCGCGCCCTGGCTCGGTGGAATGGCAATACTTTCCGCATCTTGTCCGAGTGGGAGAAGCGTAGCCGGCGAGTGTTCTCCTACTACTTGGTCTACCTACAATCCTTCCCGGGCGAGTGACTATACTCCCCGCCGGCTTTCGCCGACAATTATCGGAGCGGGACCACTACTAATGGTGATCTCGCCGGGTTTCTTGCCAGCCCCTCATCGCCATAAAACTCTTCCCGAAGGTGTTAGGAGACTTCTTTTGGATGAGGATCCCGAGGGGAAGAGTTCCAACAAGCATGCCCGTCATACTAATGACTCGGCTTGGGATCGGGTTCCACTAGCTATTTCCGGTCCTCTTTTGAGTGGCAAATTCCCTCATCCGGCCGAATTTTATCCTTTCTGGGTAGTCAATGTTGATCGGGTAAGTGTATTTTTCTGTCTTTCTAGTTTGATTGATCGGCTCGGGCGACTTGTGGGGTGATGTTTTGTTTTGGTGTTTTTCGGACCAAGTCCCGGGGTATTCCTTAAAAGGTTTTCGTTCGCGGAAGAGAGATATAATTGCAGGAGCCGAGGAGGAGACAGGGAAGGTAACAAATATACTTATTATTTTTTATTTGACGTACATGTACGTGCCCCTATTTGTTGCCTTGCATGGTTCTGACATCGGCTCATGCACAGAAGCTGAGGGTTGACAAGGCTGCTGGTGCTTCGGCGAAGGATGGTGAGGATCCCGATGATCGACTACCTTTGTCACATTTCCTGGGGAGGTCGCCTCAGAAGTCGTCTGACGATTCGTCTACCTTTGTAGGTGAGAAGCCCAAGGGAAGGGGTAAAGAACCTAAGGAGGATGCGTCTGCCCCGGAGAAGAATGTGCCCCGGGAAGTGGCTGATGAAGGGATTGTTCTCGCCGATGGCGTTGTGTATGTTGTGTCCGAAGGTGATGATGAAGAAGGTCTTTTTGATGATGAGGATGATGCCCTTGGTAATGAGGGGGAGTCGGGTCAGACGGAGAAGTCGGGTGGTAGTGGGAACCGTGTGATCGACTGCGATGTAGAGAATGTTGCTGTCGGGTGCCAACCGCTGAAGACTTTCCCCGCCGTGGTTCCTAATTCCGGCAGCAGTACCTCCTTCACCGTCTCGGGCCCTATGTGCAACTCGCTTGGGGCACTTATCTCTCCCGATTTTGCCTCTCTGTCCGATGAGGAGAAGATCAATGCCGTCTCGTTGTATGAAGCTGGTTTGAAAAGTACCTTTGATCTCCTGGTGAGTTGAGCTGTTCGGGTGTTGTGTTCTTGTTTTTGTTTAGTGCTGACTATGTTGGTGTTATTCTTAGTATATCAACCGCTCGCTGTTGAATGCTGCCATCCAACGCAGGGAGGCCGTCGAGAGGGAGGGTCTTCGCCTCTTGTTGCAGCAGGAGCGCGAACGGTCTCAAGGGTTGGAGAAGGAGTTGGCCAAAACCCAAGGTATTCGTTTTACTCGCAACTAATTATGATTGATCTTGTAGTGCCAATATCCTAAGTTTAGTACTCCTGCTGGAATCTTCTATTGCGGAGGCCGAATGCTGCCACAAGGTGTCGTTTGTTGAAGAGGGAAGCGAACATAGAACGAGATCACGTTTCGAACTTACAACAGAGAATAGTTAATAAGGATGCTAAGATTGATCGTCTAGAAACCGATATTGAAGATCTTCAATCAAACTTTATCGGTACGAGACTTTTGAGTATGTTCCAGGAAATTGATAATCGAGGCGAACCTAGCTCATTTCCAAGGTATAGCGGTGATAAAACATTATTGGCCGACAACTTAGAGGGTCAATGTGGTCGGCTAAGACTTCAGGTTCGAGATCTGCATGCAGATCGCCTCCGGATCTTGGGGGAGAGGGACGGCCGAGAAGTGTAGCCGAGAGTCCCTTGAGAAGCTTAAGGAGTCCGTAAAGGTTTCTGAGGAGTTGGATTGGGTTCGTGCTCAATTGTCAGGTTTGCAGGCTGCCCACTCTCGACAGAGGGACGAATGGAGTGATCACAAGAAGTATTGCCCCACTAATGAGTTTAACGAACAGCGATATCTAGAACTTTCTTCGAAGATGTCTTCTCTCGAGTGTAGCCTGTCTGAGTCCGAGGAGTCCATTAGAGTAATTGCCCCTTTGTTGGAAGGTGGTGTGCCTTGTGTTGTGCTTTCCGTGTTGTTGTCTCACTGTTGTTGTTGTGTGACTGACCGTTCTTGTTGTCTTGGCAGCCGAGCAGAAGAAAGTAGCCTCGTTGGAAGAAGAGATCGTCCGTTTAAAGGGGAGGGAGGCTCAGTTGCTCGATCGAGTGGCCACTTCTTTGGCGGCATCGGTGCGGCTAAGCACAGGATCTTGCTGCCGAGAAGGCGAAGTTCAATGATGAGCTCGTCTCGAAGGTTAAAGCCGGTGTGAAGGCAGTGCTTGATAAGAAGCGAGCCGATGCTGCTGCCAAGAAGGAGATTCCGGGTTCCGCTTCCTCCAAAGAGTGATCATGTTTTTTGCAGCGCTGCGTCGCTATCTTGCCCTTTTCCCCTGGGTTGTAATTCGTTCGAACACCTTTACTTTCTCGTAAACTTTGATTGGGGTCTTTGCGTCGCCAATGTGGTTGTGTTTCTTGCTACTAACATTGTTATGCATTTTACGGTTTTTATTTATGTGAAATTGACGGTGTGCGGTATAGTTTCACGATCTTGTTACGTATGCCTGCACAGATAAGTTGGTTAAGTTATAAATGCCGTTTCTGTCGAACACGCTCAATAAGGAGGGTCATCGGGCCCAATGCCATGTCCCGATTGAGGTATCTCATCACCGTCTTTCGAGATCTAGTGGAAAGGTAGTTGGTCTTTCCTAATTTCTATGGGATCGATATCCCAAGAAGTTATCAAGCAACTTTCTTGGGCAAGTGATTTCGGCCACTTGCGCGGGGAGCAATGTTGACTGCTCGATCGTCGAGTACTCATGCCCCGACAATCGGCCACTGGCTTCCAACCACCAGGGCCCTAGGACTACCTCGGCACTTGCGCACTGCCATCGCCCCGAGTTCGAATAGTCCGTCTTAGTGTAAGTCGCCCCGGCACTTGCACAATGCCATCGTTCCGGGTTCGAAACGACCATTTAAGACGCCATTGCCATATTCCCAACCCCACGTGGCCTTTTACGGAAATAAGTGACAATATGTCATACCTGATCTCATGGGTGATATAGTTTTAACCGCCTTGCGTTCCATGGTCGTGGCTCGGGTGTCCCATCAGGTTTTAGTATCTTGTAAGCCCCTTCGCCAACCTTCTCGACAATGGTGTATGGCCCTCCCCATCGTCTTTGCTAACTTTCCGCCTCTCTTATCTCGCTCATAATCGGGCAGATCCTTTAGTACTAACCGCCCGGTTGGAATTCCCTTAGTCGAACCCGTTTGTTGTACTCCGTTGGATTCTTCATTTGGTAATTTTCCATTTTTGTAGGGCCATCTCCCTTGTTTCTTCTAGGTCGTCGAGTTTGGCCAAGATAAGGTCTGCGAGATGTTTCGTCTCCACGCTTCCGTCCTTGTGGTTGGTATCATTGCTTCTGTGGGGAGGATGGCTTCGGTTCCATACGTTAACATGAAGGGCGATAATCCGGTTGCTTCTCGGCGAGTTGTTCGATATGCCCACAAGACGTTATAGAGTTCTTCACACCATTCCCCATATTCTCCATCGAGCTTCTTCTTCATGTTATCGGCAATGGTCTTGTTTGTGATCTCGGCTTGTCCATTGCTTTGAGGGTACAGGGGTGTGGATTTGCTCTTTCGGATGTTGTAGGTGTTGAATAGCAGGTCGATGTTCTTGCCTTGTAATTGCTTCCCATTGTCGGAGACGATTGCTGCTTAGTACTCCAAAGCGACATATGATATGTTCCCGGATGAATCGGAAAACATCTTTATCCCGGATGTGTTTCAATGGAGCGGCCTCAACCCACTTGGTAAAGTAGTCGGTGGCCACAATTAGGTATTTCCTCTTCCCGATCCAACGTGCAATGGTCCTACGATGTCGATTCCCCATTTGGCGAAAGGCCGGGGGCCCGATAACGAGTTTAAAGTTACCGGCGCATGCGCATGTATCTTTTTCCAAATTTTTGGCATTCATCGCCAGACGAGGGCCATGTGCCTCGCGTCCTCATTCATGTACGGCCAAAAATACCCCATGGTTTTTGCTCGTGCCGCCAGGCTACTGGCCCGACTATGGTTTCCGCCGCCCCATAGTGCAACTCGTTAAGGATTGTATGCCCCTCTTCTTTACTTAGGCACCTCAACAATGGTCCTAGGTACGATTTTACTAGAGAATGACATCTCGAATTTCGTATGCTTGTTTGCTTTGCTTTTGATTTTGTTGATCTCGGAGTCGCCCTTTGGGCAATTTTCTGTTTCGAGATACTCGTGAATCGGCTTCCTCAATCGTCGGCCGATATTGGTCGGTAGTGGTTCTTTACTGCACACTGTCTTGCGCCGACGTTCTCGGTCTCGGGTACTGATGGCATTAAGACCCTCATAACTCTGATGCCCTCGATGCTTGAGTCTGTCAACATGGAAGCAATGTATGCCAGGGCATCCGAATGCCGGTGTCTTTTAACGGATGTGTCGAATTTGATGCTTGGTATTTGTCCGATGTAGAATTGGGCGAGTTCCCGGTATTTACGTAACAAGGGATCATGTATGGCGTATTGCCGTTGATTTGTCGGACAACTAGGCGAGAGTCGCTCGTAAGTCGTACTTCTGGATGCCCATCTCCACTATCAAGCGTAGGGCATGTATTCACGCTTCGTACTACGTGACATTGTTGGTTGCTTTAAACTCAAGCCTAAAGGAATGAACCATTTTCTTGCCCTTTGGTGTCGTGAAGACCAGTCCTAAACCCGATCCGTCTTTATTGGATGACCCGTCGACGAAGACCTCCCATCGTGTCGGGCTGCAGGTCTCGAGTAAGTCGGGTGGGTCATCTCGATCTTCTTCCATTCGGGATGTCTTCTACTTCGTCTTCGTCAGGGGAAGTCTGCAAAAATCGGCCACCTGCCATTGCTTTCACTTTCTTGTCCTCATTTCGTAGAAGACATCGAATCGCTTTATTTGCGCGCTCCACTTAGAGATCCGTCCCGACCCCTAGCTGCGTTGTCAAATCTTGACTCTATGGAGGACTTGGTAAGCACTCGATTCTTGTGAGTTTGGAAATACGTCAAGAGCTTGTGTTGCAAACACTAACGCTAGTATGAGCTGCTCGATTCTGGTGTAGTTCTTTTCCATGGGTTCATGGTCTTGCTTATGAAATATCCGGCTTTTCTCTGCTCCCTCGTTCTTGACCAACACGGCGCCGATGGCATGACCGGGTTGCCCCGAGATACAGTGTTAGTATGTCCTCGGGCTCGGGTCTTTGTAACACCGGTAGGCTCGCCATATGTTGCTTGATTTTCTGGAAAGCTTCCTCACACTCCTCGGTCCATTTAAACTTCTCTCCCTTTCTTAACGTCCCGAAGAAGTCCTTGCACTTGTCGACGATCGAGAGATGAATCGTCCTAAAGCCGCCAAGTTCCCGTTCGGTAGTTGCACGTCCTTAAGCTGTTACAGGTGATGGCATTTCTACTACGGCTTTGATTTTATCTGGATCTGCCTCGATCCCTTTGTCGGTGATTACGTATCCTAGAAACTTGCTCGAGGTGACCCAGAAGGTGCACTTGGATGGATTTGCCCTCATCTTGTACTTCCTCATGGTTTGGAAGATGCCTCTAAGGTCGTCGATGTGAGTATTGGCCACTTTGCTCTTGACCAGCATGTCGTCCACGTATACTTCGATGGTGTCGTGTATTTGATCCTCGAACATGTCTTCCACCAGCCTTTGATATGTAGCACCCACCGCATTTCTCAACCCGAATGGCATTTTGGTGTAGCAACACGATCCTCTTGGCGTGAAAAAGATGTATGCTCCACGATCTTCGGGGGGCCGGGGGGATTTGGTTATATCCAGTATCCGTCCATGAGTGTTATCGCCTTATACCCGACAATGGATTCCACTAGATGGTCGATCTTTGGGGAGGAAAGCTGTCCTTTGGGCATGCCTTGTTCAAGTCGCTATAGTCGACACAAACTCGGACGCCCCCATTCTTTTTGGGACTATCACCATATTAGATATCCATTGCGGGTATTGGGCCTTTCGGATAATTCTGCCGCGTCTGTTTCTTGACTCGGCCTCCACTTCGGTTGTAGCTCGGGTGCGATTCTTCTCATCTTTTGTCGATAGGTTTGAACTTGGGGTCTATCATGAGATGGTGTGAGCAGATTTCTGGGTCGATTCCTTCCATGTCGTGCATTTGCCAGCGAATACATCCATGTGCTCCTTCGGGAGAGTTATCGGCTTTTTGGGACTGTTCGTTCGTTAGCGTGACCCTATTCTCACTAACCTCGGCTCCTCCTCGGTGCCCAGTTGACTTGTCGGGTTGGTTCTAGGGCCGAAAAAGTTTTGCTTTGGCTCGCAGACGGTTGTTTGGCTCTCTGTGATTGCTACAAGATTTACTGTCTCGCCCGCTTCGTAGGTGGCGATGGCTTGTGACATTACCTTTTCCAATTCTTCTCCCGCCTCCATTTCCTTAGACTTCTTCTTTTCTTGGCGTTTCCTCGACCGTCTCTCCTCATTCTATTGGATGTCTATCTCATGCGCTTTGCCTTGCCGCAGGGTCGCCTAGCACCTCTACCACTCCGCGATAGGAAGGGAAGCGCAATCTTTGGTGGTAAGCCGAGGCAACTCCCTTGATTCCTGCGATCCAAGGTCGTCCCGGGATCGCCATTATGGTGATGCGACATCGACTACGCAAAAGGTGGTCGGTGTGTCGAGGAACCCTTCCTGTCCCGAGACTACGAGAGTGACTTCTCCCTTTGGCACATCACCAGTACCATTGAAGCCATAGATTCGGTAGGTTGACGGGATCGGGATGTCGTCGAACGTTCCATCCTCTTGAAGGTGTTATAGAACATGACTTCAAACCGAACTACCACTTTGTCCATTAATATCCTGCGGATGCCCCACTCCTCGATCAGCGGGGTTATTACCAAGGATCCCGTGTGCTTGCCGTTTAATGGAACATCTTTCGCCGAAAAAGTAATCGGCTGCATCATCCATGGCTCCATAGGTAGGGTCTTGGCCACACTAAAGATTTCTCTGCCGTCTGTCCCTCTTGTGTATCCTCGAGGTGATCTGGTCCTAAATCGTATCCTTGTGTTGCCGAGTGCGATATGGTATTGCAAGTGAACCTGAACGCCACGATTGATTCTTATTTGGTGTCTCTGGGACCTCGGGCTGGGTGTCGACGGTGTTTTGACGAAATGCCGCAAGTACCCGTCTCGGATCAAATGCTGGACGATATCCTTTACTTCCCGACAATCATTAGTAGAGTGGCCTCGAAACTGATGGTAGGCTGCAAACTCGGGGTGGTTTCTTGTTTCGTCAAACTGGACTCCCCGAGTCTTAGGGTACAGAATGTCATTTCTTTTTTCGACCTCTTTAAATATCTCCTCCAAGGGAGCGTTTAGCGGAGTGTATGTTACGGGCTCGTGACGGGGTTTCTTCCCCTTCTCGGTCCAAACCTTCTGTTCTCCCACGGTGGTGAGTACCGGGATCTCTTTCGGGTCGTTTCGAGGCCTCATGTGGGATCGCCTCTGTGGTGGTGCTTGCCTCCTGTACTCCTCTATCTGCGCTCCTTCACTGAATTTCTTCCAAGGCGATATAATGCTCTTGCATCTTTCGGATCTCCTCGGTGTTTTAGGTTTTTCTGTGTACATCGCCACCCAAATGGGATCGACTTCCCCAACGAGTTCTCGAAACCAAATATCTGGCGATCGGCGGGACCTTTCCGATATCCGTACACAACTTCCTCCATCGGTCTGCATTAGCAGCGCGGCGGCTCCACGAATCTTCGCGCAAGTGTGAACAGTTTGTTGACTGCGGGCGAGCTATCTTGTTATGCATGTAGGTCTCGAGGAAGGTTTCTACCCGCCGCATAGCTTCCAATGGACTCATTAGGCGGTGTAGAACCAACTCTTCGCCTCGCCCTCCGATCATGCGGAAAAAACTTGCACATGACCACATCATAATTTTTCCACCGTAATAAGGACATTAGTACATATTGATGTGTTCTCCGCGTCGCCCGTGCAATCGAACCTAGATGGGAAGATCGGTAACGTGCATTTGGGTGGGAATGGAGTTCGATCCAACTCTCTAGTAAACGGTATCTTCTCGGGCTTCACCGATTACTTACGCTGGCTTGTCGTCCTCACTATTCCCGTCGGTTTTTGACCATTTGCTCGAGTTGTTCGATCTTTTGCTTGGTTGTTGCGTCCGTACCCTCGCTGGTTGCTTCTTCCTCGGTCGAACAATCTTCGGTTGGCCCATACCCTCCTCTCGGCCGGTTAGGATCGGGCATACGTTCTCGGCCCGGGGAAGGGGAGTAGGGTGTTCCTCGGCAAGTATGATTGCTTTGGAGGTGCCTCGACTAGATGATCCTCTCGGCCCCGCTCTCTGTTACGGAGCTGGTAGTTTTCGTGCTCTAAAGCCGGAGTTTCTCCTTTGTAGTTCTCTCATTAGGTCTTCCTGCCTTCTACGGCTCGCTAATATAGCGAGCAACATCGAATCGGTGCTTTCGTGGCTAGAGTGGCCGTTTACTTGGTGTCCTGCTACGTTGGGATGTGCTGCTGGAGGCCTTGTTGGGAGGATGACTGGGGGGACGATCGAAGCTACGGGATGATCGGCCACCGTTGGGGGAATGTCTCGGGTGTGATTGTCCCTTGCCAAGTTTACTCGCCTAAGCCTCTCTGCTTCTCGTTCTAGTTCTTGCTGGTACTCCGTCGGATGCCTTTCTCGCCCTTGCCCATCCTGTATCATCTGCACTTCCTCCTCCTCCTCGGTATCTGATGCGGTTCTCCCATCTACCATATCATCCTCGTTCCCTTGCCTCATCTGGGTTGGGTTAATCCTTAACATTCCGGGCGGGAGGTCATCGTCTCGGCCTAAATCGACTTCTTCGTCAACAGTTGTCATGCCTCCGTTTGGTGCCAGGATCTCGCCTTGATGATTCTATCGGATGTTCTGCTGTCGGGAGTCCGTAAGCCTTTCCTGCATGCTTGATCCTGCTACGGCACGGTTCCTAAGAATCCTACTCGTCCGGGAAGTGCTCGCCATTGCCTTTGGTGTAGCTCTTGCTCCTCGGCTTGCCCGTTCCTCACCTACGTAAGCAAAGTACACGGCCCTTACTTCGAGCTATTTTCGAAAGGGTTAAGAATGAAGTACGGCTTGATTACTGCAAGCGGGGTAAAAGGGAAGAAACTTTGTAGTACGATTCTTTCTATGTCAGCGTGTTGGTCTTAGCTACCCAGTGGTCTTAACCAAAAAGGACAATCTTTTGGAGGGATATCTCCACACGTCGCTTTCGGTACCTTCCCCATGCATTAATTATTATTTGTCCTAACATTCCTTGTGCCAGAAATCATTAATCATCCGTATATCTTGATCGGAAGACTTCTTTCTTGACTATAGTAATGATAACCCTCGGGCGATTTGTGGTGACGATCCGTCTACACAAGTTCTTTGGGAGTCCTAAAAGCGATTGTAAAGTAGGATTCACGAGGTTTTCTCTTGGTGATATGAGGCTCTCATATGGGATCAAGGTGAGGCTTTGGTTACGAGGCGCTCACAATAATCCCTTCAGTAGTGGTTCCGGAAAACTAAACCCGATGGCCAGTCGGGTTTACCTTCGTTGCTACCGTACTCTGATCGATTAACCGGAAAGGACTTTGAATGGCCTCATACATTTCCACTCAGCTTCTACCGATCATCGGAGGTGATCCATTCGGGAGATTTAAGGTGTTATGATGGGCTTTTCAAGGGTTAAGTACTACGGAGTCTAACTTTTAATCACAAGGGTGAACTGTGGACGGTAAATCTGACAGGCAACGCACTCTGACCGTTAGAGTTTTCACTTAGCGTCGACTATCATCCGTAGAGGGTTATAGGAACCGTTGAATTTCTCTTTTAACGATGTTGAATCTATGAGCGGCGACCAGCAAGATGGAATTTCCTTCTAGCTTCTACCAACATCAAAAGATGTTATCTTGGGAGCTTATTGATCTTCCAAAGTCTCGCTGGACAACTCAAAGATATAGCCTATCTTAATGGTTCTGTCCTAACGACCCAACTCGAGTGAAAGGCAGAAACTCAGACGAAGAACACAAAGCAGGTTTGTAAAAAAAAAAGAGCACAAAGAAGTGTTTTGTGACTCTACTCATACGGAGAACACAAAGTGGACTCATATCGAAACTTTATAAAGTTTAGCTAGGAAAACGAGGGACAAGAAAGATTCTCAAGCGCTGTTTTTGAACATTCTAACCAAGAGAGTTTCTTCCTTAGCTTCAACTAACGCACGAGCGCTCTTAGGAGCTTGGGTTTTCTCTCTTGGTCTCCGATTTCAAGGTATCCGGAAATGTTATACGCTCCCCTTAGTCGGCGCCAAAATGTAGATGTAGAAAATCCTACTACTACATCCAAAGAACTATACTAAGAAAGTAAATACGCGTAAACATGAAAGAACACAAGATATACGTGGTTCGGCATGATTACCTACGTCCACGGGGTTAAAGGATGATCTTATTACTTGATTCAAGGTTACAAGACGAGTGTTTCTCTCAATGCTCTAGGTCTGCTCTCCTCTCTCTCCTGTTACTTGAGTTTTACCTATCTACACGATCTATATTTATAGTTACAGGTGATGGTACATCCAGTGCTACGGTGTTAGGCCTGACGTAGCTTCCTTGATGTTCCTCTCGGGTGATCAGTTGATACCTCAGCCGATGTTCTTATTTGTTTGGGTCGAGATGCCTAGCCGAGTGATGTCTCCTTCTGCTATCCCGTCACTCGATGTCGCTCACTTGGTGGGGATGATCAATGTCGCCCTTTGGATCCTTGGCCGAGTCTTCCTTGATCGAGCTCTTCTTATCTCTTCACCAACTCTGTCAGCGCATTTATTGCTCCAGCACCCGATGACCATCACATCATAACTTTTCCCCTTTTTCGTCGACTTCTCGAGTGTCTCTCCTCCTCTTTCCTCGCGCCAGTTCGGAGAAGCGTCCGGTACTCTAAATGCATACTTTCCCATTACACCATGGCTTAGGATTATTCCACCTGTCCTGCGGATTATTTACACCTACACCATATACTCCATTCGTTCCATTTTAGATGATGTTTTTGGAATTTTCACGCAGATTAAGAAATGGAGAGATAGGAAGATTTTCCATCTATACCCTTGAGAAAAGTCTTCAAGCATTAATTACTATTAGTGCATTTAAAAATGAACTTATAGTTCCAAGACAAAATGTTAGGGTGTTATTGGAAGTTTTGTGGAAAAATATGAAAACCTTCAAGTATTATGGAACAAAAAATAACCCTAAAAAGTCATCTAAAACGGAACGGAGGGAGTAAGAGAAAGAGATTACATAGGATATTCGGAAAGTTTTCCCGGTATCATTTCAGGACAGACCCTGGTATGATCTATGGACAACAAGCGGTATGACCACCATTAAAAGAAATAAGACTTTTATCTAAAGCAATAGACCTATTTAAGAAGGATGGTAGATCTTCTTTCCAAGAGCTGAAAATAGAAGATTTCCTCGCCTCCACCGCTAATTTATCAGCCACATAATTGCCAGATCTATGGATGATTTGGAATCCCAAAAAATTGTCGCATTCTGCCAACATCTTCATTGCTTCCTTCACTAACTTTTGATTCTTCCAGTCCATCATCGTATCATTTACTTCAATGTACCTCCACATTATTTCACAGTCCCCCTCTATCCATAAATTTTTCATACCTTCTTCCCTTGCCCATTTATCCCCACATGTAAAGAGCGAACGCTTGACTTTTCTGCACTTGAAGCTTTGAGTATTCTGGATGAGATCCTCTTCCATTACTGCATCATCTCTTAAAATCTGCATGTAATCAGCATTCATTGTTTCGGAAACCATGAAGCATCATAGATTAGTTTAAGACAATGCAAGTCAGGCAATTTCCATGGAATATTAGGTCTAGGGATTATACCAATGATATTTGAATCAGTGTTCACATCTCTATTAGTCTTAGCCCAAAAATGCATATGTCTTTGAATTATAATTGAAGTTTGTATGGTAGAATTTTCCTTCCTTTTCTTCAAAGATCATTTGCACCTCTCTTTCCAAATGTACCAACATTTGGTTGCACAAATTCGATTACATTGGTACCTGTTGCCTGCCACATACCATAATTGTTTTGAAAGAGGCGGCCATCACATTGATATTGCTCCATTCGGTTTGGTGGTAGCATCCAGATTGTTTTAGCATACCAACATTCAAAAAAAAGTGCATCAAGGACTCATTGCCATTATTAAAAAATTGCAATTATTATCTACATCCAGCATATATCTGCTAATTATCCGAGTGACGAGGTAAAGCATCATTCAAGCATTTCAGGAGAAAAAGTTTTATCCTTGAGGCGGATCCTCTTTCCAAAACTTTTTCCAACATAATTCTTTTCTTTGCCTACATTTTGAATTCCACACAGTCTATCATATAAAGACTTAACCGTAAACATGCCATTCCTAGTTAGTTTCCATCTAGGTTTATCCTGTCTGCATAAAGTTTCATGTTTAAAATAGGCAGAGCAATTATATGTGGGAAAGAATTTGTGATTAGTTCCTGGTTCAACTTATTTGTATCTGGATTAATCAGATCCGATACAAGTGTTAACATGTCGTTCTTTTCAGAACACAAAAAATTCAAAGTAATATCTAGATCTGGTATCCATTGATCACTCCATATATTTATTGAATTTCCGTCTCCTACTTCCCAAAAAATATATTTATGTATCATATTGATTTCTGAAAACACACTTCTACATCCAAGAAGAGTTAGTACTTTTTCAGTTTGAAAACAAATTTTTTGTTAAACTACTTTTTTTTGAACATTTTAATCCACCATGAGTCTGGCTCAGAGATGATTTTCCAAGCTCCATGCCACAGATCGACGCTTAAGGAGATAATGATGCAGCGATGCGAATGACTTCTCCGTTTAACATGGTTTTCAAGCACTGGTGATACGTCGAAGGAATGATTATGTTGTCGTGGAGCCATGGCCTTCACAGTATCATGTGGTAATCTGGATCCTTCTCGATTACCTCGAACCTTACTTTTGACTGGATAGGTCCCACTGATAGATTCACGTTGACGTACCCATACGTACTGGTTTGGTTTCCTTCCAAATCGGTCATTGTAGTGGACTATTTTACAACTTCATTCGGCCGCACCCTGGCCGTTATGAGCGTCCTGAGGGTAACAACGTTGGAGGATGCTCCCGTTTCGATGAGAGCTCTTTTGAATTCCACGTCCTTGATACGGGCTGTGATATGTAGGGCACGGTTGTGGCCTCCCTCTGCCATCATGTCGTCGTCGGTAAACGTGATATTGTTGACGGACAAATCTGGCGTTCTTGACTTTTCCAAGCATGAAGGAACCAAGGACACGCTTAATGCTATTCGATTGATGGAGATGAACGTATCCATCCGTTGATCCTTCGAAAGATGTAAGAGTTCAAATAAATTTTGAACTAGTGAGGCCGCTTCCTGGTTTACGGGTTTCTGATTAGTGGTGAAGTTGTTGACTTGAGAGTGATCGTTCGGTATGTTAGTCCCCAGCTCTGGAGTCTCCGGGGCAAGTGAACCGTTCAATTCTTCCGTTAGGTTGATGAGGAAGTCCAGTATGATGTTAATCGCATCTTTCATCAGACCCATGTTCTTGGTGTGGATCTCCTGAACCCGCACCAAGTCAGTCAGCCTTGGGATTCCTTCGTCGATTGCATCGTTTGTGTTGGGGAAGGAAACATTGTCGTTCGCCTGAGTGGAACTTGAGTGCACGGATTCAGTCCTAAAACCAGACATCCTCCTGAGTTAGAGAAACGTATTGTGAAATTGATATTGGGACTGATAGATCAACCTCCCAATGTGGTCGCCAATTGTTTGTGGGTGAAAATGGTTTCTGTTGATTTCGGTAATTTCGGGTGTGTGGTTGAGAAACAAATTTAAACCCTAAACAATATACTGCAAGGGAGTATTTTAGATTCGAGAGATCAATCTGTACAAGTCCGACCTAAACCAAGAAATGGCCGTTCCATACTTTCTTCGGTCACAAAGTAGGGGAGAATGGGTTGGTTTTGGGGAGGGAAGCAAGGAAAGTGATGAGACCAGAATAGTTGATTGGAAGAGTAGTTGTGTTACGACTTGTATCGGAAAATGGGAAGCTAACGTATGAAAAGATAGCAAACATTTTAAGTGGTGTATGCTCTTGGCTGAACTTGTTGTTGGAAATATTTAAGAACTATTTATACAAGTCGAAGTGAAACGTACTCTGGTCTCATTAAGGAATGGAAAAATGGGTGACTAAATGGGAGGAGGTGGTAACGTTAACGCATGGAATTGATGTTCCATAAAAAGAACGTTTCACCATTAACTCCAGTATTTACTAACCGCCTCATCCTTAAGACACTTCCTTATGACGGGCGTAGTGTACGCCGCACGTTATGTAAACCGCCAAACCAATACCCAAAGAGGATCCCAGGTTTGTGATATGTGTTGATGTCTCGAATGTTTTTGTGGAAAACATATAGCATGTTGTTTTTGCACTGCAAGTCGTGCTTGGGAGACTCGCTAGCTTGGTGACTTCCGGCGGTCGAGATTTTGCATCTTAAGACGAAAGGTAGTCGTTGATCGTTGCACGCTTTCGTTTTGGTGGCTGTATAGGAAGGCCGGCATGTGGCGCGGCAAGGTTGGCATCTTGTTGGCATGGCATGCCTTGGCGCGGTTTAGTGTAGCCAAGCTAGGGTTTTGGGTCAAATGTTACCATGTGTTGTCTGGTAATCTCGGACGGCTAGGATTTGTTCCTGGGATTGGAGTGCGACCGTTGATTGTCGCACGCCTTCGTTTTGGTAGTCGCGTAGGGAAGGCCATCATGGTGGCGCGGCTAGGTTGGCATGGCATGGTTTGGCTTGGCCAAACTTAGGTTTTCGGGCCAAAGGTTACCATGCGTTGTCTGTTAACCTTGGATTGCTAGGATTTGCTCATGGGATTGAAGGGTGACCGTTGATTGTCGCACACCTTCGTTTTGGTATCCGCGTAGGGAAGCCCACCATTGTGGCGCGGCTAGGTTGGCATGCCATTGGCATGGCATGGTTTGGCGTGGCCAAACTTAGATTTTTGGTCCAAAGGTTACCATGCGTTGTCTGGTAACCTTGGATGGCTAGGATTTGCTCTTGGGATTGAAGGGGGACCGTTGATTGTCGCACGCCTTCGTTTTGGTAGCCGCGTAGGGAACGCCAGAATGGTGGCGCGGCATGCCGTTGGCACGGCATGGTTTGGCTTGGCATGCCATGGACGCATGGTGCGGCTAGGGCCAAGGCAAGGTGCGATTTGGCTTGGCATGTGGGGCCAAGGGTTTGGCGTGAATGGTTTGTCTTGGCATTGCGAGGCCAAGGGCTTGGCATGCCATGGGCGCATGGTGCGGCTAGCATGCTAGGTACAAGGCAAGATGCGGTTTGTCTTGGCATGTGGGGCCAAGGGTTTGGCGTGAATGGTTTGGCTTGTCATGGCGGGGCCAAGGGATTGGCATGCCATGGGCGCATTGTACGGCTAGCATGGTTACGGCCAAGGCAAGGTGCGGCTTGGGTTGGCATGTGGGGCCAAGGGTTTGGCGTGAATGGTTTGGCTTGGCATGGCGGGGCCAAGGGCTTGGCATGCCATGGGCGCATGGTGCGGCTAGCATGGCTAGGGCCAAGGAAAGGTGCGGTTTGGCTTGGCATGTGGGGCCAAGGGTTTGGCGTGAATGGCTTGGCATGGCGGGGCCAGGGGCTTGGCATGCCATGGGCGCGTGGTGCGGCTAGCATGGCTAGGGCCAAGGCAAGGTGCGGTTTGGCTTGGCATATGGGTCCAAGGGCTTGGCGTGAATGGTTTAGCTTGGCATGGTGGGGCCAAAGGCTTGGCATGCTATGGGTGCAAGGTGCGGCTAGCATGGACAGGGCCAAGGCAAGGTGCGGTTTGGCTTGGCATGTGGGGCCAAGGGTTTGGTAGGTGTGGCTGGCATGGTTTGCCATTAGCACATGAGTGCGGCTAGCATGGTTGGCATGCCTTGGCGCGGTAGGTGTGGCTGGCATGTTTTTCCATCGGAACAGGGGTACGACTAGCATGGTTGGCATGCCTTGGCGCGGTAGGTGTGGGTGGCATGTTTTCCATCGGAACGGGGAATGCGACTAGCATGGTTGGCATGCCTTGGCGCGGTAGGTGTGGCTGGCATGGTTTGCCATTGGCACAGAGGTGCGGCTAGCATGGTTGGCATGCCTTGGCGCGGTAGGTGTGGCTGGCATGATTTGCCATTAGCACAGAGGTGCAGCTAGCATGGTTGACATGCCTTGGCGCGGTAGGTGTGGCTGGCATGGTTTGCCATTGGCACAGGGGTGCGGCCAGCATAGTTGGCATGCCTTGGCGCGGTAGGTGTGGTGGGCATGGTTTGCCATTGGCACAGGCGGTGCGAGAATTAGGGTTTTGGCTTGTCGAAATCCTAATTAGCATTAAAAAAAGGTATCCTGGTAATTTTCTCGCAGACAAATTAAAGTGTGCTTGGTTTGGACATTATTACTCAAGTTCTGTGACGTCACTGTCTGACTAGGGTTTACGACTTTACCCCCTAAGTTAAAAACCACTATCAACAGCTTGATGGCATCAATTTTTTCTATGATTTTTTTGGGCAGTTTAAAACATCCCATTTGATACACATGTAAACTACAAAGAACTGATTTGTTTAGAATCAGTTTGCTAGGTTGATTTAGGATTTTACTTTTCTATCCTTTCACTCTTTCCTCCATTCTACTTACAATGAAATCAAATGTTTTAAGTTTCGATTTATCAATAAAAAGTGGTACTCCTTGATAGGAATCTTTAATGTCAATTTTCTTTATTTTTAAGAGTCAAGACATCATTTTTTTGAGATTGTAAAGAATTTTCTTTGAGAAAAAAAATCCTTGATTTATCAAAATTGACCATTTGACATGAGACCACACTAAATTCATGTAAAGCATTCAGAAAATTCTTGCAATTTTGCAGATTTGCCTTAGTAAAAATCAGACAATCGTCTGCAAAGAATAAATGATAGATTGAAGAATTATTGTGGCTTATTTGAAGACCATGAATATCATTTGAGTTTTCTTTTCCAATTAAGAATCTTGAGAAAACCTCAATACAAATTAGAAATAGATAGGGGGATAGATATAGTGGACCCCCCTATCTTAATCCGCTTGTAGGTTTGAAATACTCTCCCGCATTTTCATTTAGCAAAACTGCAGTGGATGCAGTTGAAATGCATTAATGAATTAATAGACACCACTCCTTGCAAAAGCCTAGACTTTCCATAGCTTTTACGATTTTGGGCTATGGTGTTTGGGGATTTTGGGGATATTTCGAAGTGTGATGCTTAATCGGAAGAACTTATAGTTCCAGCCGCCATAATGTCTGGGTTTGTAGGTTTGTCTTTTGGGAAAATTAGGCGCATGCCCAAAAAAAATAATATTCTCATTGTCAGGCCCACAATTAATTTAGGTACCGTGACACCCATAATTATTTCAGTGACACCCATAATTATATGACATTATTAAAAATGTCTGCATGACGGATTATGCATCCGCATGACGGGTTATGCATCAGGGGTATAACTGGCAACGCAACTTGGATATAACATATCTAAAAATTTGCGCCTTGGAAATTTTACAAATTTTATATCGTTGGAAATCTTTTTAAGAGAGCTACGATAGCAGTACAAACAAGAATATCAAAATTTTGTTTTTCACGAAAAAAATTGGAGGTGATCATCATTTTAGGCAAAATTTTCAAAAACTTGATACATAACCTTTATGTCGACCACCAAAAAGATGCATAACACATTGCACGACGCATAATGAATTATGTAACCATTTTCTCCTTTGCATAACTAATTATGCATTTGGATAACAAAGTTATGCATCTATAACAAGTTATGTAACCATTATTTTGGTTGATTTTAGTGCGTACATAAAAAATTGATGCATACTGCAGTATGCATCCATATTTACGGATGAATATCAGGTTATGCATCTATTTTCTCGATGCATAAAAGATTGTGCAATAATTTCTCGATGCATAATGCATTATGCAGTCATATTTTCGGATGCATAACAGGTTATGCATCCATTTTCACGATTGCATAACATGTTATGTAGATATTATTGTAGGTGCATGACAAGTTATGCAACCTTATTTTTTGGTTGTTTCAATACTAAGAAAAAAGTAGTTGCATAACTTGTTATGCAACCGTTTTCTGGACTGCATAACAAGTTTTTCAAAAAAACAACTGTAGAACGTGTTATGCAACCAATTTCGAGAATGCATAACAAGTTATGCAACAAATTTTGTAGATGCATAACCTGTATGCATCACTATTCACACCTCTATTTTCTTTTAAATTCACGTCACACGAACACCAAACCCATTTGCACTTCCATTTCCTTTGCCTTGCCACTGCAGCATAAATTCAATTTTTATTTATTTGTTCTGTCATAAAACCTCAAAGTTCAGAACCAAATGGCTCCCTAGACTATCCAGTTTCTCTTCTTCCCGATATGAACTTCAAATGAATTTATGCGATACTATTATTACTAATCACCTTTGCAAATAAGTCGAGCCTGCAGTGTTGTTTCTAGGATCCTCCAACCGGACTTAAAACTTTTTCAAGATTTCTATCAATATGGGGCATGTTGGTCCCATTGCTCACTACTTAATTTCACCAGGATCAAAAATAACAAAAGCAAACAACGACGACATTGCTAGATATGTGAAGAAATCTGCAATTACATCTAAACTTTGGCAAATGCTAATTTGCTCTTCAGTTTTTAGCCATACTGATCAACAACAGCAACAGCAGCAACAACATCAACATCATCGGAAATCTGATCCGCTACCGCCACCGTTAATTTTTCTACGGTCAGTTTCTCCTTATATATGTCGTCGTTCCGATGATTCATCTTGGCATCAAAACCAAAATCAATTAGATTCAAGGTTTTACAGTACTCCTCAATTAGGTCCATCTTCAAACACTTTCGGTAAAAATACTGTAAATACTACTAGTGTTAATCAGGCGAAGAAGAAAAAATATACAAATTCAGTATTTTATCAAATTTATTTCGTTCTTCTACTAATAGATCTGTGGTAGCCGATGAACAACCACCACCGGAGCAACAACAACAAATCCCAATTCCGATTCCAATTCCATATCCTCATACCAGACTTGTTGAGAACTCAACAATTTACAGGGCATCGGTATCAACACCATCCCCAATTTCATCAACTTGGTACTCATCGTTAATCCCTAATCTCCGGAAAACAACAAAAGAATCACCGTCTCGATGTGATTCCAACCCATCTGTTCTTCTCAATCTTAAATTCGAAATATCCCACAACCCCATGAATCTCTCCCTTTTTATGAGTTTTAGGTGACCGTATAGTGGAGATGAAGAAGAAAAGGAATAGAAGATGAAGAAGAAGAAAAAAAAAGACAGAAACAAAATTTTATAAATTATGGGTTTGAGAATAAGTTTTCCCTAAAGAATGGGGGTGCGCCTTCAAATTTCTGGGCGTGGATTTTACGGTGGGGAAATCTGAAAAATGGGTCTCCCTGTAGTTTTCACTTGTCTTTTGTGCATTTTTTTTTGTTCTGTACATTTCACCTTGGATTTTGGGGCCTACTTTTTTAATTTAATTTTATTTAATATATTGGTTTTTATCCAGAATATCTTCTGTTTAAACAAAAATTTCTAAGCACCAACAAATAGAGCTTTAGCTTTCTACGCAGAGGCAGATCTTTTTCTTTTTTTGTTGCAGCAACTAAACCTTTCCGGAGTTCTGATTCAATAAGAACAAAAAAAAAAAAAAAAAACAAACGAACCAAAAACAGTTCAGATATCCGGTCACTATGACGACGCAGCGTACATCTTATTCTTCACAACACTCCTAGGTAAAAATTACCAAGGAGCATTCGCTACGGCTTGGAATTCTGCTGTTTCTGAAACTTTCACAAGTTCATCTATCCGAGAAATCATAAAGGATACCTTCATGCCAAGCTGCTCAAACGCTTCCAGACTGTTTCTCCACATTGTCAACTCACCCTTACAAGTATGGCTAAGTTCACAAGACCTAATGGCATCAGCAATGCTGACAGTTTCAGATATGATACCCGTAACTAATGTAAAGTTGAGACCAGGCAGAAGATTTGCATGAAGGAACGAGTTCTGGCTGCGGCAGAGCTTGTAATACTTAGCTGTGACGTGCTCGGGCATTTTACGACCTCTAACTAAATAGTTTACGACTGTTGTGAAGCTCTCAAAATTGATGCCTTCAAACTCAACAGCTGAAGCTACCACCTCATTGTTACTATCAGGTTGCTCACTAAGCGGTAATGGGAGACTTCCCTGTTCATCGCAGTTTTGAATAACAGCTGAATCAACACGCCTTTGGCTTTTCTTAGCAAGATTTTCCGTCGGCTTACCTTCAGTAATGGCTGATTGGAGACACCTTTGGCGTTTCTCTGTAGGTTTTATCCCCGGCTTCAAATTCTTAACAGCATCGCCTAATTGACAAACATCACAAAACAAAGTGTTAGTAACTAAATTACACCATTTTAATGTTCCACATAAACTGAAAAATAAGAATGACAGACCCGACAGAGATACCTTGAGATTTATTCAGCGTTGGAGCATTCACCGTTAGAAGGTCAAGAGCAGCATCTGCTCCACCCTCTTCCCTTACAATGTGAATCATGAATTTATTAACCTCGACCAATTCGAAAACCACTGCATCCCCCTCTTTTAGATGGTGAGCCTTGGCAAACCCTTGCCAGCCACCACTCAGTCCACAGTTTCTAGGAAGGTAAGATATCTCATGAAATTCAAGGCCGTCTTCATCCACCAACGTCATCATAATATCATCCTTTGACATAAAAGTTTTACAGAATTTCGAGGGAATCCCCTGTTAACAAAAAACAAAAACAAAATATTAATGCCATAATCTATAAAATTTAGAATAAGACAATGGGATAACCTTACCATCCAGTAACCTCCCCCAACATGTGAAGGAAGCATAACTCTCACCAAACTTGGTATTGCAGGGTCTAAACTCATTTGGATTTCTTGCGCTCGCTTTTCGGCTGATAATGATAATATAGCTTCGCCCATCTCAATCAAGGTGTCTGATTTCCAAATCTACAATTTATAATGAATCAGTGGCTGAACCAGAATTTTTGGTTGGGTGCAATTGGGATAATATATAAAAAAAAAGGGTTGTGCATCTTAAATGGTCTTACTCATTTTTGCAAATAAGTCATAACAGTTTGCAGTAATTTTTTTAGGGCAAAATTACAAACATCTTCTCATCATAATTTCTATAGAATCTATTCATTAAAATAGTACTACAATGGAAAAATTGAATACCTGAGGGCGCTCCAGAATCCTTTCGATTGCTCGTTTCGAGAACTATGATCGTCTGCCTCTGGAATTGAATACAATGATCATAACTCGTAAGAAAATTAATTCGTCAAAAAGAAAACAACCATTTGATTACTACTTACCGGATTAGGCAAACTACAAATAAACCCTCATAGTTTGAGCTTTGTTTCATTCTTTCTCTCTTTCACTTCTTGAGATATTTTAAATACCAATCAAAATTTTATGCCGTTAAGATTTGAAACCATTTTTGTTAGCACGATATCCTGCATTTATTGAATTTTTCTTAAGTAACTAATTTCGTGGGGTTTAACCTTTTTTATTACTGGGCACGTCTCAAAAGTTACTGGGCACGTCTCAAAAGGTTTCTGGCTTTCTTTTGTACGATAGAATTGGGTCAATGGAGCGGGCACATTTAGTTGGATTTCTAACATGCCAACCGGCGTCCAGTCCAATAAAGCTTTTGTTTTAACAAAATCTAGCACCACCAAAAGGTGCTTTAGCTTTGTAAGCCAGAAAGAAATTTTGCTTCAATTTTGATCTTTCTCCATTGAGACCAATACTCAGCACAGTCTAGTGTCATTGATTTTACTTGTGTCTGTTTCTACAATCTACATTTCAGGATCATTCTTTTATGTTATGCTGCTGTGTTGAGAAACAAGAGGCATTTCAATGAGGTTAATCAGGTCGGGTGGTAGGGAATTAGGAATTGGAGATGAAATATAGATTTGTTTCATTGATTTTGTGCGGTCATCTATGTGAGAAAGAGCATGAGATTCACTTTTGTTCCTTTTTTTTTTTTTGAAATCTACTGTAAAAGGAAAAAACATACGCAACAATCTAAACATCAAGCTATACACACATCATTTCTTCTTTGGTGACTTCTGTAACCCCTACGGCTACCAAGCTTCTCATTAGTAGGTTTGTCCTTCCGGACAAGTTTTCCAAACTCCCTCACCTTCCTAGATTCCCTGAAAATTTTCATTAATGGTGTTCCTATTTGGCTGTTTTCCGCAAGGATCTCCTATCAAAGCAGAATTTTTTTCTACCATCTGGGAATTTGTCATAACTATCTTGATAGGAATATCTGCAAGGAGTTTCTCCAGCACTTCTCTTGTAGATTTCAAAACCTAGTCAGTATCACATCCTTGAACTTCAGTATCATCTATACTATCTTCACTTCTTCTGTAAGTTGATTTACGTTTCAGACCTGAAGGTTGAATGAAGACTCAAGATTTCTCTTGGGACTGACTTATTTTGAATCCTTCTTCCCAGGGAACACAAGCTACAATACGCATGAACCCTACCTTATAATATAATTGCAAGCCATTCCTGTTAGTATGTTTATTTCAGCATTGATACAAGTATCAAGAGTCAGGTAATGTGGTGTTTGTGAAATGCAGCCTGAAAACATGTTGAGAATGCAATCTGCTACCTTATTTATTAGGGAATATTGGGGATATGCCCCAAAATCGACTGTCATCTTGGGGATATGCCCCAAGATTCCAATTTTAGGAATATGCCCCATCCAAAATTCCATCCAAAACCGTTAAGTAGTTAATATTCGCTCACACTTGGGATCACAAAATTAAAAGACAGATTCGATATATTAACACCTTTACAAGGTTCAAACATATTTAGGAAAAATCTTGAAAAAATTAGAACACAATTTAATAAATAGTCATTTAACGGTTCTTTGATTACTTTGGGGGGAATCCTGATATCCCCAAGATGACAGTCGATTTTGGGGCATATTCCCCATTTTCCCTATTTATTATACACTAGTACCATGGAACATTACAATCTCCTCCAAATTTTCATAATCCGGAAGGAGGAACAAAAAAACAAACTTGATATGGGGAGAAGAAAGATAAGTGTTCTCCAAAACATGCATCTTCTGAAAAATTGATGCATTTTGATACTAAATCTTTTCAAACAACTACCATGCAATACCTTGAAACCCGCAACATCTAGAAGAAAAAAAAATGGTGTGTTGTCAGTATGGCCAACAATAATATGGGTCATTCGGGGATGACGATTGACAAAACACGTCGTTGCTGCCGTTACTGACGCCACCACCTCCACTTGCACCACGGGGAGCAACTGCATCTTCTAGCAATCCTTCTCGTCTTTGGCCCTCAATTGCTGCCACCACCGGTGAATAATGAGTCTCCATGGCTGCATTACATTCCTGAACATACAATCGATTAAAACCCAAACAATCATTACAGTTACTACTGTTATTTAAATGCCAATTTTCAACCACCGACGGTTCTATAGACGATGGTGCTGCCACCTTATCTCCCTGACATAAAAGCATCGAACTCGCATTTGCTACCGGCAATGCAGAAGACATATCAAGTGAATTAGTTGGAAATGCAAAAGACACATCGAGTGAGTTGATTGGAAACCCAATATGTGCATCCGCTACTGGCAATGCAGAAGATACAATAAGTGAATTAATTGATACTGTTGGTGCCACTGTTGCGAATTTTTTAGTACTATTTGCATATTTTGAAGCCACAATTTGTATCTGTGACCGGGTCAAATGACTTGGAAATCGATTCAGTGTTGCCGCTGATGAAGATGAAGAATCCATATTCGATGATGACAACAACATCTGTAATTGTGATCGATTTTGAGGAAAGTTCAAGTTATAAAACTCTCCAACACCATCTCCTCTCATGCAGAATACAGCAGCATCATAAGCTTTGGCGGCTTTCTCAGCAGTTTCATATGAACCCAACCAAATCCTATCTCTGCTCATTGGTACTCTGATCTCAGATACCCATTTTCTCCATTTTCTCATTCTCACTCCTTTATAAACAATTGCCACCATTCTTGCCTGTATTACCTCCATTCAGACCACCGGTATTACTATCACTGCTCTTTTTCACCATGACTTGAAAAGAAATTTTTTTACAGATTTTCTTCAGTATTCTGGAGTTTTTTGAGTTTTTATCTGGTAATTTCGTTGTTGGATAAGAATTTATGTGATTTTATTATTTATAGATTAGTAAAAAGAAAGATTAGTTGAATCGTGGGTGTTTCAAAGATATGCAACGTGCTTGTAAAATATTTGGCCAGAATTTCTAGTTTAGATTTGATCCATTTGTTGCGGACAAATATATTTGGCAGAGCCGTGGGCTTTGGTAGTTGAACACGTTCTAGCTAGGTTAAATTTAGTTTGAGAACTTACGTGTAGTGTGTACAGGGTTACAATGCTAGATGTCATTGTAAAGATAAGTCTCCGGAAGAATCCCATACAAATCCAGTTTCCACCGCAATCCGATAGAAATCCAGTTTCCAATTCATAACAACCACCCATTTGAGTTCTGTGCCCCCCTGCTGCCGATCCAAACAAAAAACATCAGCAATCCATAGCAAACAACATCAAGAGATTGTAAAATTAAGAGAGGGATAAATCTGTTTGAAATGCAGGAGTGAAGCTAGTCAAATGAATTCTACTGCCCCACTTACCAAATATAGGTGAAATAATTAAGAGAGACGGGTAAAATATCCGTCTTTACCAGGGCCGTCGTAGCTTTTTAAGGCCACACATGGTCAAGTGAGACTATGTTTAGTGAAGGAATGCAAAATGTCAAGATGGGGGGTCTAAAACCGCAGATGTTCGAAATATGAGCTTCACAGGTGGCAGCCGGAGTGGAAGAGTCTGCAACACGAGCATTTTTGCAGCAGAAAAACCACATCAAGCAGGGTTATCTCCGCAGCATTAAGAGTTTGATATCCGGACTTAAAAAGTGCAAAGTACCTGAAGTGGTTAGCAGTGTGTCTCTTTCAGTGCATATACAAGCACCAAGAAGTGTTGGTGAAATGCATGCTTAAAACTTACTGAAAGTTCTGCAATAGCTAGCTAAGACGAAAGCTAAACTCTTTATCTGTTTTTTCAAATGGCAGATGCTGCCTTATTTATCATATACTAGTACCGTGGGACATTGCAACCTCCTCCAAATTATCATAAACCGGAAGGAGGAACAAAAAAAGCAAACCTGATTTGGGGAGAAGCAAAATACGTGTTCCCCAAAACATGCATCTTCTGAAAAATTGATGCATTTTGCTACTAAAACTTATCAAACAACACCCGAGCTATAACTTGAAACCCCGACAAAGTTTTTTTTCAAAGGTGTCATCAGTATATCCAACAATAATATGGGTCATCTGCGGATGACGACTGATAAAAGCCGTCACCGCCGCTATTGCCACCACCACCACTAGTACCACGAGGAGCAATAACATCTTCTAGCAATCCTTCTTCTCTTTGGCCCTCAATTGGCGCGGTGAATAACGATTCTCCATTGCTGCATGACCATCTTGACAGTAGAATTGATTAGAACCCAAACCATCATTATAATTACTGTTATTTAAATGCCAATTATCAACCACTGACGGTTCCATAGGTGATGGTGCTACCACCTTCTCTCCCTGACATAAAAGCATCAAATTCGCATTTGCTGCGGGCAATGTAGAAGACATACCAAGTGAATTAGTTGGAAGCCCAAAATTTGCATCCGCAACTGGCAATGCAGAAGATATAGCAAGTGAATTAATTGGTACCGCCTGTGCCACTAGTGCAACGTCATTAATACTGTTTGCATATTTTGAAGCCACAAGTTTTATTTGTGACCGTGTCAAATAACTTGGAAGTCGATAAGAATGATTAGGTGCTGGTGTTGATGAAGATGACGAAGACGCATTTGATGACAACAAATACGTCTTTAATGCTGATCGATTTTGAAGAAAATTCAAATTATAAAATTCCCCGGCACGACCTCCTCTTATGCATAAAACATCATCATCATAAGTTTTAGCAGCTTTCTCAGCAGTCTCATATGAACCTAACCAAATCCTATTTCTGCTCTTTTGGGACTTTAATCTTAGATACCCATTTCCCCCATTTCCTCATTCTTACTCCTTTGTAACCAATGCACCTAGAGGTGTAAATTGGGATGGACCAGCACGTTTATGGCACATCACAGCACCTTAAAATTCGAGCACAGCACGGCACATCACGTGACCGGCCTAGCACATGCACAACACGTTTGTTTAATGTGTTGTGCTGTGCCAGACAAATAGGCACAACGGCCCAGCACAACACGCGGCACGTGTTAGCACACAACACAGCACACGAAGAAAGCACGCCACGTCATGCGTAAAATACTACACAATACATCACATTTAATGCATATTTCACAAAAAAAAATCATTGTTTTAGCCAATTTCTGACATTTTATTTTCGTTATGCTAATTTATTTCTGTAATAAAACATGTACTGACTAAAATATCTCAAAAATATTTATTTTGGAGAACATAAAATAAGTGTGCTAGCATAGCACAGCACGGCACATCACGGCACATCACGTTCATTTTTCTGGCACATCCTAGCACTGTTTGTACTAATTGATACTTGAACCATCTTTTGGGCCTCATCCAAGCCCGCTAACTGGTCAACCGAAGCAGCTCGCCAGCCTGCCCAGTATTACAATTACCGGTCAATGGTCAAAGCCAACACCCGGTCAATGGTCAAAGCCAACACTCGGCCAATGGTCAAAGTCAACACTCAGTCAGTCAAATTCAACCGTTGGTCAACTGTCAAAGTCAGGTTGCAAGTCGCACCTCCAGCCAGTTTTCAGTCTTTTTGCCAGCAATGCTGCCATCCAATTCCTAGCTAAGTACTCAATCGCACTTTGCCCGACCAATCTCTACCGTCACGCCAATCCAGTCACTTGACCAAGATCCATCCATACTATCAGCCATTATGCCTGTCAACCATCAATCCAGTATGGCAGCATGCAAAATTTACCATGGAAGCATGAATGTGCAGTTTCATGCAGAAATCGTCATGGATGCATAAATGTTCAGTCCATCATGCAGAATTAACACAGGGAGGCATGCAAGGACAGTTTCATGCGGATTAATGCCGGGGAGGCATTCAAAACCCGGCAAGTGCGGAAATTAAAACGGGAGGGAAGTTTCATGCATTTTGGGCGGAAATTGATTCCCGGCATGCATGCAAGCAGTTTCATGCATAATTGATTGCAGTGCATATTAAAGCCATTTAAGTCCATCTCGAAAGGAGGGGTAAAAGATGTATAAATAGGGATGCCCAGTTAGAGGAAAGTGGGTAACAAATAGAAAAAAAATACATTCTAATACAAATACATTCTAATACAAATATTTCTCCCCAAGGGGATTCATTCGTGGACGTAGGCAAACCATGCCGAACCACGTTAAACCCGTGTCTATTTATTTGTTCTTCAATTCGTCTCGTAACCAAAAATACACACCAAATCATCTATTCATCGTGTTTCGTGCCCAGAATTTATTTTGGGTACAAACAAGCACGGCACGCCATTTAGCACACCACAACACAGCACACAACACGTGACTTCGTGGGCTGGGCTGTGCCGGGCCGGCACGTTTTACACCTCTAACTGCGCCCATTACTACCTGTATTAGTTTTTCCTGATGTTTTTAACTGGTTTTCTATAGTTTTTCTGTAGTTTTTTCTGACTAGTTTTCTGTAGTTTTTCATGTTGTTTTTAACTGGTTTTCTGTAGTTTTTCTTGAGTTTTTAACTTGTAATTTTGTTGTGTTGGATCAGGATTTATGTGGATGTGGTATTTATAGATTAGTAAAAAAAAATTGGTTGGATCGTGGTTGTTTTGAAGGTATGACGCGTGATATTTGGGAAGATTTTCTAGTTTGTACGTTTTCATAGATTTGGTCCATTTGGAGCTCAAGAAAATATTTGGTAGAGTCGTGGGAGTTTTGGGGTTGTGACACGTCCGAGCTAGTAGAAATTTTGTTTGACAAGTGATGTGTAGAATGTAAAGGGGTTACAAAGTGACGTGTCAGGGCACATGTCATTGTAAAGATAGTCTCCAGAAGAATCCCATTTTTGTTCGACTTGAAACCAACGTGTAGTTACCGGGGATGTATGCTTGACTAATAAAGACGAACATGTGTCAGTACATGTGGATGTCCTGTGTTGACACGTAAGACTATGTTTTTAATCAGAAAACTATCAAAAATTCGAAACTTATCACCTTTATAAGTTTATAAGTACGAGAAAGCAAATTCAAAACATACATCCCCTGTCACTACACGTTAGTTTCAAGTCGAACAAAAATGGGATTCTTAAGAGACTATCTTTACAATGACATGTGCCCTGACACGTCACTTTGTAACCCCCTTCACATTCTACACGTCACTTGTCAAACAAAATTTCTACTATCTCGGACGTGTCACAACCCCAAAACTCCCACGACTCTACCAAATATTTTCTTGAGCTCCAAATGGACCAAATCTATGAAAACGTACAAACTAGAAAATCTTGCCAAAAATTTACAAGCACGCGTCATACCTCCAAAACTCCCACGATTCAACCAAATTATTTTTTTTACTGATCTATAAATATCATATCTACATAAATCCTGATCCAACAACAAAATTACCAGTTAAAAACTACAGAAAACTAGTTAAAAACATCAAAAAAAAACTACAGATGAAAATCCTTTTTCTATATACTCCAAGATAAAAAACCTTTCTATTTTCCTCAAATAAAAAAAACTACAGATGAAAAACTACATAAAAAAAACACACGTAGTTTTTTCCCATTTGCCTTCTCGTACTTATAAACTTTTAAAGGTGATAAGTTTCGAATTTTTGATGGTTTTCTGATTAAAAACAGAGACACGGAAACTAATGGAACTCACTCTGTTAATCAGAGACAAAACATGACTGCAGAGAAGGGGAAGAAAGCAAATGGGAAAAAAGATAAACATCTATTCAAATGATACTTGTACTATATACCAATAAGTAGTGTTAGATTGCATCAGTTGGGGGCTTTCTGTCCATTCCGTAATTTTGTATTTTTCGTGTATAGCCTAGGTGTTGAGGGCCTAATTCCATATAACCTTGAACTTCTGTCTGCACATGTTGTGTAACACGTTCAAACAGGTGTGCAACATTGTTGCCTGTAGATATTGATGAAAGAAGGTTCAGCTTTTCCTTGGCAGCTCTATGTCGAATACGATCATGCTCAAACACAGTAGACCTCTGCTCCTCCTCCTGCATGTTTTGCCTAAGGATTCTTTGTCGATCACGGTTCATTACTCGTTGAACAGCCAGCTTCTCTGCAGTCATGTTTTGTCTCCGATTAACGGAGCGAGTTCCGATAGTTTCCGTGTCTCTGATTTATCATGCCTGCGACGCCATAGGAACCAAACAACGAAAAATAAGATGTGTTTAATGTGAGAATCAGGTGGCATTCATCCGAGTTCACAGAGGATATATCACGGGTTGAGCATCTTATAAGAGAACATGTATATATTGATGTTTCTCAGAAGCAAATTCAAAGACGAACATGTGTCAGTACATGTGGATGTCCTGTGTTAACACGTAAGACTGTTTTTATCGAGAAAACCATCGAAAATTCGAAACTTATCACCTTTATAATTACGACATGTCGTAGTGGGACATAGTATACAGTACTTCAAAAAATGTCTTTTTATATCAAGTATACAAAAGTGTGTTAGTGCCAGATGTCGTAGTGGGACATAGTATTCAACTTGTTTGACCCACAAGTGTACGTGTATTAATCGACAGGTGGGTATATACAAACACGTGTAAGTACACATGGATTCTTTTGTTGACACGTAAGAATGCTTATTTGGTCAGATGGATGAATCAACGGCGCATCTTTTTACTTCCCTGTAATTTCATCAAGGAGTTGAATGTTTTGTTAGCATGCCTATCTTTTGAAGTTAGCTTCATGGACGAAACCAGTCCACGGTGTTATAGGATTTAATCCCACCAGCTATTACGTGGTTTACTTGGAAGGAGCGAAACGTGAGAATCGGGATAATTAAACAGTTGCTCAAACTATAAACATGGTGGAGTATCCCTTTTCAAAAAAAAAAAAAAAAAAATGGTGGAGTATAATATATTTATATATTTATTTTTTCTTGGAAGTAAAAAGAGAAATATCATATAAGAGAAAGAGATTACATAGGATATTCATAAAGTTGTCCTGGTATAATTTCAGGACATACCCTGGTATGATCTACGGACAACAAACAGGTGTGACCACCATTAAAAGAAATAAGACTTTTATATAAAGCAATAGACCTATTTAAGAAGGCTGGTAGATCTTCTTTCCAAGAGCTGAAAATAGAAGATTTCCTCGCCTCCACCGCTAATTTATCAGCCACATAATTGCCAGATCTATGGATGAATTTGAATCCCAAAAAATTGTCGCATTCTGTCATCATCTTCATTGCTTCCTTCACTAACTTTTGATTCTTCCAGTCCATCATTGTATCCTTTCCTTCAATGTAGCTCCACATTCTTTCACAGTCCCCCTCTGTCCAGAAATTTTTCATACCTTCTTCCCTTGCCCATTTAGCCCCCTGTAACAGAGCGAACGCTTCAGCTTTTCCTGCACTTGATGCTTTGAGTATTCCTGACTGAGCTCTTATTCCATTACCTGCATCATTTCTTAAAATCTGCATGTAACAAGCATTCATTGTTTCGGAAACCCATGAAGCATCATAGATTAGTTTAAGACAATGCAAGTCAGGCATCCATGGAATATTAGGTCTAGGGATTATAACAATGCTAGTTGAATCAGTGTTCACATCTCTATTAGTCTTAGCCCAAAAATTCATATGTCTTTGAATTATAATTGAAGTCTGTATGAATTTTCCTTTTCTTCAAAGATTATGTTGCATCTCTCTTTCCGAATGTACCAATATTTGGTTGCAGAAATTTCAGTTACATTGGTACCTGTTGCCTGCCACATACCATAATTGTTTTTGAAAGAGGCAGCCATCACATTGATATTGCTCCAGTTAGAGTATGGTGGTAGCATCCAGATTGTTTTAGCATCCCAACATTCAAAAAATAAGTGCTTTAAGGACTCATTGCCATTATTACAAAAATTGCAATTATTATCTACATCCTGCATATATCTATTATTTTCCGAGTGACAGGTAAAGCATCATTCAAGCATTTCCAAAGAAAAAGTTTTATCTTTGAGGCAGATCCTATTTCCAAAACTTTTTCCAAAATAATTCTTTTTCACTGCCTACATTTTGAATTCCACATAGTCTATCATATAAAGACTTAACCGTAAACATGCCATTCCTAGTTAGTTTCCATCTAGGTTTATCCTGTTCTAAGGTATCATTCCTATCTGCATAAAGTTTAATGTTTAAAATAGGCTGAGCAATTATATGTGGGAAAGAATTTGTGATAGTTCCTGGTTCCACTTATTTGTATCTGGATTAATCAGATCCGATACAAGTGTTAACATGTCGTTCATTTCAGAACACAAAAGATTCAAAGTAATATCTAGATTTGGTATCCATTGATCACTCCATATATTTATTGAATTTCCGTCTCATACATCCCAAAAAATATATTTATGTATCATATTGATTTCCTGGAAAACACACTTCCACATCCAAGAAGAGTTAGTACTTTTTTTCAGTTTGAAAACAGATTTTTTGTTGAAATACTTTTTTTTTGAGCATTTTAACCCACCATGAGTCTGGCTCAGAGATGATTCTCCAGGCTATTCTAGCCATCAATGCCTGATTCATTTCATCACCGTCTCTAAAGCCCAAACCTCCCATGGTTAAGGGTTTGCACATGAACTTCGAGGATTTTATATAATGACCATTTTTAGTAATTTCCTTGCCCCACCAAAAATCACGCTGGATGGCATCAATTTTTTCTATGATTTTTTTTGGGCAGTTTAAAACATCCCATTTGATACACATGTAAGCCGGGGAGAACTAATTTGTTTAGAATCAGTTTGCTAGGTTGATTTAGGATTTTACTTTTCTATCCTTTCACTCTTTCCTCGATTCTACTTACAATAAAATCAAATGTTTTAAGTTTCGATTTATCAATAAAAAGTGGTACTCCTAGATAGGAATCTTTAATGTCAATTTTCTTTATTTTTAAGAGTCTAGACATCATTTTTTTGAGTTTGTAATGAATTTTCTTTAAGAAAAAAATCCTTGATTTATCAAAATTTACCATTTGACATGAGAACACACTAAATTCATGTAAAGCATTCACCAAATTCTTGCAATTTTGCAGATTTGCCTTAGTAAAAATCAGACAATAAAGAATAAATGGAAGATTGGAGAATTATTGTGGCTTATTTTAAGACCCGAATCTCATTTGAGTTTTATTTGGCAATTAAGAATCTTGAAAAAACCTCCATACAAATTAGAAATAGATGGTCAATGCCCAAAAGTGTTGTCTACAGATAAATATTTACCAAAAATGTCTAGTTTATAAAAAAGGTATAATGTGCACACATTATAGGTGTAATGGGTACACATTCCGTGCTATTCATACATTTTTGGGAATAACTAATTAAAACTAGACATCTTTGGAAATTTCCTCGATAGTGGATCCCCCTATCACAAGAGTTCAGATACCCGATCACTATGACGACGCGGCACACCTTATTCTTCATAACACTCCTAGGTAAAAATTACCAAGGAGCATTAAGCTACTACGAATTCTCCGTGCTTCATTGAATGTACTGCTATTTCTGAAATTTTCACAAGTTCATCTATCCGAGAAATCATAAAGGATACCTTCATGCCAAGCTGCTCAAACGCGTCCAGACTATTTCTCCACATTGTTAACTCACCCTTACAAGTATGGCTAAGTTCACAAGACCTAATGGCATCAGCAATGCTGACAGTTTCAGTTACGATACCCGTAACTAATGTAAAGTTGAGACCAGGCAGAAGATTTGCATGAAGGAACGAGTTCTGGCTGCGGCAGAGCTTGTAATACTTAGTTGTGACGTGCTCGGGCATTTTACAACCTCTAACTAAATAGTTTACCACTGTTGTGAAGCTCTCAAAATTGATGCCTTCAAACTCAACAGCTGAAGCTACCACCTCATTGTTACTATCAGGTTGCTCACTAAGCGGTAATGGGAGACTTCCCTGTTCATCGCAGTTTTGAATAACAGCTGAATCAACACGCCTTTGGCTTTTCTTAGCAAGATATTCCGTCGGCGTACCTTCAGTAATGGCTGATTGGAGACACCTTTGGGTTTCGCTGTAGGTTTTATCCCCGGCTTTGAATTCTTAACAGCATGGCCTAATTGACAAATATCGAAAAACAAAGTGTTAGTAACTAAACTACACAATTTTAATGTTGCACAGAAACTGAAAAATCAGAATGACAGACCCGACAGAGATACCTTGAGATTTATTCAGGTCAAGAGCAGCATCTGCTCCACCCTCTTCCCTTACAATGTGAATCTTGAATTTATTAACCTCGACTAATTCGAAAACCACTGCATCCCCCTCTTTTAGATGGTGAGCCTTGGCAAACCTTTGCCAGCCACCACTCAGTCCACAGTTTCTAGGAAGGTAAGATATCTCATGAAATTCAAGGCCGTCTTCATCCACCAACGTCATCATAATATCATCTTTTGACATAAAAGTTTTACAGAATTTCGAGGGAATCCCCTGTTAACAAAAAAATAAATAAAAAATTTAATGCCAGAAATCTATAAAATTTGCCAATGGGATAATAAGGAACATAATAAGATCACAGATTGTAACTTTTACCATCCAGTAACCTCCTCCAACATGTGAAGGAAGCATAACTCTCACCAAACTTGGTATGTTCGGGTCTAAACTCATTTGGATTTCTTCCGCTCGCTTTTCGGCTGATAATGATAATATAGCTTCTCCCATCTCAATCAAGGTGTCTGATTTCCAAATCTACAAGTTGTAATAAATCAGTGGCTGAACCAGAATTTTGGTTGGGTGCAATTGGGATAATACATAAAAAAAAAAAGGGCTGTGCATCTTAAATGGTCTTACTCATTTTTGCAAACAAGTCATAACAGTTTGCAGTAACTTTTTTAGGGCAAAATTACAAACATCTGATCGGATGACAGTCCGAAGAACGATATCTTCTCATCATAATTTCTATAGAATTACTTCATTAAAATAGTACTATACCAATGGAAAAATTGTAAACATTTGATGGAGCATCATAAAACTATATACCTGAGGGCGCTCCAGAATCCTTTCGATTGCTCGTTTCGAGAACTATGATCGTCTGGCTCTGGAATTGAATACAATGATCATAACTCGTAAGAAAATTAATTCGTCAAAAAGAAAACAACCATTTGATTACTACTTACCGGATTAGGCAAACTACAAACAAACCCTAGTAGTTTTAGCTTTGTTTCATTCTTTCTCTCTTTCACTTCTTGAAATATTTTAAATACCAATCAAAATTTTATGCCGTTAAGATTTGAAACCATTTTTGTTAGCACGATATCCTGCATTTATTGAATTTTTTTCAAGTAACTAATTTCGTGGGGTTTTAACCTTTTTATTACTGGGCACGTCTCAAAAGTTACTCGTTTCATGAGATAATTAAGGGCTTTCTTTTGTACGATACAATTGGGTCAATGGAGCGGGCACATTTAGTTGGATTTCTAACATGCCAACCACCAAAAGGTGCTTTAGCTTTGTATAAGCCAGAAAGAAATTTTGCTTCAATCTGGCACAGTCTAGTGTCATTGATTTTACTTGTGTCTGTTTCCACAATCTAGGATACAAACATTTCAGGATCATTCTTTTATGTTATGCTGCTGCACACAATGCTATCCGTAAGGACCGTAACTACATGCCAGAATCAGGAGCTAACACTGCTGACATTGGTGATGTTACACTGGCCTTGTTATGGCCGTGGGGATGAAGACAAGATTTTCTGCATGGATAATGGTTGCCTCCATATACGGGTTCTGTCAGACACATTATATGCAGCTGTAAAAGTTAGCTTTGCAGCTGCAACAGTCCTGTATTCATACATTCTCCTTATATTGCAGCACAAAATCTACATCAAAACTTACACGTTTTCATCAAGAAACAATGGCTTGTGTTTTTGCAAGTTGATTTACTTTTCAGACCTGAAGGTTGAATGAAGACTCAAGATTTCTCTTGGGACTGATTTATTTTGTTATCTAAAAATTCAGTGTTATAGAAATCTGTCGCAGAAGCCTAAAAGAACATAAAGAAAAAGTGAAAAACCGAGGAAATAGATCTTACCTCTAAAGAAAAGATTTATTGGCTCCCAATTTAACTAATTCACCTGCCAAAGCCTTCCATTCTCTTTATACATATGAGAATATCGAAATTGTATTGTCTTAGGTAAAAATGTACAGCTCTCGCACTTCACCAACAGTCTCGATGCAAAATTTGAAAATTTCAAGCATGACGTGCACTGCGTCGCATTCGAACCAAATTCTTCTTGTATTTCTAGCCTGACAATTCTGAATGATATACCAAGAAAACCGATATTCCTAGA